>CM068375.1:257515267-258072767 GCA_034769895.1 Magicicada septendecula
CTCTCTCTCTCTCTCTCTCTCTCTCTCTCTCTCTCTCATAAGTTAATGTCCTTTCAAATATTATTCATCAAAACTTTGTAAATTAGAATCTGCGCTACATTCAAACACACGCACAAGCGCATGCACACAAACAGTGATAAAAATTGTTTATTAAAAGTAGTAATGTAGGTTGTTACCTTAACAAGGTACTATCTCCACCTGCGTTGTTTGGTTCCTCATTCCTCGAAACACGAGATGTAGTTCTTTAGGGTTTATATGACGGAGCGCTTCATCTGTAAAGACGTCGGCATATCTCTTAGGTAGATATACGCGATAGCGGTACTCGCCATCTTCCAGCGTTACAAGCACAGACTTCCCGTATCTCGTGCCCACATTCACCATAATGTTAACGATTGGATACTGCTTGTTCACTGTTAATTCTGCACAGCGTTTGTACTCAATAGCAGAAACTGCATTGAATTTTGTGATAAATGATATTATTAGAAGTGAAGACGTCTGTATCAAACGAGGTGGAACCAAACAATGACAGAATATTCGCTACAAAGAAGACCAGTAGAATGTAATGGTGGTGGTGGTGGTGGTGGTCATCAGGAAAGTTCGCTTTTTCATCGCCTGAAGCTTTGCATGTACATACATGCAGAATTAGCGCTGTTACAAAATATATATATTAGGAAAGTCCACAGACTACTTTCATACAGAAATAGTTATCGCCTGCGGCCATGTACAAGTTTCCTAAACGAAATTAGCAATGCTAGTAAATTTTGTTTTTTACTATGAGACACTCACATTAAAAATATTCGTATAACAAAAAAATCATTAATTATCCACTCTCTAAGTGCGTACACATTATGGTTTGTACATCGTGTAGAAGAAGAATTGCAATGTGTAAGGCATAACGTACCGGGAAATAGATATGGTATGTTTTTAGGGCAGCCAATGTCATCAAGATTTATTATATGATGATGGATTATTTTCGATTCTAAAAAACGTTTTTTCTCAAGACCCTTCACAAACATATATTTATATATGTTCGTATACGTTGTTAACACTGAAACAAGATTGTCGTACGGTGTCTCTCCTTCAACTCCATCTGAGACCATGATAATGTGTTGTTAACCAGTAGTTGGTCCTAGTGTATTTTGAATTCGTGATGGCTGTAGCAGGCGGGGCGAAAATCCAATGTCTGCTTGCAAAACGCGTTACGTCCATGACTGACAATTCCTTTACTATATAATTGTCGTTGTCATCATAAAAGCAGTGAAAGTCAATTATTACAGCAACGTTTTACATTATACTATAAAAAAAAAGAAACCACACATTACAAACTAATATGTATAAACACAAATATCGTTACAATAATAATAATAATAATAATACGAAAACTTATGTTTACTGCCGTCCGAACTGAAGCGTGGAGAGACAATAACTAACGGTAGAAACCAAAAGTGACTGTGGATATCACAGTGGGAATTTTTTTTGTTTTGTTTTTAACAGGCGGTGTAACGTGGAATTTTAGCAGGTGGGGGAGCGGAGTCGTCGTCGTCCTCGACAATTAATTTGTCACGTATCCGATAATGACCGTACGCAAGTGTATCACGGCCATTTTCTAGTATATAGCGCTTATCATCATACGGTGACAACGCTTGCTTATTTACGCGCATCGTGTACAGCGTATGATGATCGCTACGTAAACAAAGCGCACTGACAGAAAACTGACAATGATCAGTGAGACACTCGCGATACATATCGTGTCGTAGACTCTTCTTAATAGCAACTCGATGTACACCTTTACACCCACGTATTTGACACTCATTGCTAGGATCTTCGTGAGCCACAAGGAACGAATAACATTTCGCTCTGAGACCTACGAATTCTCTAATAGGACGACCACACGTTTCATCCTTGAACAGCCCGACAACCTTTTTGTTCTTAAGGCTATAACAAGGATGAGACGTAGGGTAATCCGATGTGTCAAAAACGTGTAGGTCCTTCTTCATGTCTGCATACAAGTCGGATGTTTGAATACTATACATCAGACTGTCGGTATCTGTCATTAACAATCTAACGTTACGGCCGTACTTGGCGCAGCATAACGTTAATGAAAGTCGTACATTATTGTTTTGCTAACGTCAAGCACCGTGAAGCCGACATACACGGGACGGGAAAGAACGATGGATTTTTTACGGAGTGAGAGCCCCACCAGATCGTTCGTATAACGAATCATACGTTTTAGCCTAGGTGTGGAAACTAGTTTTTGAAGCCGTCGTTCATCTGAGACTAGTTCAAAGTCTATATGTTTCCGTACGTTCTCCAGCGACTTGCCGTATACGGCGTTGTTCATCAGTTTGAAAAGGTCTTTTTCAAAGCTGTTGACGGCTGCTTGCCTCTTGCGGGTGTTGAAATCGATAAACGGTTTCAACCAAGCGCTTTGCTTAAAACACAACACCCTATGAGTCGCTTTCAGCTCTAAACCAAGACTTAAATACAATTTCAAATTTCGATAATGGAGAACGTAATTTTGTTTGTCCTCCAAAGTCGTTAACAACTTATCTACCGATGACCCTGATTCGTTATACGATGATCTGTATATACTCTCGTGTAAACGTTTGGAAAACGGAGAAAGGATATCGGGTGTTACGCGCTGGCGCACAGGTGCAAGCGGGTAGTCGGAATGCAGGTCGTGTAGTGTATTAGGATAGTGTAGGTCGACTTCGAGGATGTACCCGATGTCGGAATCATCACTCACATTACGTACGTCCAAGGACTCGATTTCGTTACGATCGAGCCATCGGAAGTCTGCGTAAGGGAGTGGTTGCGACATGGCTGCACCGTATAGATTGTTACAGTCCGTATACAGAATGAAGGAGGTCGGTTTCGAAACATCGTACTGATCTGGGATCAAAGGGTTGTTAGCGACAGCATACGGTTGGATATCATCGCGGCGCCTCCGCGGACCCCAGACTCTACAAACAGATGTTGATTTATCTCTGTCAACAGCTCTAATTCAACCCCTGTCATTTTTAGCATCGCGTTCCAAGCGAGTCCGGGAAGCGAGTAAAAATGACATGGGTCCAAGCAGTAATCGCGTAAGGCCATGTCTCGAAAGCTTTCAAAGACATCGGCCAGCAGCATTACGTCTGTCAACAAATACAAATCATGGTAATCTCCAAACGTACGCAGATTGAATGCACTCCACACGTTTTGTGCGTGCTCGTAATCTGCGTCCGAAATACGTGACGATTCCATCAACCGGTCATCAAAGTGTTCACGAGCGGGTAGACTTGTTTCGTTGAACCGATCAATACTGTCAACGTACTCGTAAGGGTATACCCCCTTGCGTACGAGCAGATTGGTCTGTTCATCGAAACCCCGTCTAAGCATTTCCTCTCTGAGCAAAGAAAATTGGCTCCCGGACGTGGACAGATTGGTAACGAGTGTGTCCAGAGAGCGATTAAGAAATTGAAAGGAGTCTACGAACCGCAAGGGACCCAGGGAGAACGACACGTAACGCTCGCTGGATGTCGCGATGCAGGATACGCGTTGGTCGTTGTATTTCCCCAAACCATGCATTAAATGGTGACAGTCGTAGCCACGAAGGTTATGAAAGAAGACGGGTATATGACGAGGCATCTTATAATTCAGATTGCAGCTATTATGGGCTGCTCCCAAGAATTTCCCCGTAAGATGACAATGATTGCGTACCTTGTCATCGTCTGTCAAAGGGCGCTCACACAAATGACAAACGGTGGCGTTAGTGAACGCAACATTGTCATCATCGGACATAATTAATTGTACGTTATGTCGTACTACCTTCATCATATCCTCGACGTCTTTCATCAACCACGAGAAGAAAGTGTCTACAACGTTTTCACCCCGATAAACTTTAGCCTCTCTCCAGAGGCTGTGTGTGTGATCGACGATAGCATAGGAGAAACCTGACGGAATATGCATCGCTTCGTATGATGTGGACGATACAGGAGGAGAAGTTATTTTCTGACGGGCACCGCTGCTATCAACTGAGTAGAATTCACCTAACTCTTTCACTGTCGTCGGGACGTTGTTACCAGGTGAACACGATTGAAGCGGAGTGATGAGGGACTCGAAGTCGGCGTAGACGGTGAAGGGTACTTTAAGACAGTGTGTGTAATTTTTAAAGGACATAAACTTCTCCTCCTCCGTAGGCAATTTGGTTTTCTGCTCGCCGTAAGGTGTGCAGTAGGGGAGATGATCGACAGACCATGTTCTGTGGAGAAACGATGCAGGCAGTAGTCGCAGTAAAATGATTTATGAGCGTGTTTTGTAAGGGATGATAACAATCTACTCATGTAACTGATTAGACAGTAATGTTTTCGGCTATTTGTATTGGACAGAAGCAAAAGATTAATGTGATGCGACCTGTCCTTATTCGAGGTAATTCTCAGAGGGTAAACCTCATTTTTTGATTAATTTTTGATATTGTCTTCTATATCATAGCCGAAAACGTTTATAGAAATGTTAGGATTCTGTGCTTCAAATTTGGAAATGGACTTTAACGAAACAGGGTACTCGATACCGGTCATATTTAAGGTGTTTTTGAAGGGGGCGTATTTTGAAGCACGTTCTTTATTACGTTCTTGAGGGTCTATGTGAGCTAGTACGGACCATAGAAAACACATTTCATCTTGGGGGTTCTTGATGTTGACTACTGCCTTGGTGAGTGAGAGTTTTCGCGGGGTTGGAAGGTAGGAGGACGCTGCTAGAGGCTGGTACCGTCCAACAACCAGTTCCAGCTTCAGTACAGTGTCCACCGACCATCCGCTCCCGTCACGGGTAAAATTGGATATGCTATTGAAGATTTTATCGTAGGATTCATCGAGTAGACAATTCAACTCGTCGCTGTCGTCCGTGAGCAACGTGCGACAACGTCCGTGGAAGACGGCGTCTTTCGTTACCTCTTTCTCTTCACCACTGTCACCATCTACCACGGTTTTAGTAAAACGTATCCTGCACGCAATATGCCACTTGATATTGCGTAAACGTGCCTGCTCTTCCTGAATATCCTCATGCAATAAAGGACGTGCCTCAGTCATTACGGATACTATGTCATGATCCGACGTGTCGGCGTTCACTGGAAGGTAGTCGAAGGTTGTGATATATCCTCGGACACTACTGTTCCTCTCGATATAAAATCGAGCCACAACTGAAACAATAGAAACATGAGTATTATTAACCAATAGGAATCATAAATAACGTGCACACAAATTCATGTTTGTAGTAAATAAATAAATACATAACACTCGTCGGGGGTAATATGTCAGCTTATTACAAGCCGTGAAGATGTCGGCTACTCCTGATTTTAGTATTGAAAGTGAAAGAATAAAATCGTTCAAGTATTGGGAAGTGACGTTTATCAGCCCTGACGAGTTAGCGTTTGCAGGGTTCTACTTCTACCCTAGAAATTTCGATGTTTGTGGGCATAGTATGTCATTCGTAGACGATAGAGTTAAATACTTTTGTTGTGGAATTGAATTAGTTGATTGGAAAGAAGGTGACAAACCTATGGAGGAACATGAAAAATTTTCATCTACATGTCAATTTCTAAACGATGTTAAGAGAGAGAGAGAGAGACTTTTCGTACACACCAATAGACATAGTATGACTCAAACGTTAATTCGCATCAGCAAGTTTGCTCGCTACATAATTACAAAAATAATTTCTTAACTGTGACAATTGGTATTGAACTTTACCTTGTTCAGTCTGTTCCTGCTGCTCCTGCCCACGTTCCTGCTGAAGGTTGGCCATGATCTTCAAGAGAGAAAGAGAGAGAATGAATACTGAAAAACAAAAGGAACTGTTATAACGCTGGTGTTATGTTAGTGTATCTTAAACGTTTTATATCACACAAAGTAAATTAGAATATCAATTTGTAACATACAATTTGTAGCGCAGTAGTTCTCAACAACATGAACGAGTGGTAAGTAAGACGCTGTTGCGAAGTTCATTGGTTATGTATATAGTGCGAGTGTCGATGTGTGTGCAACTGTACTAAAAAAGCTGTTATGCGCATGCGCAAATAATTCAAATGCACTTACGTAGATGACTGAAAAAAGAGATGATTTACATAATAAATGTACACTTAGACCAACTATTTGTTAGATCGAGAAAATTAAGTTTATTTTCGTACACACACACACACGCGCGCGCGCGCACACACACACACACAGACACACAACGTAACCACACACACACGCAACGTAACGACACACACACGCAACGCGCGCACACATTGGGTTGAATCCTGTACACGTTAGGTTCAATGCAAATCCAATTAGGTTTGTTACACGTTGTGTCGCACTGACCTGATATTTATAGATGACCTCCATACAAAAACAGATAACAGATTTAAATAATAATAATTTCATGCTTGCAATATACAACCTATGTACACAAACTTATAAAGCATCAAACTATATATCCTTCGTTGGGTTGTAATTATTACTAAACAGTAATACATGTTTAGAATGAAAATATTTGCTATGATTTTAGTAACATACAACACCGCAACAGCGTCTTACTTACCACTCGAATCTATATAACGTTCTGTTTCTGTTTCAGATAATAATAATAGTTTGAATATAAAAAGACTGTGTATGAATACAAAGAAATATCAAACACAACAGATCAATTATTTGAGTGAACGTGATTGTGTATGTGAGTGCGCTCGTGTGTGTGTGTGTGTGTGTGTGTGCATGCGCGTGCGCGTGCGCGTGTGTATCATTGTATATGTGAATTAGTTGAAGCAATACGAGGTAGAAGGAGAATGGAGGGTGATTGTTGAAATAGGCCTATACATAATTTTAAAATACTCTAATTTAAAATACTGTATAATTTTCTACGATTGACAAATAAGAGAAAGACGCGTACACGTTTGAAAGTTGATGTAAGACATATACCCGAGGGGGGGACATTGTCTGTGTGTGGAATGTTTTTATTTTCATACATTAGTCAAATTAGGAAAACAAACGAACCGGTAAACATTATGAATTTCCATATGATTACAACAACAGCTTAACTCAAGAAGTCATTGTCTGTTCTAGAATGCTTTCTCAACGATTATATCTTAAGAAATTAGCGATATGAAAGTATTTCGTACATAGCTAAAATTATGAATCTTGTCACATATCAAATTGTTTCTTTACGTTTGTATTTTGTCTAAACCATGTTAACTTCACACACACACACACTGGACATATGTAAGTAGTTCGATACTCAGTGACAACAACACACGTGTATGCACACTGAAGGCTCGCACGCTTAAAATTCAGATATATTTAAAATATATCTTCAATTAGAAGTGTAATATAAAAATACAGTAAGAATATATTTTAGAAATTGTAATTTGATCACACACACACGCACACACACACATGTATTAAATCAATAAATAATGCACTTGATAATGTTTTTAATGCGAATAATTTTTTACGTTTAAATAAAATCTGTACATACAATAAAATTATGTTGTACACTTACCAAACTAGCGTACGTTGACTACACACACTTAAAAAAATGACGAACGTTGTGTATATTGAAGCTCACACGCTAAATTCAGCTATACCTAAAATACGCATGTTTTATTCTTCGTATTGTTTAAATTAGCAGCCATCCTTACTTTTCTTTTATAAAATTGCTAAACTGCTATAATTGTTTTTATTATTTAGACAAAGCTTTTCGTCATTACTGACATCTTCAGGTCTTAAACAGGGTTGTTTAAAACCTGAAGATGTCAGTAATGACGAAAAGCTTTGTCTAAATAATAAAAACAATTATAGCAGTTTAGCAATTTTATAAAAGAAAAATATACCTAAAATATATATCATCAATTAGAAGTGTAATATAAAAGTACGTTAAGAATATATTCAGAAAATTGTAACAGACATAATAATTTGATCATACACACACGCATACACATGTATTAAATTCAAATATATATCTTCAATTAGAAGTGTAATATAAAAAGTACGGTACGAATATATTTCAGAAAATTGTAACAGACATAATAATTTGATCATACACACGCGCACACACACCCATGTATTAAATTCAATAAATAATGTGCTTGATAATGTTTTAATGCAAATAATTTTTACGTTTAAATAAAATCTGTACATACAATAAAATTAGGTTGCACACTTACCAAACTAGCGTACGTTGACTACGCACACTTAAAAAAATGACGAACGTTGTGTATATTGAAGCTCACACGCTAAAATTCAGCTATACCTAAAATATATATCTTCAATTAGAAGTGTAATATAAAAGTACGTTAAGAATATATTTCAGAAAATTGTAACAGACATAATAATTTGATCATACACACACGCATACACATGTATTAAATTCAAATATATATCTTCAATTAGAAGTGTAATATAAAAGTACGGTAAGAATATATTTCAGAAAATTGTAACAGACATAATAATTTGATCATACAC
Organism: Magicicada septendecula; assembly: GCA_034769895.1. Classification (NCBI taxonomy): domain Eukaryota; kingdom Metazoa; phylum Arthropoda; class Insecta; order Hemiptera; family Cicadidae; genus Magicicada; species Magicicada septendecula. The sequence goes on from CM068375.1 coordinate 257,523,742, forward strand.
ACACGCATACACATGTATTAAATTCAAATATATATCTTCAATTAGAAGTGTAATATAAAAAGTACGGTACGAATATATTTCAGAAAATTGTAACAGACATAATAATTTGATCATACACACGCGCACACACACCCATGTATTAAATTCAATAAATAATGTGCTTGATAATGTTTTAATGCAAATAATTTTTACGTTTAAATAAAATCTGTACATACAATAAAATTATGTTGCACACTTACCAAACTAGCGTACGTTGACTACGCACACTTAAAAAAATGACGAACGTTGTGTATATTGAAGCTCACACGCTAAAATTCCGCTATACCTAAAATATATATCTTCAGTTAGAAGTGTAATATAAAAGTACGTTAAGAATATATTTCAGAAAATTGTAACAGACATAATAATTTGATCATACACACACGCACACACGCATACACATGTATTAAATTCAAATATATATCTTCAATTAGAAGTGTAATATAAAAGTACGGTAAGAATATATTTCAGAAAATTGTAACAGACATAATAATTTGATCATACACACACGCATACACATGTATTAAATTCAAATATATATCGTCAACTAGAAGTGTAATATAACAGTACGGTAAGAATATATTTCAGAAAATTGTAACAGACATAATAATTTGATCATACACACACGCACACACGCATACACATGTATTAAATTCAAATATATATCTTCAATTAGAAGTGTAATATAAAAGTACGGTAAGAATATATTTCAGAAAATTGTAACGGACATAATAATTTGATCATACACACACGCATACACATGTATTAAATTCAAATATATATCGTCAATTAGAAGTGTAATATAAAAGTACGGTAAGAATATACTTCAGAAAATTGTAACAGACATAATAATTTGATCATACACACACGCACACACACACACACACATGTATTAAATTCAATAAATAATGTGCTTGATAATGTTTTAATGCAAATAATTTTTACGTTTAAATAAAATCTGTACATACAATAAAATTAGGTTGCACACTTACCAAACTAGCGTACGTTGACTACACACACTTAAAAAAAATGACGAACGTTGTGTATATTGAAGCTCACACGCTAAAATTCAGCTATACCTAAAATATATATCTTCAATTAGAAGTGTAATATAAAAGTACGTTAAGAATATATTTCAGAAAATTGTAACAGACATAATAATTTGATCATACACACACGCATACACATGTATTAAATTCAAATATATATCTTCAGTTAGAAGTGTAATATAAAAATACGGTAAGAATATATTTCAGAAACTTTTAGCAGACATAATAATTTGATCATACACACATGCACACGCACACACACACACACACACACACACACACATATGTATTAAATTCAATAGATAATGCGCTTGATAATGTTTTAATGCAAATAATTTTTACGTTTAAATAAAATCTGTACATACAATAAATTATGTTCACTTACCAAACTAGCATGTGTTGTCTACACACCCTTAATGATGGAAGTTGCGTATACTGAGACGTACAATAATACAAACAGTCTTTCAACTATTAAAAATGCAGTGATAGATTTCACGTTGTATCAGCACACGCAGGCGGTCAATGAGAAATTGCCACTGATTTTCTTTGCGTATATATTGTACTCTGGTAGTGGGGAAAGCTTGTGTGTTCGTGTTTGGAGTAAATACTTTCTAATCCATAATTACTGTCAGCGCTGCTAATGGTTGCCTTGTGTCAAATTAGAAAGTAGAACGCTCCGATTTAGCCGATGTACACACAGTCAAGGACTCCTGGTTTAAGTTAGCGAATACACAATGGTTTATTTTAATTTATTTCGTTATAAACCTCTGAACATACATGCAATTATTTGTATAGTAATCAGAAATGTGTGAGAGAGAGAGAGAGGGGACCTGCATTATAAAACTATTAATTAATTATTTAATACATTGAAAAATGAAGTCGACGTTTTGACAACAAGTGAGAGAGTGAGAGAGAGAGAGAGAGAGAGAAAGAGAAAGAGAGAGAGAGAGAGAGAGAGAGAGAGAGAGAGAGAGAGAGAGAGAGAGAGAGAGAGACGACGCTTGTAAGTAGTTCATGCGCCAGCTCGTAACACCCGATATCCTTTCTCCGTTTTCCAAACGTTTACACGAGAGTATATACAGATCATCGTATAACGAATCAGGGTCATCGGTAGATAAGTTGTTAACGACTTTGGAGGACAAACAAAATTACGTTCTCCATTATCGAAATTTGAAATTGTATTTAAGTCTTGGTTTAGAGCTGAAAGCGACTCATAGGGTGTTGTGTTTTAAGCAAAGCGCTTGGTTGAAACCGTTTATCGATTTCAACACCCGCAAGAGGCAAGCAGCCGTCAACAGCTTTGAAAAAGACCTTTTCAAACTGATGAACAACGCCGTATACGGCAAGTCGCTGGAGAACGTACGGAAACATATAGACTTTGAACTAGTCTCAGATGAACGACGGCTTCAAAAACTAGTTTCCACACCTAGGCTAAAACGTATGATTCGTTATACGAACGATCTGGTGGGGCTCTCACTCCGTAAAAAATCCATCGTTCTTTCCCGTCCCGTGTATGTCGGCTTCACGGTGCTTGACGTTAGCAAAACAATAATGTACGACTTTCATTAACGTTATGCTGTCGCCAAGTACGGCCGTAACGTTAGATTTGTTAATGACAGATACAGACAGTCTGATGTATAGTATTCAAACATCTGACTTGTATGCAGACATGAAGAAGGACCTGCACGTTTTTGACACATCGGATTACCCTACGTCTCATCCTTGTTATAGCCTTAAGAACAAAAAGGTTGTCGGGCTGTTCAAGGATGAAACGTGTGGTCGCCCTATTAGAGAATTCGTAGGTCTCAGAGCGAAATGTTATTCGTTCCTTGTGGCTCACGAAGATCCTAGCAATGAGTGTCAAAAACGTGTGTGTAAAGGTGTACCTCGAGTTGCTATTAAGAGGAGTCTACGACACGATATGTATCGCGAGTGTCTCACTGATCATTGTCAGTTTTCTGTCAGTGCGCTTTGTTTACGTAGCGATCATCATACGCTGTACACGATGCGCGTAAATAAGCAAGCGTTGTCACCGTATGATGATAAGCGCTATATACTAGACAATGGCCGTGATACACTTGCGTACGGTCATTATCGGATACGTGACAAATTAATTGTCGACGACGACGACGACTCCGCTCCCCCACCTGCTAAAATTCCACGTTACACCACCTGTTAAAAACAAAATCAAACAAAAAAATTCCCACTGTGATATCCACAGACACTTTTGGTTTCTACCGTTAGTTATTGCCTCTCCACGCTTCATACAACACGATCATACACGATAAGTCCTATATCCGCTCAGTGATACATAAGTGTGTCACTTGTTTTCGTTTCCGGGCTAAAGGCGCGAATCATTTACTCGGTCAATTACCCTCTTCTAGGGTCACGCCGTCAAGGCCATTCTCACAGTCGGCCGTGGATTACGCAGGTCCGGTGTTTTTGCGCCATGGCGGGCAGCGCTCTAAGTCCACGACCAAGGCATATATCGCTCTATTTACATGCATGTGTGCGCGTGTATGTGTGTGTGTGCGTGTCTGTGTGTGTGTGTGTGGGTGTGTCTAGGGATTATCTGCACCAGCTGCAGCAGCGCAACAAATGGCGCACCCCATTTAAAAATTTGAAGGTCGGACAACTTGTCCTCATTTTGGATGACAATTCCCCCCTCTAGAATGGAAGCGTGGGGTAATTACCAATGTTTTTCCGGGTCAAGATTCCTTAGTACGCGTCGCAGAAGTACGCACCGCGCTAGGTATCTTACGCCGACCCATCCACAAATTATGCCCCCTTCCGGTGGCAACAAGCTAGTCGTTTGCGTGCCTTACGGTGTGTGTGTGTGTGTGTGTGTGTGTGTGTGTATGCATGGGTGTGCGCGTGTCACATTACATGGAACACGCCCGGGACATTCCCCGGGGCGAGCATACAAGTCAATTGTATCATAAGCATTGTAACATTGTTAAGTGTCGCTAGCTATTACAGAAATAGTGACTGTGTCTCATATGTACTATCAATTATTATGAATGTTGTGTATCGTTAATATGTTTGTGTGATTCAAATTCTGAGAACCACAAGTGTCAGTTATAGTGGCAATTATTCTATATATGTATTGTATTTTCTAAGGGTCAAAACATTATGAAATTTATTGGGGTTGTTATGTCAATATCATGGGGAAATTATTGTATTTTGATGGTGTTATCAATTTATTGTATGCTTGGTGATTGTTAATTGAATTTATATTATGTCCATTATGTCATTGCTCTCTGGCCAGTGCGCCAATTATTGTATCGCTTACGACATGTAAGTCTAATTATTATATTGTTCAATTTAACCGTTAATGTACAAAATCGTCCCGATTTTGGCGGGCAGTATGTTTAAACTTTGTACTGTTTTGTCAGTTGTAAGCAGCCTACTAACATTGCACGGCATGCGCGGATGACGTCACGCTTTTATCAAACCTTGCAATCGGCCAGCCTAGCCGACTGCAAGCCAGTATTAGTTTTAGTTCATAACACGACTCCGAGCGCAACTCTCGTTAAACACTTCTCTTACAGCCGCGGCTTTTGGCTATTATACAGCATGCATTTATAACATTTCACTTTAATCGTCTACCTGCGTCCATCTGCCATGGACCACGATTTCATTCAAATTTAATCTCGGGCATTATCGCCTCAAATGCTTCCGCACGTGCCGATCGTAACTAACAAACCAAATTATTCAATAAACGCATGTTCAATATCTCAAATACAGTCCACTTCTTTCTAACAAACAATCCAGCCTTCCTTATTAGCGTCTTTGGAATAACTCGCGATTCTTCAAGAGCTTCCAAACCGCAACAGGCTGTGATTTGACATATTTTTTCCGCTGCTGTTCCGTTTTTTCTAACACCTTGTTATAAAATTTTGCCCTTTCAAATTGGTATGCGGGTTCGTCGGGAAAACTAATAATTTCTTTTATCTCTCGTGGTGGGGGTCTTTCGAACATAACTGTGTATGGTGACGCCTCGATGGTATTGTGATATGAGAAATTGAGAAAATCCTCGGTATTCATGCCATCTTCTCTGCTCGTTATGGCAGTATGTTCTCAGTAACCGTCCTACCTCCCTTAACACTCTCTCGGCTGGGTTACTATTCGGGTGATATACAGACGTCTTGTACGTTTTTATTCCGTGTTCTCCCAGGTTTTCCTTCCAAAGTTTTCCCCTAAACTGGGTACCGTGGTCCGTAATTATAGAATACGGTCGGCCTACCTCCATTATATATCGCTCTATAATGATGTCTATTATTTTCCTGGTCGTTGCCCTAGTTATTGGGTATAGCTTTGTATATTTGCTAAAATGGTCGAAGATGATTACGATAAATTTGTATCGGTGTCTCCCACCGCTGCGTGGAAATGGTCCGCAGATATCGAGAAATACCTTTTCCAATTTTTCGGTGGATGATATGGGTATCATGATCCCTTCTTTTCTCTCGTTATCACACTTTACTTTTTGACAAATATCGCACGACCGTATCGCCAGTTGCACCTTCTTATTCATCCCTTTGATGTATGTTTGCTCTTCCAATGCCTTCCTTACTTTGAGGGCACCCATATGTCCGTACCTATCGTGATAGTCGATTATTAGCGGTCTCTCTATCGCTGGTGGAATTACTAATTTCCAATTCTCTTGGTGCGGGGTATTCCTTATAAACAAAGTGTCGTTGTGTAAACAGTAATATCTGTTTATTACCTCATCGCCTTCCTGTACCCGTTTTCTAATATCTCCTAATCTTGGATCGGCCTCTTGTTGTGACTTTATATCGTTTAAAATATTTTTTAAAACTTCCCTGCTCTTAATAATGTGGTAAACCTTTGCTAATTGTTCCTTTTCGCCGTCAAAGGTTTGGTCTGGTATATTGACGCGAGATAGGACGTTGGCTGCTACGTTCTGTTTGCCGGGTATATATTCCCATGTGATATTATATTCTTGCAAGGCCAAAACCCATCTCGTCAGCCTTCCGTGGTTCAGTTTACAATGCTTTAAAAATGATATAGATTTGTGGTCGCTTCTAACTGTTATGGGGTACCCTAATATATATGTCCTAAATTTACCGCATGCGAAAACTACACTCAACAATTCTTTTTCGGTAGTATTGTAGTTTCGTTCGCAACTGTTCAGCACGCGGCTAGCAAAGCTAATTACTAAATGGTTACCATCCTGATCTTCCTGATACAGGGCTGCACCTAAACTCACGTTACTGGCATCGCAGTTTAGAAAAAATGGTTTTGTAAAGTCGGGATGATGCAACATTACTGTTTCTAAAAACTTTTCCTTTATGATATCGAGCACTCCATCTTGCTCTGGTCCCCAAGTCCATTTGTCTTTAGCTGATAACTTCTTTTGGAACCTGGCAGTTAGTTCTGAGTAATTGGACCGAAACTTTCTGTAATAGTTACAGATTCCTAAAAATGACTGCAGCTGTTTCCTGTTCTTTGGGGTGGGGAACTTCTGTATGGCCTCTACCTTTTCTTTGGATGGAGTAATCCCTTGTTCTGTTAGATTAAAGCCTAAAAATTTCACCTCATTTGCAATTAATTGGGACTTGTCTAATTTGAGGGTGATATTATTCTCTGATAGTTTCTCTAACATCTGTTCAACCCTATTACAATGGTCGTCCCAATTCGCTGAAGTCACCAGTAGGTCGTCGACGTATACTGTCGTAAACTTCAGTACTTCCTGCCCCAATATTCTGTCCATTATCTTTACAAACACCGCCACAGAATTTATTAAGCCAAAAGGTAACCGCTTAAACTGATAGTTTCTGCCCTCGAATATGAATGCCATATATTTCCTACTATCAGGGTGGAGTTCTACCTGCCAGTAACCGCATACCGTATCCCATGAGCTTATATACTTGGTTCCGTGAAACTTTTTCAATATCTCCTCTATCTCCCCAGGTGATGTGCGGTCGTTAACAATCATCTTGTTGATCTCCCTAGCATCGAGACATATACGTACCTTTCCGTTCTTTTTTGGCACAGCTATGATTGGGCTGGTAAAGGGCGAATGACTATACTCGATTATGTCGTCCTCTATCATCCTGTCTAATTCTTCCCTGACCTCGTTCTTTAGCGAGTAGGCGATCGGGTACGATTTCCTGTTAAATTCCACCGGAGTTTTGAATTTTATGGTGCACTGATAATCTCTGGCTTTACCTGGAGCGTTTGAGAATATGTGTTTATAATTGTTGTATACCTTGATTAATTGTTCCGCCTGTTTTTCGCTGATCAGGCCCTTTGCTTTCGTCCTTTGGAAATCCCGTATTTCTTCTAATTTTTCTAACCACAACTCTGGGTTTTCCTCCTGATATAAAGGCATGTTTATTAGACGATCGGCACAATAATAAAGGTTCACAATCGCTTGATAAGGTGTGTTGTTTGTACCATTTCGTTGGACATCGATTAAATTATTGGTCCAAATTCCCTGGTTAGTTTTTAAAGTTATCACCTTACCTTCCAAATCTATTACTGCATTGTATGGCCTAAGTATATCGCAGCCTATTAGGATACTCATGGGTAAATTATTCGCCACTAATAACCCTATTGGTATCGTTACCCCATTACTAGTCTACTCTAATGACACCTGTTTCTTTATTGATTTATTTTGCCTCCCCGTTGCTCCGACTAAAATGATGTTATTTATAGGCAGAGTGGGTATTGGTAAATTACTATTTTGTTTGATCCTCTCTAATTCAACACTATAGATAAGTGATACATTTGACCCCGTGTCAATGAGTAACATTGCTTCTATGCCACTGATATTTGCTTTGAACTGCACGATACTATTATTCCCTTGGTTACTATTTTTAATGATATTGTCACCCTCTTCTAATAACTCCTCTCTAATATCCTTAAGATAATTATTTATTCTTAATGTCATAGTCCCGTCTTTGTCCTGTCTATGTTCGTAACTATTCACCCCATAATATTGGTTCAGTGAAGGGCGGTTTTTCTTTTCCACTGCCGCGTTTAGTTTAAATGAGCCACGGTCTCATTGGCCCGGTCTCCCGGAACATTGGGTTGCTGACCCGTCTGTGTTTCCTGCCTGACCTCGGGATTACCATTAATAGGTTGGCTATTCGTCGTATTACCCTGGCTACCTGGCGCCAGTTGTGGGTAAAACATGTAAGTGGGTACATTGGGTGGATATGGCCGTCGGTTATTGGCCATTGTATAATTTACCTGTGGCCTATATTCATTTTGGTTTCTCCTATCGTCTCCTCCTTGGTTTCCCCCGTTACGATAACCATTACGTTGACCATAATTATTTCCCCTATAGTTATTCCCGCGATAACTGTTCCCCTGATGGTAGTTTCTACCGTAACTATTCCCGGTGTAATTACCTCTGTTTGGTCCCGGATAGTTGCGGTTATTTGGACCCTGAGTGTTATCAATTCGGCCATTTGGTGGGGTATTATTATTCTGACTATTTGTGTTCAGGTTGTTACCGTTTCCACCTCCATTCCGGTTTGGTCCGTTATTGTTACTGTAGTATTCTACCTTACGATTGGGGGGTTGGTAATCCTGGAACCTTCCAGTGGATTCACAATTTTCTAATAATTTGGCCAGATCGGCTATTTTACTGAGCTGTTGGTATAATTGGGCATCTTTGATACCATAACTGTAATGTCCAGCTAACTGCCTTACCAAACTTTCCTAGGAAATAAGACGTCGGGGACTGTCCATTGGACGCGTCGTATTTGCCATAAAATATGTCCATTCTTACCCTGTTTTGTGCAGTCTCCGACCAATACTTCTCCTTGAACTGGCGTTTAAACTCTGCTAAATTCGTGATTTCGGGTCGTACCGCTATCCACCAGTTATCCCTAGTGTTTTTAAACGTCTCGTCTAGCATCTCTCTTATCCTGCCCCACCTTGTTTCTCTACTTCTCCCAATAAACTCTTCCATTCTTTCTAAAAATTCCATTGGGTTTCGTCGATAGTTTTGGAAGTTGATTACTTCCCTGTTTTCACCATGACACGTATGAGTATTTAATATAGGTGTGTCTCTCAGCGCCTCTAATCTTTCCTGCAGGTTTTTCTCTCTCTGGTCTATTTCCTGTATGCTATTTTTGTTAGTTTTTATTTGCTCGTCCAGCCTGTTAGCGATGTCATATGTTCTCTGCATCCTCTCGCTAACGTCTTTCTGGACTTCTCCCACCTCCTGCATGGCGTCTTGGTTCTGCCTTACCATGTTTTCGAGATTTCTAACATCTTGTTTGGTCTCTACTGTTTGTTCCTCTATATTTTCAAAACGTGTATTGTTTCCCTCCTGTAACCTTTCCAACTGTTTCTCCATGTTTTCGACCTTCCTGTCACTTTCGATTTTATTATCATCGATCGTTTTGTTTACTGTTTCGTACTTTATACTAATTTTTTTTTTTCAGGGACTCTATACATTTTTTATTCTCCTCCTGAAATATCTCCAGTTTTTTCCCATTGTCATTTATTTTCTCGGTTATATCCTTCCTTAAAGATTCTATGTTTTTGTCTAATTTTATTATTTCTTCCTTATCTTCCTGTCTCTTTTTATTATTCTCCTCCTTATCTTCGCGTCTATTTTTATTCATATCCTCTTTCAGGGATTCTGTATTTTTGTTCATATCCTCCTTCATTCCTAGGAGCATCACCATTATTGTATTCATGTCGACGTTCCCTGTTATTTTTTCTGGTTCGGGTTTCTCTGTCTGTTCTACCATTTGTATGGGTTCTTCTCCCGTTTGCTCCTTTAATTCGTCTGCCGTTTGTACCGGTCTTTCCATTTCTAGTGTAGGCGGTTCTAATTCCGTTTCCTCCATTTGTACTGCCTCTCCGTCTTCCACACTTAACTCGGGTTCCACAGTCTTCTTCACCTTTTTTCCCTTTGGTTGTGGCATTTTGATCTGTTGGTAGTTGCCGGGCTTGTTCCGTCTTTTTCAAGCCTCACTAGTTGGGCTGCCAATTTATAACAAAAAAGAAAAATATTAGTAAGATTGAGGGGTGTCGTGTTCCTTCTTTAACAGCCTCACGTTGGAGTCGTCAATTTATAACAAATAGATAAAATAGTGGTGTAATAGTGTAGTTGTTCGTGTTGTATGCAGTCGGGCGTTACCTCCGCGCACTTTTTGTTACTTACTGTTGACTGGATCCTCTGCGGTGATGTAGTCTTGTAACACAACTTAATACTATGTTTTTGTGGGCGCCACTTGGAAACGTTTGTTCCAAGAATAAAATGTGATTATAAAAGAAATTAAACTTTTTAAATCTTACTTCTATGAAAATATAAACAAGTCAGTTTAGCTTGAAAAAAAATCATGTAAGTTTAATGATTCTTCAAAAACAAACAAATCGTCTGAAGGACTAACATTCATAAAAAATTATACAATTGCAGAGTTACTAAAGGAAAAAAATGCACAAGTTATTATTATAATTATTGACAATTTTATTTATCCAATCAAGTATCGGCTAGTATTTTCAATTTTCTACTCAGTTGAAAAGCATGAGTTTAATACGTGAAAAAATCTTTACTCTCAGGACGTGACTCCTTTGAACTACCAAGACATATCAATAAGATGCCTTACAATAAAAATTAAGTGATTTGAAGGTGTGTGTGGCATGTGTAGTACAACTGTGTGGTAAATGTAACCAGGTAAAAAATGACTTTAATTTTGGTAACTCACGTTCCAATGGTTAATTAATCTCGCACTGGACACTCCTCTCGGGTAGTTTTTCAATCTCGCCTCTTCATGTGCGCACTGAATCTATTTTAAGTCAAAATTGCGATCATTTACTATTTCCGCACTTTTTGTGAAAACGTTTGGCAGTAGATTCTCGTTCAAACCCCGCCACTACAAATCAGCTGCTCCGCGTTGGTTACGAAATTGGCCGTCACAGCGCTGATACCCTTGCAGTATCGAGAAAGGCTTTGTGTTTGTTTACGTTAAGGGGGTTATTGTCAAGTTAGTCTGTCTATGCGAACACAGCAGAATTGGTTCTCTATTTAAAGTTTTGGTCCCTCCTGGGCCGTTGATGTTCTGGCTGCGTGATTTCTATTAAAATTTGCCGTGTTGCTGCTCTATTTCAGCAACACATTGGCGTAGATTCTTGTAGAGGTTATGTCAGTCTGTTTGTCAATGTACGGGAAAAGCCTTTTTTCGGGTCTTGTCGATTTATCGCCTCTCGGTTTCGCCTTAGCTGCGTTGATCAGTGTCGTGGGTGATGCATCAGTTCTGGAGTTCAAGCTTCAAGTGTTTTTTGGGTCGAATTTGGTCTCTCTTTTATACTAATTCAGGCTGATTGAGATCGTAAACTTCCGGTATATTTGTGTAAAAATTCCTTCTAGATTGTTCGAGAATAAACGAAATGGAACATTATGGAACAAATTTAACTTCCGTCGAAGCTTTTAGAACAAATTTCTTATTCTTCACACTAAGGATATTTCAAAAATTACTCTGGTATTTATCAAACAGTTTTACATTAGTACTCACAATCTGTATGCCATTATTACATTTAGATTCTCTGTTTTCAACCGAATCTAGTGATACTAATTATGATTGGTTTTTAAATAAATTAACTCTAATAAGTAACACAATATACAACTCTCACCTTGGGTTGTCGTCATTAAAATTCAATTTTTTAGAACAAAAATTGTTGTGAAACTATTATGTCTCTTCCACAATCTGAACATATAAAATTACTATCTTCCTATAACAAAACAAACAAATTTTAACATATATAATACATAGATAATTACAATTTTACCTGGCCCCTGTCCATGGCCTAGGTTTTTGTCAATGTTATAACACAATAATTAGTCTCTTTCTTTAACATATGTAGTATTTCACTAGTGTACACTCAGAGTTTATTATATTGTCTGTCTTTTGTGATACCTGGTTACTCTTTACACATATTATTTTTATTACAGGATGATATAGCATCATATTGATTGGTCTTGAGATGCCCTTTTTCATGGTGTGACAAATCTCACTCTTATAAGTTAAATTCTTTCATAATTGATCTTACTTTCAACTGAGTTTGTTCGTTTTTAAGGTATACTGAAGTATTGTACCATTCTATTTTATTCTTGTCAACATTTTGTAAATATTTAGCCAGATATGACTATTTTTTGTACTGGTTGATTGGCTCCAGCCATACATGGTATAGGTAAATATTTTGCTAACTTGACTATTACAATGTTAAAGTTAGTCAAATATATTAGTATAGTCGCTTTATATCATATTTCAACTTTCTAATGCAATTTGGTTGCATTTTGGCAACAGTAAATCCATAAATCATACAATATTATATGCCTACCACATGTTTTTAGTTAATACGGTTTTTGGCTATTTTGACTGATTTTTATTCATTTGACAGCTTTCTTTGTTTAAGATAAATTGTTCACTTTTGTCTGCTTGACAATTACGTATAGTTTTTATTTCAATTTGATAATAATTAATTTTTACATGAAATCTGAGTGTTTGGTCTCAAATCCAACACATTAATATTTTTTGTCATAACAAATATATAATTTTTATTTTAACTTAGATTCTTTCTAATAATGTATTTAAGTCATTTAATACATTTATTTTATTTACATTACATAATATAATAATGGATCATATCCATTCATTCACAATAAATAGTTCTTAATACTCTATTCAGACTTAATAATTAATGACTTCATTTTGGTTGATTCTGATATTATTTGTCTCTCTCATATGGTTTTTTCACTGTTATTCACTTTAATAATATATATGGGGTTTGTGTCATAGTCATAGTTTGGTCGTTTTTCATGTTAGTAGTAACAATTATTATACAATATTACACAATTTTTTAGGACTACTTGGGTTTGATACTGTTCACCTCACTTTCCTCTTATGATAAATTGCTATGTAAATGATTTCCTTTATGGAATGTTCTGTGACGTTACAACATGTGTACAATTAATTTTATTTATTTTTTGTGAACTGTATTACTTGTGGGAACCGTTACATCAGAAGATTTGTATGAATTTCAACCACCGCTGTCTGTAGCAATATATACATACAATGTACTTACTAAACACATGTACACAATAGACCAGCATTATTGTGAAGCTCACAACGACATGAATAAATTAATTTCTATTTTTTTCATCTGTAACGACATGCGTGTATAATTTTAATTTATTTTACTATACACCTCTGAACCTATGTGTGTAATTATTTTGTAAACTGCGTTACCTGTGGAGGAACTGTTGCAGCAAACGTTAACACTAGAACGATTATATTATTATTCAGTGATATATACATACAATTTACTTATTAAACACTTCAAGCATTGGATTTCTACTCGTCATTTGCAACGATATGCATACAATTACATTAAACCTGTACAATGGACGCAGAGAGAGAGAGAGAGAGAGAGAGAGAGAGAGAGAGAGAGAGAGAGAGAGAGAGAGAGAGAGGACACATGTAAGTAGTTCGATACTCAGTGACAACAACACACACGCACACACAGTTAATATTTGACAAATATATATATTTCTAAAATCATATACAGACGAGGCAATGACCCCCCCCCCTGCCAAGGATCAATCACACTGACTGATACATCCTGGATTATAAAACTATTAATTAATTATTTAATACATTGAAAAATGAAGTCGACGTTTTGACAACGAGTGAGAGAGAGAGAGAGAGAGAGAGAGAGAGAGCGAGGGAGGACGCTTGTAAGTAGTTCAATACTCTGTGGCAACGTACACAGTTAATATTTGTCGAATATATAAAATTTCTAAAATCATATACATGCGCGGTAATGACCACTCTAACGAGAGAGAGAGAGAGAGAGAGAGAGAGAGAGAGAGAGAGAGAGAGAGAGAGAGAGAGAGAGAGAGAGAGAGAGAGAGAGAGAGAGGAGAAACGGTTTGAACATAACATATGATTTAGGGAGACCGCTTAATGTATCAATGTTTGAATTTTCCGTCATTGAAAGTTGATTTCGTCGTCGTCACGATCGACTAACCGCACACACATATAGGTATATATATACATTATAACGTGTTGCTAATAATGTATCACACGATTGAATTTCCCTCCACCCGCCACAGAAAATGTTGGCAAACCTGCTCATATAAAATATCTATACACTATAATAATAATAATACAAAGGGTTGGCTACCCTGATCATATATATATATATATATACACACGTTTGAATCCTCCCGCCAAAAAATCGCGGATGCTGTGGTCCAGATCCGTGAAAAAGTCGCGGATCTTTGTGGTCCAGCCGCGGCTCCAACGAAAAAATCGCGGATGCTGTGGGTCCACTGGTGGTGGGAGAGCGTGGGAAAAAATCTTGGACCGCGGGAAAGACGGCATCTCTTTGATCTAGGCTCGCGAAAGGTGGCATATAAAAAAATAAAAAATTATATTCGCCGAAATTCGCGGATGCTGTGGTCCAGCTGATAGAAAGTGAAAGTGAGTCGCGGATGCTGTGGTCCAGATACGCCCTGGGGGCTGAGTTAGAACTGGCATTTTCCCTCTACGTATATGTATGACTTCCACATAGCAGCGTCGAGGCCGCTATAAGATGACAAGACTGTGTGGACGAAATGCTGGCGAATTTTCCCGTCTGACAGTTACTCATAATCGTATTTTGTACATTAATGTTTTGGACAAATTACGATTAATATTTAGTTGCGTGTTAAAATATCAGGTTGGTGATTAATTAAATACAGTTTTTGTACATTATAATCTGTCGTTGTCCACGTAATTGGATTATTCGGGTAACTGTTAATAGGGTGTTTCGCTTCATCCTCGTTAAATTTACAATTTCTTACCTTTCTCTTCTTTAAAGTCACACTCTAAAGCCTGTTTACAATGTAGCCAGAAAGTTAGTTTAAACTTCTAAAGAATATAATGAGGATAAGTTTTTTGTTCCCTTTATTGTTAAACTTTTTTTGAGCGTTAAGGGTCTATGTCAATTCCTGCCTTCCTTGTAAATGTTTAATATAAGTTGATTAAATACGTTATTTAAATCACCAATTTAAAAAAAAAGTCTACCAGTAATCAAGTAGGCCTATTGTTTCTAGTACGTTTAAGCAACAAATTTTGTAAAATAATACCGTGAAAACGACGTTTAGCAATTAAGTAACCAATTTAAAGCAGCTGCGTCTAGCGAATTGCCTCGTATACTGGCGATTAATTTTTATAGTAACTAAATTTTATAGGAAATATTTAATGGTAAACAGTTCAGACCTGTACAGTTGCTATAGTTGTAAAACAACATATTTTGAAATTACAAACAATTTTAAAAATAAAAAACTGTTTGCCCGAACATTTTACATTAAGCCCAGCTTACATTAAATAATTCCTTATTGCTTAGTAAATTGTCTTATTTTAGTGAATAGAAAATTTGTCATCTGCACATAGTGAATGGAATAAGGAATGACTAATAAAGTGAGCAATAACTTTCAACTCCCGCCGTATTAGCAGGCATCGTGCTCATAATTAATCTATTCTTTAAAAAAACGTAAAATGTCGGCGTTAAAAAGTCCTACTTAGAGTGTTGTAATAGCTTCGTAATGGTACAATACTAAGAACTGGGTTAATTGTTGTAAAAGAATTGCTTTCCTCTTTTCACTTAAGAGAACACGGAATGCCTGTCTTCCATCATGTTGACATAAGGACTATTTTCTAAAAAAGTACTACTAAACCAATCTATTTGAAATTTTGGCAGACCTTCCCACAAGAGTCGAGGTTTTTTGTTAAAACTTCTAGAACAGGAAACGAAAAAAAAAATTGTTTTCCCATCTAACCTTGAAAGTTGCTGAATATTTATGATAACTATTTTTGTAATGTTTAAATTTGCATTTACATGACAGAAAAGCTCAGAATGTGTATTCACATATTTTGAATATTGTGTGAAAAGTTTAAAATGATTGGTCTGGTGGTAAGTAAGAAAATGTCCCTTACGTATTAAAAAAAGGTGAATGATGTCTATAATGTTATCAATGTGTTTTCTGTCAATACTACACCAGTCATTTTCTTTTTTAAAATTGAGTCTTTCTTTTCATTCGTCTTCTGATTTCCTGAACAACGATTCTGTTCACCCGTTATAATTATAAATTTCTCAGCAAAACATTTCTTCCTTAATACGTTTGTGTCTTCTGTTTAACACCCACCATTCTGGTTCACGTCATAACGCTATTATTCCACACAGGCTAGTAAATAACTAGCCATCAGGGAGGTCAAAATATTTTCCAGGAGGGGCAAACAATTTTCCAGAGGAGAAAAATATTTATATATTTTTCATACATGCACACAAGCACATATTAGTTTGTAATTCTTATATCATAATAGAAGTGAGTACACAGATTGTATTAATTTATTAAAACCTTTATTGTTTTAAAATATGCATAAAATTAATGGCTTGTAAAATTTAATGTTTGATCTCCATTCAGTAGTGCTCAAGTTTTCAAAGTTTTAATATGATGATTCCGTAATCAAAACATCAGAGCAGGTTTTAGTGTGTCTGAGGGTACACCGTGGACAAAAATTTTCAACATTCCCTATGGAGCGTTGCTTAAACTAAAGCTGTGAATCTACAGTGTACGTTTCACAGAACAAACACGCGGAAAAGAAGGGGCGCTCCGAAGTCTGTCATGGACCCTGAGCATCTTGCAGAGGGTTTATTCCCTAAGGACGAAAAGTCTGTCTATCAACCGTTCCTCTGTAAACACGTGCAGTTACACTGGCGAGCGATCCACAGGAAGCAAGTCGTTGTCCACGCTGGACACCTTTTCGGCTTGCACGCGTTGTGTTGGTGTGGGTTTCGGCACTTTCCAATTAAAAAGCGTGCCAACGTAAGAAAATAAAAATGAGTAAGGCTAGAAATAACGGGAATTGTGTGTGTGTGTCCTCCCTGCATTTCTTATTGCAGTAATCACAATAATAAAACTTTGGAAACGTAAACATTATATAATTGAGATATGCTTGCCAGCCAGGAACGATATGTTTTCACTCATACATGATTTAAATTAAAATTAAAAAATACGAGGGCTATTTGTTTTTCAACCTCCGACAGACCAATAAACAGACACATGAATGACATCAATAATGTTATTATATACAAAAGATTTATATATATGTTCTGCAACAGAACACAGGATGATAAGATATGCTGTTTATATCAGAGTACATAAATGACAGGAATTTTCTTGTTTAAATTTGTTTTGTGTAATATTTTGTTTTTTAGTCATAAGTTTTGTATTTAAAAAATGATAAGTATATATGTTACACCAAACTCTTCATAAAAAATTGTACTATATTGTCATGTATTTTTTGTATGAAATGGTGCGCGTGTGCGGGTGTGATAATCTGCGATCGATATAGCGGCAGTGGTAGTTAACCGATTTACATGAAAATTTGACAAGGAATTATTTAAATAAATAGCTTCGATTTGTGTATACTCTGAGGTTTGTAATTATTTTAGAAATATAATTTTTTAAGTAAAGCAAAACTCAAGTGTAACTCTTATCAATGATAGGGTAATAATAATTGTAGATAATTTCCATGCAGGACTATGCAAAATTATACAAAGTTTTTCATGAATTTTGTGTACCTGGTTGTTCCATCAATCATGTGACTTGGGATTGGCCTATCAAATTACACCAAATTCAGTGAGATTCATACGTTGCAGAGCTAGGTTGAACACAGTCTGTCTGTCGACGTTGCTAGGGGAAGTTGTGCCCCGGGTAAGAGAGTTATTCTCTTACAAACGTAAAAAGATCTTATATAAAATAAACCATAAACCTTAAAATTCTTAACGAAGTTTTGCGGTAAGAACCAAGAAGGAATAGAGGAATATTTTATATAAAGTAAACTATAAACCTTGTAATTCTTAACGAAGTTTTGCGGTAAGAACCAAGAGGATAAATAATTAAGTAAAATTTAATATAAAATTCAGTGCTGTGTCGTGTAAGTCAAGATATCCGCATAGGGAACTTAAAAACACTACAAGATATCGTGGAAGCAGTTAAACATAACTACGAGACTCTGAAATATCGCCGCTGGAGCTGCTTGCTGTACAAGGACGACGAGACGAGAGGAGGACGTTGCAGCAAACAAGTAAAAGCGATTTATATTAATCGAACAATACAAACAATTTAATATACTATCAATACATGACAATTTAAAAAACATTATTACATCTTTATAAACAATATTTGTATCTAAGAAATAATATTTCATTTCCTCCATAATAGACTTGTATCGATCTTTACACACTCACAATATCCTTATTAGAATAATAAAGTTTGATCTGTTGCAATATATATATAACGATTCATATGTCGTCATATCTGAGCGTTATATGAAAGGGTCATACTGTGCGCCGTAAGCAAGACAGAGAGCGTATAATAAGCAGCTATCTCACTCTAACATCGTCCCAGTGACGCACGCGGCCGGTTCAGACAGGAATTTTACTCAATTCATTTTTGCAGTTCAACCTGCAATAACTTCAAAACCAATAAATATACAGAAATTCTGAAAACTGCATTGTGTTCAGTAATTAGAGCTCTATAAGTAGCCAAAATCTCAATTAATATAATTAACAATTACAGAAGATACACAGAAGAAGAACGCCAAGCGGAATAACGAGAGAAATAGGCTACGTACAGATTAGGTGTTTTCACACACACACACAGATAAAGACCTAAGCAACAATATTCTGTGGTCAGATCGTTGAAAACACGTTTGCAAATACCAGTAATCAAACGATTTGCAAACACAGGAAGTACGATTTTAGCTAGAAATTCTCAGCCGTTACGGACTTGTCGAGGGGTGTTTTTTCGACAGGTTGAATACTGTTTCAACTGGCAGAAAGCTGCATGATGTGGAACAGCCAATCACAAGGCTGTATTCTGAACTGACGCTCACCCAAAACCGGGGCTTCAATGCGTTAGACGTGTGTAAGTTACATGCATAATTTCACAACATCACAAAGTTTTATTTAAGCAGTACGAGAAGTAGTCCGCAGTTGAAGAGGAACGAGTACAGTTCAGCAACAACTCTCACTGTGTAACACCATATTAATTAATTAATTAATAACCGCTTGTGAAGTGACCTGTGCAACAGAGAGCTACAGCAGCTGTAATTGCCTGATCATCGTTCTACAAGATTGGTCAACATCATTTCTACTGTGCAGTACCATCCAAAGGAGGACCTCAACGGATTCCGATCTTCGGTCAACGCATCAAACAGTAAGAAATCAATTCATTGATCAATGAAATAAATAATCAATAAATAATAAAAGCAATAAACACTCTTAAAGACACTAAGTAAACGCACACTTTGTAATTAATTAATAAGATTAGTTCTAAGTTAGTATAGGAGTGTTGAATGGAAAGTGGAGTGTAGTATTGGACGTGCAAATTATTGCAGACCTGTTCTTTAGCACTGGTTTGGGAGATATAAAATTTCTCAAGCAAACCAGATAAGAACAATAGGTCGTTTGGACGTTTTAATCTTCACTTTTCACGCACACTCATTAATTATAAGAGTTAGGGTAGTAATAAGTCCTAAACTTGGCAATTTTAAATAATTAACAAAATAATTAAATGTTGATTAAATAACCTTCAACAAAATCTTAAATGTTAGTTGTAACGATTCCCCTTGAATCCACATTCACTGAACGAATCCTGAGATTGTGTCTCTCTATGCTCTGAGCTAAGCTGTATCCGTGTCATCTGTATCTGGGATTTGTTCTGGCGCCCAGGTAAAGTACAAGTCACGGGTGAGTAACGTTTTATCTGTCATTAAAATATTAGATAAATGTGTTAGATAATAAAGGTAGCGTTAGATATATTTGTAGCCGCAACTAAAGGCCACCCAAACGTATTTATCACAAAGCCAAAGATACGTTATATAAATGTCGCCCTGAACGTGGGGCTACCCAAGATAAACATTTATATAACAACAGCAACGTTATAATATATATGTATAATAATTTTCTACATAGCCACCATCATTGTTGAGGCGCTTATCATAGCGATGCACCAACTTTTCTATGCTCATGTTGTAGAATGTTCGCTCCTGAGTAGTCAGCCAATCTACCACACAGGACTTTAACTCATCATTGGAGTCAAACCGCTGCCCACCTAACCACTTTTTCAAGTCAGTAAACAAATGGTAGTCACTTGGTGCTAAGTCTGGGCTATAAGATGGGTGATCAAGGACTTCCCAACCAAATTCATGAAGCAGGTTTTGTGTGAGTGCAGCTACGCGAGGTCGTGCGTTGTTTGGGAACCCACCGAGGACAGAGTTTCCTATACCTAAGCTTCTGAGTAAGAATATCATAAAGAGCATAATATTTCAGGAAAATTAGCAGAAAGTTCAGTAATTGTGAAAAGACGGCGTTCTCGAACCATCATGTCTACCCTTTCAAGAACATCATCAGTAGCCACGGACTTTCTTCCTTGCCCTCCTTCATTATGAACATCAATTCGCCCTTCTTTAAATTTTCGACACCATTGCCGAACTGAACCATCACTCATCACATTTTCTCCATACACATTAACAACCTTCGATGAATTTCTGTAGCACTATGACCTTGAAGAAGGACCTTGACCTTGACCTTGTATTCAGCTTGAAGAAATCTAATAACAGACCGTATCTCACACTTGGAGGCAATTTCAATTATAGTTGCCATAATTAAACTGTCGTCACCACAGTAATAGACAAAATAACTATAAAACCAGTGGTTATATGTTAGAACAAAGCCTCAAAAACATTATTCATCAATCAGATTGTTGCTATGACAACAAAACCAGGTTTCCCAACTCACCGGAGGTTGAAAAAAAAATAGCTAGCCCTCGTATAATTTTATTGCCTGGCAACAAAATTATTTTATTTTTAACAATTAGCATTGTTAGAAAAAGTTTAAATGAATTTTCAAGTACTTTACTCTTGTTAAAACATAAAACGTTGCAGGTAAACTACCCCTTTCCCTTAATCGATCTTCACCAAAATCAATAGCCATTGAGTCCTCTACAATTCAGCAATATGTGCAAAACATTATGTGATTCTGTTTGAATTTGCGGCAGTTATCGTTCGAAATAAAAAAATTCTACACACACACAGACACATACACAGACACTTTTCAAAATATCGGTATGGAGAACGATACATGTTCTAAGATTTATATTTAAAATCATTTTCGAAATGAAATATTTCAATAAAAAATACTTCTTTCTACTTACTGCTTCAGCCTTAACCACAGTACTGTGGTCACTAATGTATACCACCTCACGTTATCGCACTCGATTTTCACTGATGATGGAAGTCGATGGCACTGCCGAAACGTCTGGTTTTGCAGAAAATATTGGACTACGGCCAAACACCCCGGGAAGGAATATTTAACAACAAACTACTTCTTTGTTGCCGAAAAAAATATCGGTATGGAGAACCATACATGGCTTCCACGTTCTAAGATTTATATTTAAAATCATTTTCGAAATGAAATATTTCCATAGAAACTACTTCTTTCTACTTACTGCTTCAGCCTTAACCACAGTACTGTGGTCACTAACGTATACCACCTCACGTTATCGCACTAGATTTTCACTGATGATGGAAGTCGATGGCACTGCCAAAACGTCTGGTTTTGCAGAAAACATTGGTCTACGGCCAAACAGGCCGAGAAGAAATTTTAACAACAAACTTTGTTGCCGATAACGTAGTACATATATAAACAAAATTATCCCCTCCCCCTTCAAATATAATTTTCGTTTATAGAAAATTACCCCCACCCCATTCAACTAGCCTCTTCATTTATAGATAATTCATCTACGTCTCTACAGTGGATTATTAAGATCTTCTTATCAGGATACTTTATTTATCAAAACTAAATACTTTACTCTTGTTACAACAAAAAATGTTCCAGGTAAACTACCCTTTCCCCGTAACCGATCTTCACCAAAATCAATAGACCTTGAGTCCTCTATAACTCAGGTATATATTGTAACGTAACTATGTTTTCACGGGTTTAAGTTTTTAGCCACACATTGGTTGCTATCTGTTTTGGAACAGTATTTTCACGGGTTATTTATTTTTAACGTGTTGCTTTTAATTCGTTTATCGTGAAAAGTTATTAAGTGTAAGTTGATTCCATTTGTGTTAAAACGGATTTGTTGCCGTAATCGATTCTGTCTTCGAGCGCCCTGTTCTTCTTTTAAGTAATCTGGTCCGTTCGCTGCTCACTCTCCTGGTTGCTGCCTGTAATTGTCCTGTAAATTCTCTAATTCTCTACAATGACAACTCTTTCCAGTCAAAATAATAATATTTATTTTTATTTCAATTGTTCAGAAAAGGGTCAGTCGACTTGTGCCGAAACAAAATAATGGTCGGGTCGCCTCTACTGCTCAATTCGATTATGACACTAACAACCTTCAGTAAACAAATTAGTTGTAATAATTATATTAAATCTCAGGGTTTAAGGGTTCTTTGAAACTGCTATTGAATTCAGAGAATGCACACAAAAATACAATACATCACAAAAGGTAAGTAAAATTTAAAATCTTAATACTATATTCTATTAATCGTTGCTAAGCAACGACTATTGTTTCGTGGCTATAGCGGGCAGCGATAATTCTATAAGATGGCCGCTCACACGTCTAACCTGTATTACGAGCTGTTCATTTCGAACTCACCCAAATTATTTTAAAATAAATGTTTTAGTGTTCACAGGTTTAGTTTTTAAGCTTTTCTTTTAACTAATGATCACTGGTGTCTGTTCTGTTAGTGTAGATAGTGTCTACGATAGTGTTGTGTAATCGTATCTGTAGTGTGGCTATTAAGTTCGGTCTCACCCACAGAAGTTCGTTCGCTCTAGGTCGTCAGTATTTTCTGAGGTTCTGCATTTAGTTTTAGTTTTAATTCAATTATTTCTGTTTTCTGGTCTTCCCCAGTGTTTACCGCTTCTGTTGGTAATTATTATTGACTGCCAATGGTCCAAAAAACATTACTTGTATTTAATTAGAATTGGTTTCATCAGAGCACATCTGCCCTCTGCAATGGTTAACAATACAACACTATTTTTTTCGCTTCTTCATCAACGTTCTCCTGACCTTACAATACTGGCCTGTGATTGGTCAAAACTGAGAGTTCATTAGGTCACATGGTCAGTTTACAAAAATCAAATGTTCATTTACCTATAAGAAAAATACTCCTTTTTTAGCCTTAAGTTTCCTTAAATTTAAATTATATCATGTTTTTCTTTATATAATTATGAGCATTTTGGTACCTTATTTACATAAGTTGGTTATTATAAAGGGTGATTTCCCACCTTACAAAATTTCTAACTTTGGGCCTACACTTTTGGTTTCCTTACATTTATTTACTAATCTATTTGTTTCTGACATTATTCCTTTTATACTGAATTTGTGGCGTAGGCCATTAATGGTTTTTCAATAATATTATATAATTTACATTTATTATTACTTAAACTCTGATTCTGAACCCTTTTTTCTGATTTTACTATTTACTAAACGAGTCTGGACCCTTAACATTATTTAACAAATGGTTACAATAAAATCCTTTAACATATCATTCAATATACTGCCTGTATGGCCTAGTTTACAGTTATTAATTGACAAATAATATAATTAGTATTAATACAATAACCTGATAAGAACAGAATCATCCGGCATGCTATGTTTTAAGAATGGCCTACATGGTTAAACCTTGTATTTTACAATTAGCCACAATCATTAGTTAACTGGCATACTATTCAGCCATCCCACTAATCCTTAACCAGTACTACTAATCAGCGATTAGATTATTGTTCATGGGTTTTTGGTTCCTAATGCATCACCTTCTGATTCTGCTCATAGACTCCAACTATTTCTAACAACATGGTTCATGAATGTTACCCATAAGCTTTGGCATGAAACACAAACATAACTAGCCATACCAAAACCTTTGTAAACATCTTAACATAATCTAAAACCCCCATCACAACTCACTATTAACGTGGTCCATGGGTTTTCTTTATATAAAAGTATTTAACCCACACTTCTGCCATTCCCCCCTCACTGACACTTTTTGTGTTTGGGAATATCACTGGTACTTCACTGACACTTTATTAGTTGGGTGTTTGTTTGTTCGTACTATCTAATATCAGGGATCATTAGCTTACACAGTCTGTTTCTGTTTGCTTAGTAACTACCTTTATCCCACACTCTTTCACGTCAACATAATTACAAAAGGTTTGTATGTTATTTTATATTTATTTTACATTTTGATTGGTTTATTAACTACCTGCATTGTATTTTTACTTTTATTATTTATATGAGACAGTCTTTCTTTTCTGTAACTAAAGTTTTTTGTCTTTTATTGGTCTATGTTGATAGCCTAGGCGACTCTGCATACTATCATTCCTACTGAATTGAGCAGTTCTAGCTTTGGGACAGGGTTACTATTATGTCGCATTACAATATGTAAAAAATTATTTGATTCTGTTTGAATTTACGGCAGTTATCGTTCGTCATGAAAACATTTCTCTTGTTACAACATAAAATGTTCCAGGTAAACTACCCCTTTCCCTTAACCGATCTTCACCAAAATCAACAGGCCTTGAGCTCTCTACAATGTAGGGTTGTATGCAAAAAATTATTTGATTATATTTGAATTTACGGCAGTTATCGTTCGTCATGGAAAAAATTACCCTTGTTATCACATAAAACGTTGCAGGTAAGCTACCCCTTCTTCACCAAAAGAAGTTGTAGTTCAGTTGCAGGTAAACTGATCTTCACCAAAATCAACAGGGCTTGAGTACTCTACAATTAAGGGATGCATGCAAAACATTATTTGATTCTGTTTGAATGTGCGGCTGTTATCGTTCGTCATAGAAATAATTACTCTTGTTAAAACATAGAACGGTGCAGGTAAACTACCCCATCCCCTTAACCGATCTTCACCAAAAACAATAGGCCTTCATTCCTTTACAATTCAGGAACGTAAACAAAAAAATGTTTGATTCTGTTTGAATGTGCGGCAGTTATCTTTCGTCATAGACAAAATTATCATTGTTAAAACATAAAATGTTGCCGATAAACTACCCCTTTCCCTTAACCGATCTTCACCAAAAACAATAAGCCTTGAGTACTCTATAATTCAGGACTGTATGCAAAATATTGTTTGATTCTGTTTGAATTTGCGGCTGTTATCGTTTGCCAAAAAACAATTCTACACAGACACACAGATAGATAGACAGACACACAGAGGCTTTTCGAAAAATGACTTTTCTTCATGTTTTGAGGGTAGTACAATCAGAATCTGCAATTATCTCGAACACGATTTTTTCGCCATCACCATACTTCCATTTCCTTATGGAACATGGAAGTAAAAAGTAATTTCTTCTGGTTGTGGTTTCCAGTTTCTCATACAATTTTCTTTTATTTACGTTATTTTCTATTTTAATTATCTGAACAGATTCTAAAGGTTTTGTACATTTATGTTCATCTTCTGTGAATTGCTTCGTAGTACATTTCACTTTTTCACGTTCAATATTTACAGTTCCTCATACAATCTTCTTTTATTCACATTTACAGCAAATAACGTAAATAAAAGGAAATTGTATGAGTGCAACTGATGAATATTAGGATAGATTTAGTAATAAAGATCCAATCTAGTAGCCTTATTTTAAAAAGTTAAGTACGGGAACTCAAAATCGAGCCAGCCGTGTGGCAGTGAAAACTGACGAATCCCCGGCTTGGCTAACCGTTGTGGTTGGACAGTGACGAAGGCCAGTAGGGTGAACCAGGAGGAAAGTAGCTAGGGGGAAGAGTACAGGTTTATGACCAGTGTGCACGAATGTTTGCTACGCTACGGGATTTAGCGTACACAACTTTAGTGTAAGGGGTTATTCGATTCTCGTGTTGGACGTGATAATGACAGTGACACCGAAACAGGAACTGCAGCTAGCAGTCAGCAACAAGGTTGGGATGAGAAGACTGCAGACCTGGGTGAACTAGGAAGATGTGTAAGTGTAACTGGGTGAATATAGCTTCGTAAGATGTGTAATGTTGTCATTTAGATAATAATATATACAAAGTCGTATATTAGTCGCTGGGTACCAGTAACCTTCAGCCAATACGTTTTTTTCAAGCGAATTATGACCATACATGAATTTTGGGTACTTGAATTTTCAGAAAACATTTACCGATAAACAAACAAACTTACGATTGAAAACCAAGAATATTCCTTCTTCACGTTTATGCCCTTTTCTACAAGAAATTCTATCTGTATGAACTTGTATCCATTTACCGTAAGGATAACAAATATCTCTGCCAAGTTAGAAGGTTTCACTGTGAGTGCGGTATCAGACGCCCTCTACTCCAGTAATTGCTTGCGACACGTTTGGAGAGACAATTTGTTCTGTCACAATGGTTCCTACATTACTGACGTTGCCCTCGGGGAACCTCACGTGTAAACATTCTCTGTTTAGACAAGCCGATTTGTCAGCTATAGTTGTGAACCAGTCTACAGGGAAATATTTCTGGCTTATGTATTTCAGTCACTTTCCATTTCTACGAAATCCAACATACGTACTTTTATCATTTCATGTAAAGTATACCGTCCTTGATTCGTTAATAAATTGTATTCTTTCCATTTTACACTATCATTTTTGTCCAGGTTTTACTAAATCCAAGGTTCTTTTGTAGCCCACTCATATTCCCACTATTTATATTAACAAAAGTATCGAAAAATTTGCATATTGTAAAATAAAAATATTAAACATTTTTGGTTATGCGGTATTAGCTTCATTTTCGGTGTAAAAATTACTATAGTTGCTGTTACTAGACGTAATAAAACTGCATTCTTGTACACAAAGAATTTCATTACAACATCAAATATATAATATACAAACGTCTGTTCGGCAAGACACTGAATATAAGTAAATATAACAATAGTTCCAAGCATCATTGAAGGGTCCGCACTGCGCTTCAGCCGCCAAATAAAATTTCAGGATATTATCCCGTGTACTCATTTCCACAGGCTGAATCGACGTGGGGGTTGAAAAACGCAACATGAATTTATGACGCGCCATTAGCACGTTGAGTAAACTGTAGAAGTCCTGTTCCTAGTATAGGCTTTACCCACTGGTTCGAAACTTACATCGGCGTATTTCAATTTCTAATTTCCAGCAACTGCTATTAGCCAGCAATTGCTTTCCTTTTAACCCTATTTCTCCCATTACCGCGTTTATCATCCTTTCAGCTCCTTCTGTATCTTTTTCGATTCTCTTTATTATAAAATTCGATATTTCGGATTAATGGAAAAGTTAATATAAATCTTATTATACCATTATCCTGTACATTTAATTATACTCAAAAATGGTTTGACTGAGACAATGCCGTGTCTTCATATCCGTCTAACTTTCTCGATCTTACGTAAGCATTACTGTATTGTAATTGTAGTAGGCTATAGCGTTTTCCATTAAAGATGCACAAACATTAAACTTGATAAAAGAAGTTATATTTGCCGTGTCTTCATATCCGTCTATCTTTCTCGATCTTACGTAAGCATTACTGTATTGTAATTGTAGTAGGCTATAGCGTTTTCCATTAAAGATGCACAAACATTAAACTTGATAAAAGAAGTTATATTTGGTATACCGTAATACCGTTATCTTTTTAAAATAGATTCGATACCATTAACTATGAAAAATTATGTCGGCCTAGTGGTTGCAACTCCGCAAAGTTGCATGCGCCCTGTTAGGCAAATTTTCAAATAAATTCTATGCATTTGTAAAATAGTAAAAGCCTGTAGGCTACTTCTAAGGAAAGTCTTTGGCTTAACGAGATTTGTGCTTTCGCAACGAACGTCAGTAAGTCAAAAATACGAAGGCCACAAAAATGTCGATATAATCAAATACATCAAAGTACAATGTAGATAAAGTAAATACTACTTTAAAAGTTAATACTATTTCAGATAAAATACACATAATTAATTAAAATCTCTTTGTTAAATGAGCATTATTCATGTGTTAAATGAACTTAATTTCTGTGTTCCAAAATTAACTTAATCTATAATTACTCAGCTTATGTTTAGGGTGATATTCATTCTGAATGTACAGGATTTGCCGCATCAAATGTGGTCTCAACCCCGTTTGTGTTGTACATCTTCTGTTTTCGGCCAGTATCGCTTTATATCAAGAAGGGAGTCCCGCATAGCTGCTGATACTTTTGCAAATCTGTCACTGTTTGAGTCTCCTGTTTAAAAACAATCTACTGTCGTCTCTATCGTGTTGAAAAATTCTTTAAGTTACTTTATAGTCAACTTTTCTATTCTTCTTTCTCATTGTCATCCTTAATTGCGCCTTATCCTCACGCTGTTAGTTCTGCTGTACTCTTTATTTGTTATCTCTTGCGTGTGACTTTTAAGCGTATGATAAATATGTTCAACTTCTAATTCCCAATTCATTTAGTTATCCAGATCTATAACACTGGTTAATAGTTTTTCTTCGTTTACTTCAATAGTAATATTATTTTTGTTACATGAAGAAATGTTGGCACAGTTTCTTCCGTAACCCGTTTACATTAAAGTTTCAATTGTATGAGTTTATAACTTATGTCTTCGAATTTCCTTCTTAGTCCTAGTGCTCTTGACTCTAACTTGAAACTACTTTGCACTTAATAAATGTTTACATACATTTGAGGATACAAAACATAAACTAAAAAAATGAAATCAAGGTACAGTTTATAACATATCACTAAAGGCAATACTTTAAATGAAATTTCAACTTCCAAAATGAGAAAAAATTTTAGGCTCTTAATCAGTTAGGGAAAACTTTAAGTCACTAATGTTTCGCTAAAATGCTATGACAACGGAATACATCAATAAAACAAATGTTTAATAATTGTTCACTTACATCTAATGACATAATTTTCAGTTTTTGTCGATTTTTGAAAAAGCCGTACACTTGAGGGTTAATAACAAGAACAAAACAAAAAAATAGTGCAAGATATTGCAAGTGCAAAATAAAATACATTATCACATTTTAAAGTCATACAATGTGCGTAAGTCTTGATATACTTTTTGAGTACAGAGTTCACTTTGTAATTGTAATTCCTGTAATTCGTCTGTAGACACTATTCGTCTAAGTGTCAGAAAACCCATTAAAGTTGGTTAAAACCGCATATTTTACGTATAATAACTTTTGTTTATCTAATGAAACTCAATAAACTTGTGATAGAAACAAGGAAAGTTTGTGTTTAAAACTTTTCAAAACCCCCTAAACTGTTTCAAGTAGATCTCCTCGTAAACTCACATTCTATTCCTTGCTGGATACATTTTTTTGTGCTGATGAGTGGATTGTTGTTCCTCTTTAGAGACATTAGGAATAAAGAAATATAACTGAGGTTAAACGTATTACACAGCTACACAACTTGGTCACCGGCAAAGAAGAGCTTAGAAAGACATCGGATTTCAATAACTTACGATATCGTCACAATAACAGAGTGAATATTGTGCTGTCATTTCTAGTTAAATAAATATGCTCAGTAAAATTGGGACTTTATTTTTTTAAGCATGAATACATGAACTCTTGTCCTCAGAGTAAGAAAACAAATTTACTCAGTTATCTTAGTGCGTAGGCTTTCACGGCCGGTGTCATTACGATTATTTACTAAAACTTCCGGGCTGAAAGGCCGTGGTCGATTGCTTAAGTTTCTGCTAAACGTTTCGGCCGCACCACCGGTGGCCAACTCTGGTAGACCGGGCAAAAAGAATCTGTGAGCCCCAGTATCTTGAAGATGAGTTTCGGCATCTCGAGAAAGCACTGCAGTCCAACGGCTATTCTGCTGCGGAGGTTAGGAGAGCTGCCCGGCCGAGAAGATCTGGTAGGCCGGACCAGTCGGAGTTGCCTGAGGTTGTTGGCTCTGCTGTCTTGCCCTACATCCGTGGCGTGACTGATCGCATCGGCAGGTTGCTGAGTAAGCGGGGCGTCAGGACGATCTTTAAGCCAACCAAAAAGATCCAACAGTTCCTGCGACCGGTGAAAGACGCCAGGGATCCACTCTCGTCGTGCGGGGTGTACAGTATTCCTTGTACGTGTGGCCAGGTCTACATAGGCACCACGAAGCGTAGTGTCCGGACGCGCCTCTCTGAACATCGGAGATACTGCCGCCTGGGCCAGCCGGAGAAGTCCGCAGTTGCTGAACACGCTCTGTCCCACGACGATCACAGGGTGATGTTTGATGAAGCCCGCGTGTTGCCGTCTGTCCGGGGTTACTTCACTCGCCTGCATCTGGAGTCCATCCATATTCATAAGAATGCGTCCGTCGCTATGAACCGCCGAGGAGAAAGCATCTCCTTAAATAGTGTCTGGCATGGTCTATTTTCCATGGCCAATCAGAATTGAGTATGACGAGCTGGCTTCTCATTGGTCCGTGCGATACACCTGAAGCGGACAAAATGTTATAAATAGAGGCATCGTAGCAGGTACTCACTGTTGCTTGTTCCCAGTCCATTGGGAGACGTGTTCGGCGTATCATCTATCGAACACTTTTCTTTTGCTACTGAAGATGGCCACCGGTGGTGCGGCCGAAACGTTTAGCAGAAACTTAAGCAATCGACCACGGCCTTTCAGCCCGGAAGTTTTAGTAAATAATCGTTACTCAGTTATATTTATTCGAATTAATACAAATTATATCGTATTGTAAATACGTAAATTGTATTCGTCGTTTTGAATTATCCCTAGATTCAACTCACGCCATTACCGTGCTCTTCCGCCGTTAACGGTAAACAAACAGTGGCCAACTGCTTAAATATGAGTTTGGTTTACAATTAAATCAAATGTTAAAATTTCTTTTGCACAATTTAATCTTGATAGTGTTTATTTTGAAAATTATACCGTTTTTATAACACTGATGTATAATGTTTGAATATTCAATTCTGTCACTTATTTTCACTAATGAAGTCTTGTGCAGTTTCTTGGTTATAATTTTATTAGCATAATTCCAAATCAGCGTGTGTTTGGATATCTTATTACTTATATCATGGTACGTAGTCGCGTCATCTTAATTTGTTTATTCTTTCTTTTTCGTATATCATTGACTGTTATAATTATTGGGGCGAAGCGAAGCGAAGCCCCTCTATCTGCCACTTTGCACTTTATTTTGACGCATAATCCTCCGAAATTACTCATCCAGTCTCCACCAAACTTTACATGTACATTCTGTACATATTCAGGGGGTGCATATTTTCATTTTTGTGAAGATTGGTCGATTCTAAGTTAAATAATCATTTAATTTCGCTAAATTAAAACCCTTTAAAACGAGAGTGTATTAACTCTTTGAAGGGCAGGCAATAAGCACACAAAAAACCCTATGTGGGGCAGGAAATTTTTTTTTACTTTTTTTTGTAATTTTCGCTTACTTTATCTTTTTAGGCATATAAACGAATGTTAAAAATTATTAAAACACAATAATTTTAAAAAATATATAATTTATTTACTAAAGAAAGGTGGTTACACTGTGTAACCACTGCCCCACTTGAGCAACTTTTAACTAATAACAAAGGCAGAAAATTCACAAATTTAAAATAATTTAAAACTTTCTTTACAACTGTTTAAGAGAATGAAAATCATTAAAACATGTCTTTCCTGATCTCAAACACAAAGCTACATCACATTTCCATCTTGATCGTACTGGGTTTTTCTTAGAACTGCAGAGCGCACATCTTCGTGGTGAAGCCATATGTGTGGGTTGATGACTGCTAGATACCAGCCTAACATTAACATCTACACGAGCTTTTTTGTTT
Source organism: Magicicada septendecula (assembly GCA_034769895.1). NCBI lineage: Eukaryota > Metazoa > Arthropoda > Insecta > Hemiptera > Cicadidae > Magicicada > Magicicada septendecula. Next base: position 257,555,648 of record CM068375.1, read on the forward strand.
GTGACGTTTGCTGGTCTGTCTTCTAAGTTTACTGCTGCCTTCTTTGTAGTAACAATTTTTGGAGCGAAAATTGCCCTGTAGATTGCGCGCTTAAAATCTTTGTTGTTGTATTGCTGCATGTCCATCTCTTTGTGTATGATGAAAGCATTGGTGACACAACAATCAATAAAATGGAAGAATAATCGCATCCACCATTTTTTGCTCTTCTATCAATTTTGTAGTCATTTTTTAACCTGTCAAATTTGTCTACAAAATTCATGTGGCAGTTGTACTCCTGAATAGCAAGTGGGCATGTGAATGTTTTCCTTGTTCCATCTTTTTTTTTTCTTTTTACCGTAGAAATTTCTGAAGGGTCATGAGCAGTGCTTAATACATTGACACCTTTACTGTCTTTCCACCTGTAAACAGCAGTTACAGTGTTGCTTACACTGAATGAGAATTCTCCCCTCTCCATATTTTTCTCATTTTCAAGAGGTGGTAAACCTTTCCTTTTAGGATTCACTGTACCGCATGCAAAAGTGTTTTTATTTCTCAGTTTTTCATACAGTTGTAGAGATGAAAAAAAATTATCCATATAAACTATGTGGTTCTTACCTTCTAGAACATTGGTGAGATCCAAAACTACTCTTTCACCTAACCCACATTCAACTTTATTTTTACCTTTTCCAACATAAATTTGAAATTTCAAGTTATAAGCAGATTCATCACATAACATCCAAATTTTGTAACCACGTTTAATTGGCTTATCCCTCATAAATTGTTTCATACAGTATCGTCCCTTAAATTTATCCATACTCTCATCCACAGCAACGTTACGGTGTGGCTTGTAGCAGTCAATAAATGATTGAGATAAAAAATCAATGAAAGGTCGCAATTTGTACAATTTATCAAAATTTGGGTCATTTGACAAAGGCATCAATGAGTTATCATTTAAATGTAAATGAGTCAACAAGAAGCTAAAACGTTTCACTGGCATTAGCTTTGAAATATAAGAATCATGTAAGTCTTCGTCTTGTGACCAATAATCGCGATAGCTGCTTTTTACTTCCATATTCCTTAAGGAATGGAAGTATGGTGATGGCAAAAAAAATCGTGTTCGAGATTATTGCAGATTCTGATTGTACTACACTCAAAACATGAAAAAAAGTCGTTTTCCGAAAAGTGTCTGTGTGTGTGTCTGTGTGTGTGTCTGTCTGTGTGTCTGTCTGTGTGTCTGTAGATTTTTTTTTTATGGCAAACGATAACTGCCGCAAATTCAAACAGAATCAAATAATTTTTTGCATACAGCCCTGATTTGTAGAGTACTCACGACCTATTGTTTTTGGTGAAGATCGGTTGAGGGAAAGGGGTAGTTTACCAGCAACGGTTTTTTTTATCAAGGGAATTTTTTTTTTTTGGCAAACGATAACTGCCGCAAATTCAAACAGAATCAAATAATGTTTCGCATACAGCCCTGAATTGTAGAGTTCTCAAGACCTATTGATTTTGGCGAAGATCGGTTAAGGGAAAGGGGTAGTTTACCTGTAACGTTTTATGTTTTAACAAGGGTATTTCCTATGGCAAACGATAACAGCCGCAAATTCAAACAGAATCAAAAGATTATTTGCATACAGCCCTAAATTGTAGAGTTCTAAAGACCTGTTGTTTTTGGTGAAGATCGGTTAAGGGAAAGGGGTAGTTTACCTACAACATTTTTTTAACAAGGGTATTTTCTATGGCAAACGATAACAGCCGCAAATTCAAACAGAATCAAACGGTTATTTGCATACAGCCCTAAATTGTAGAGTTCTCAAGACCTATTGTTTTTGGTGAAGATCGGTTAAGGGGAAGGGGTAGTTTACCAGCAACGTTTTTTTATCAAGCGTATTTTCTATGGCAAACGATAACAGCCGCAAATTCAAACAGAATCAAATAATTTTTTGCATACGTCCCTGAATTGTAGAGGTCTCAAGGACTTTCGATTTTGGTAAAGATCGGTTAAGAGGAAGGGGTAGTTTACCTGCAACCTTTTACGTTTTAACAAGAGTAAAGTACTTGAAAATTTATTTAAACTTTTTGAAACAATGGTAATTGTTAAAAATAAAATAATTTTGTTGCCAGGCAATAAAATTAAAATTTTTTCATTTTAATGTAATATAATATTTTTCATTTAATACGGCAATAGAAAGGCAGGTAAGACACAAACACACACACACACACACACACACACACACAATTCACGTTATTTCTGGCCTCACTCATGTTTATTTTCTTACGTTTGCACGCTTTTTAAATGGAAAGTGCCGAAACCCACACCAACATAACGCGTGCAAGCCGAAAAAATGGACATCAATTTGCTTACTGGCGAAGCTAGTAGTTAATGAATGGGTAGGCAAAAATCTTATCTTAAATTTTTTTTAAGGAATCACTAAAAGGACGGTGGGTCAAATCGGACGCTGAGGTAGAGTTTGCTGTAACCGAATGGTTCCACAAACAGCCGTAAGAATTTTACTAGCAGGGAATCTACAGGTTAGCGCAACAGTGGAACTCATGTCTTAATGTTATTGGAGACTTCTTTTAAAATCGTTGAATAAAAAATGCTTTACAGCTCTATACGTGTGTCTATTGAACAATCCTTGTATTAGTCATACACAATAATACAACTGATTGAACTTCAAATTTTTAAACTTGATTAGTTTCTATATATATGTTTAATGTTACAAATAATTCAAATAACAATCTTGATCATCTGTTAGTTCAGCGGAATAACAGTGACACTTTTAATAACCGCATAAAATAAACACTTAGAAACAACACAGGCGCTTTAACTTAACTGTTTGGACCACAGAAGTGAGGCATGCCTCAACGCTCTATGTGTACAGCGCGGGACAATCCCCCCTCCCTACACTTCCCTATCACACCACTACATTGCTTACATACGATGTATACAAAAAACGCTGAGGCAAGTTCAGGTTGCCTCATTCGCTTTAAACGAACTATGCCGAATCTCACCTGTCACCATCTAGCGGTCGCTCAATAAAGCACGTTTCGGTTTAATAAATTTGACAGTCGCAGTAACAATGTATAATCTTTACGTTATGTAGTTCATACGTATTTATAATTTTTATTCTACAGAATTTTTTAGGGTAGGCATTGCCTCAATTGCCTCCATGTAACTTCGCCACTGATATATATGTGTACAACGTTATCGGCAACAAAGAAGTAGTTTTTGTTAAAATTCCTTCCCGGGATATTTGGCCGTAGTCCAATGTTTTCTACAAAACCAGACATTTCGGCAATGCCATCGACTTCCATCATCAGTGAAAATCGAGTGCGATAACGTGAGGTGGTATACGTTAGTGACCACAGTACTGTGGTTAAGGCTGAAGCAGTAAGTAGAAAGAAGTAGTTTCTATGGTAATATTTCATTTCGAAAATGATTTTAAATATAAATCTTAGAATATGGAAGTCATGTATGGTTCTCCATACCGATATTTTTATTAATGGACATGTACAAATTTATACCTAAAAAACATCGTATCTCTTCATCAGTTGTAGGTTTAAATGGCTTACACTTTTGTGTTGCATACAAGTTTGTATGAAAAACAATATGAGAAATCACTGTATCATTTACAAAAAGGGAAAATAATTTATAAGGATCTGGATTATCTATTTTTTTAACATGTTCAGTAACACCGCTATATTTACAGAACTGTGGAACACATTTGACAGTGTTTGTAGTATTCCAAATGATTTGATCACTTCCTGTATCACCAGATTCTTCACTATAACTATTAACATCATCTAAAGTAATAGGAATGTTCAAGTCACCTGAAAAAAATTCCGTATTTTCTGGTTCATTTTGGTGAACGTCAGATTCCGAATCTAAGTCACTAGCAATACTTTCACAGTCCGAAGGTATTCCATCATCGCATACGTATCTTAAGATTTCTTCTTCACTCAGATAATTTCTAGACATTTTGTAAGTTACCTTCCACAAGCACCTCAAGGGCAGTGGTTACACAGTGTAACCACCAAAAACCACTTTACTGTTCACACGTATGTATAACTTTATCTTTAGGCTTTTGTTCAATATTGAGAAAATATATTAAATATGACTAATTCACTTGAAAAAACAAAAATAAACGAAAACTGTAAAAGATGCAAGAAAAGTAAACTATGACACATAACCAACGTACTGCACGTGTAAACAAATGTTGCTTACTACAACAACAGATGACTCCTAACAGCTGATGCAACTGCCAGCACTCCAAGTGGCAGAGAAATGTACTTCTATGATGGTTTCATTGTGTAGCTGCTGCCCTGGAAAGGACTATTTAGAGAAATGCAAGTGGTTTCACTGTGTAACCACTGCCCCGTTACGCCCAACATACAGGTGGTCACACTGTGTATTGCCTGCCCTTCAAAGAGTTAAGACCGAAACTACTTATCCAATCTCCACCAAACTTTATATGTACATTCTGTACATATTCCGGGGTACACATTTTAATTTTTGGAAACATTGGTCGAGCCAAAGTTAAATCATAATCGTTTAATTCCGCTAAATTAAAACCGTTTGAAACTTACATCAACGGCGCCGAACGGTCCGACGGTGAACGAATGTACCCGAACGCAGTCACATGATTACACATTGACACGTGGTGTATCGACTGCAACAATGCTGTAATTATTTCTTTGAGTGCGTTTTGCTTTTCGCTTTTGTGTAACCCAGCCATTATGCATTCTCGTTCAATTTGAAAAATATACTGGTCCGACTATTTATGGAAGCTCAGTCCCTATTGTGGCTATTGCGTCTTCGTTTAAACGGCGTGGAATCAGTAGTACACGTAAGCAGTTTCCTGTTATGCTTGGATACGCGATCAGTATTCACAGATCTCAAGGAATAACTCTGGATAAAGCAATTGTCGACATTGGTGATAACGAGTTCCAAGTTGATCTAACTTATGTCGCATTATCGAGAGTAAAAACTTTGAGTGGATTGCTGTTGAAACCATCATTTAACTTCGATCGTTTGAAAAAAATTAACAGTAGTCATTCGATGAATGCACGTCGAAATGAATTACAGAGACTGTGGAATATATGTAATACAAAATAGATGCTAATTATAAAAAATATATGTCATCTTAACAAGATTCTACTTCCATTTACTGCATATTGTTATTATTATATTAAATATATTATTATTGTATATTATATTCAAAAGTTATTGTTATTATTGTATACTATTTTCAAATGTCTTACTTTTATTTGTTACAAGCTATATGTAAATACTTTGTTATAAAATATAGTGGATAACTGATCATTTGGATCAACTTGTATTCTTATTGTTGAACACATTTCCCAAATATTTTTTTAAGATATGAAAACATTCACTTCTATATTCAATGGAAAATTTCACATTTGTCTAGAACTTCTCCCCTTTTTGTCCGCGCTCGGGGACACCTAGTATTTTTATTAAACGTTTGTAGATCTCTTCTTTACTTGCTCAATTATTTGTTTGTTTATGTTTGAAGTTCAACTCTTATTCTTCTATTTATTATTAACTTATTACTTCTTTCAATTTCTTTTTTCAAACACGCTTTATGCTAATAGTATACTTATCAAAGTTCCAAATAATAGTGTTTTCCATTTGAGATTGTTGTCTATTAACATTTATTATTCTTCGCTTGGCATTGTATTTCACTATAATACTTTTAATTGTAAATATTGTTTATTACGCAGTCTTTTATGTTAAAACTATAGTTTAACTAAAATTTATTTCATATAATGTACAGTTTTTTTGATACTTTACAATTAATTATTAATCACTTGTAACATTTGTTATACTAGCTAACTTCACATAATGCCTGTGATCACTTGATTAGGCCTATGTATTATTTTAATTTCTATTTCCTACAAATCATTTTAACGTTTAATAAACGATGATCCACTGAATTTTGTGGGTTTAGAATATTCCATACATAATTTTAAGTTAACCATTCAAAATTTCTACGTACATTGAATATTATTATTATTTTTATTATTATTATTATTATTATTATTATTCCAAAACATTTACAAAATATCTCTAATTATACTAAGGATTCAGACATTTCAAAGATCCAGTACCCTGTTTTATAACAATGCTATTTGCTTTTTAATATAAATTTTACAAAAGTTGTATCAATGTATATTATTTTAGTAATGTTACGCACTGTTCCATTTTACAGAAGTAGGGGAAGTACGGGTAAGATGGAATACCATTTACATTTTCAATAATATTAAAGTATATTTATATCAGCTTCCTATGATATAAAAATTAATTTAACAATCGGTATGCTTTAACTATTCCGGACATTTAAAATAAATTTAAACCTTCACAATGTTTAAATGGATCTCTTTAATGACATATTGGAAAATTGAGGGTAATATGGAATACGGAGGGGAATATAGAATACTACACATTTCACACAGAAACTTAAGGTTACTAACAAAATTTGTCAATAACATGTAAAAACAACCATTTTTATGTGTGGCAGTATTGTCTAATAATATAATGTTAAATCAAGAGTCAGGATTCCTGATTTCTTTAATCAGAAATTATATTTTGCCTTGAAAATTACATATTAACAAGGGAAGTGAAAAGATAATTTAGCATATTAACAAATGGAACATCTTTGTATATGTATATTTTTAGTATATTAACATCTTTGGTGCAATGAGAATCGGACGACACAAAAAGAAGAGGCTTCAAAAACAAAAGGCTTAAATCCCATATCTGTAGAAGAGCTGGAAGAAGCGTTATGTAAAACAGGAAGTAGGAAAGCATCTGGTTCAGAAGGAATAGCTGTTAAATTACTAAAATATGGGAGAATATTTCTGAAATATAGATTTTTTAATTTGATAATTAGGTGTTGGCTTGGAAGTAGGATAACTCAGCAATGGGGAATGGCAAATGTGGTATCAATTTTCAAGAAGGGAGATAGATCCAACTCAAATAACTATAGAGGATTAAGTATCTTGAATGCAGGGTAAAAAATATGCTAGATTACTTTAGATTGCAGGATAAAACCCTCGATTGCAACCCACAGAAGAGGCCAAATTAGCTTAAATTTGAAATGGTTTTTGGAAAGGAAGATCCCGCTCAGATAATATTCACATTGTAAATAGAATATTGGAGAAACGGAGAGAATTCAACCTTTCGACATATATTGCGTTCGCGGAATTTTGGAAAGACTTTCAACAGGGAGATATTCTGGGAAATTTTACAAAGAAATGGCTACCATAAGACCTAATTTTAGCAGTAAAGAATCTCTATTTGGACACACAGATACTTCTGCAAAGAGGAAGAGAACAGAATCTTTTAAGTAAAAATCAAATTGTAAGATAGGGCTGTAGTATCTCGTCAATGCTGTTTAATATATATTTGGACGATGTCACTCAAAATACTCGTAGGTATTTCTCTAGGAAAAACCGAATTTGTTAATACGTTTGTTTGCTGACGACCTGCTGCTTATAGATACCACCGAAAACGGTTTGCAAAGTATAACTGTTCGATTCAGTATAACTTAAGAATTTTCACAAGCAAAATGAAGGTGATAGCTTTCCTGGGAAGCAATCCTGTAAGAGTCAAAATAATGATTAACAACCGACTAATTGAACAAGTCTCTCACTTTAGTTACCTAAGGCATGATATATGATATGAAAACAATAGAGACACAGACAATAAACTACATAAGTTTTAAATGATGTGCGGCACCATAAGAAGAACACTAAAGAACAAAACGCAGAAAGATACTCAGCTCAAGTTTTACAAGGCAATAGCTGTCCCTGTGCGTTTTTATGGAAGCGGGTCATGGATAATGAGAAAGAGAGATAAAAGCTGCATACAAACAGCGGAGATGAAATTTCTAAGATCGGTCAAAGAATGGTTTAAATAAGATCGATTTAGAAATGAAGAGATCAGAGAAGAGCTGGAAATATACAACTGCATATGATATGAGAAAATAGAGATGCATAGAAGAAGTCGGAAGAACCATCTGGAGCGTATGGATGATCGAAGACTACCAAAACCGGCAAGTAGATACAAACCAGCTAGAAGAAGAAGAGTAGGGAGACCAAATAAAAGATGGGAATAAATCCTATGAAGCCGGAACAGGTCACCAAGGTCTAATCCTTGTTGGAGAAGAAGGAGAAGAAGAAGAAGAAGAAGAAGAAGAAGAAGAAGAAGAAGAAGAAGAAGAAGAAGAAGAAGAAGAAGAAGAAGAAGAAGAAGAAGAGGAAGAAGAAGAAGGAGAAGAACGAATGTAACAAAAGTGTCTTTAACAATTGTGGAGAAAAATTATATGTTGAACAAAAACAGTTATAAAAAAAATAAAAATATTTACATCAGGTTACTGATATTATTGTAAACTATGTTTAACATAGAAAATGACGTATTTAACATGAAAAAATTTAATGTTTGTAACTAACAAATTTTACCACACAAAATAAAAAATAATAAGAGTAACATCAGAAAATTTTCTGAGGCTTAATTTGTAAAAAAAAAAATATATGTAAAAGTCAGATATGTAATCATTTATATTTTTGACACCTGCACAAGCACTATGCACCCATAAAGAGCACATAAGACATTGTTAGTATTATCGGAGAACTTACCGTCACAGAACAGACATTCAGAATTTAGATTAACAGGAGTCTTTTCATCACCTACGTTTCCAAGTTCCAGTCTGACGATTCATCAGAATGGAATGTCAGGCTCTCCATTACTATTACTGTAATCATCTTGTGGAAGTGAGAACAATGTTTTTCTTAATTGTTTCCTTAGAGGCAAGGTTATGTAATTTCTTTTTATCAGTTTTTGGAGGACGTTTATTATTGGATTCGTTAAGAGAAATCTTCAGACTCATCTTCTATGGTGAATCAGTAGTTATTGTAGTCGCACCAGTTTCTCGTTCTCGATTGAACAATTTGGAGGTAGAAAAATATGCAGAGATATGTAGAGGAGGCAACTTTCATCCATTTTCAACGAGCCTGATCCTTAATCAAACGATCTTACTAACTGCTCTGGTGTGTTGAGTGGCGTTCAAAGATTCTCTGTCTTCATAAATTGAAGAGTTTTCATCTCTTTCTACAGCGTCTAAATCATTTGATAAATGTGCAGCATACGAGCGAAAAGGAAATCAAGATTTGTCTGTTAGCAGGGCAAATACCAGTAGCTCTAAAACCATTGACTGCAATTTCACCTGTGTGTACTATCAGAATTTCGTCCTGGTAGTTAGACTGTACCATACTGGCTAAGAAACCTATTGTTATGTCTCAAACACATTGGGATCTCATCACTGACTCTGTAAAAGCAGTGACTCATGAAAGTAGGGCATGCAGTAATAACTATTCTACATGAAATATCTAGCTAATTCTTGGAGTTTGTGCGTGGTGTGAGGTGGTATGTAAATTATCTTAACGTGGTTAGCTATTGCTATATTTGTGATATGAATAATTCGTCTGTGGCTAGTATGCCCGTCTAATACCAGAACAATGGCGAATCTTGTGTAGATTTAGTATTATTAATAATGTTCAGACGACTGAGTGAATAAATTTGTTTGCACCCAGTCTGATGAATGGTCAAATCACCATTTGAACCGGGAGGTGATACTTTCATAAGTAAATTGCACATACTTTTTCTGGGAACAATACTAACGAAGCTAAGTGAATTGATGGAAGTCGCCGTCGTCGTCTATCTTCTGGAATCCACAGCTTTAATGATGCAGACAATAAATAAGACACGATTACAGTCTAAACTGTATTCGTATGTTAGTGGGTGCACATGTGTATACCTGTAATGTATTAATTATAGCAGGGTATTATACAAAATAAACAATTAAAATTCATCTTACGTATTTGCATTTGGGTTAAATATTTACAGTACATAAAAAATCGGTATGGAGAACCATACATGACTTGCATGTCCTAAAATTTATATTTAAATCATTTAAATATTAATTACATAAGTGGATGCTTGAGTTCTGAAGAAATTACGTATCACCTAAAACGGTACCACCATGTCAGGTTGATTAAGACTATCCTCAACCTTGTAACGATCTTACGTTATCTAGTTTATGATGTTTATAAGGGGAGAGTGTCTACTCGGCCGTTCAAATTCGTATTTTCTGCCTTAACTTCGGGTTGGCCAACTCTCCTTAGTAAACCAAAATTGTAAAGTTTACATTTTTTTATATGTGAATACTCAATTTTTAAAGATGAGTTAAATAAAATCAAACATACAGTTTAATGCTTCTATTATGTTTATTAACAATTATCAATTGGTTTTTCTTATTACAATTTCTTCAAAAATATAAATCTTATTTTGCGCCGACATGTTTAATTATTAGCGGTTGGCTATTCTGACCAGCCGTTGCTATCGAGACTAGCGTTCTGGATTTGGTTTTTTCGTTTATTTATAATCTCAGGTCGAAGTCCTTGTGACTACAGAAAATGTGGTTAAATGGACTAATAAAAGTACAACATTTTACAAATACCATATAAATAACATAGAACATGTGATATACTTATAATTACTGTGGTAAACTATAGCTACTGGATTTAGCATTTGGAGGTTATTTGAGTTTAGTAAATTTTACGTTTTAAAATATATTCACTTAAGGAATCAATGTTAGATTGAGATAGTTCTTCAATTTGAGGTGTTCATTAAATAAAAGAAAGTTCAAGTGTTTGTTAAAAAGTAATAAATGAAGTTGAAAGTGTAGTTTCACTTATTGTTTGGTTTTCTTGTGTGTTTTACTGTTAAGTCGTATTTTAAAATATACTTAGCAATCCTCTGTCTCGGCTGTCCGGGTAATATTCCTCATGAATACTGCTGATTGTCCGTTCTTGGGTGTTTCTGTTAATTCAATTCTTCGATTCTCTTAGTTATTTGTTTATGGTGTTTATTTTTCATCAGTCATCCTGGTTATTGAAGGTTCCGTCATTCATTTATGGGTTTGAGATATTTTCTTCCTTCCAATGGTTCGTATTCCGTCACTTGGGATTCCTCAGCAATTCCTCATGGATAATTTAATTTCTTCTGGTAATTTTTTAATTCATTTCAGTGTTAGTGTTACTTATGCAATTTAGTTTACTATTTTGATAATTAATTTTGATAAATTTTGTTTAATTAATTCTTTCTTTATTCCTTTTGGTTTAATACATCTGCCCTCATCAAGATCTAATAATGGAATGCTACAATTTATTTACTCGTTACTATGGTTTCTCTCTTCCAAACACTAACTTCCAAATTGGTTGATAATTTACAACATTGTTATATAAAACTAACGTTTTCCTATATAAAATTATTAAAAATCTTTAAACTATTATAACTCCCTTATACTACCTGTAATCTTAAATATAATAACACCATTAGTTTGCTTTTTGTTTACAAATTATTTTGATATCTCACAAGGTCACCTTTTTTCAAATTATAACAGATTACTACATTTTCATTTGGTTTTTCTTTTGTTAATTACCTTTAAACTAATTATTTTCTATCTAGTTTTGTGTCCTACACTATTATTATGAAACCTAAACAGATTATATACTTTATTTTATCAATGGTTATTGTTTGGTCTTAAATTTCACAAATTTCTGGTTACCAGTTATAGGCCTAATGCCTAGAGTTCATAAATCACCTACCCTATACTCATTATAACTTTTGTAACGACTTACAACTCATCATAACCTAACCTAACCTAACCTAACTTTAACTATTTTCTCTGGATCACCTTTTCCAATCTATTGGGTCTCGTCATTGTCATTGTCCTTGTCTAAGTCAGATTCAGTTAGTGGTGTTGTTCTATCATGTCCTATTTAATAATTTTTTTTATACAGCTTTTCTTCAATTATTTATACTTGTAAACCTTGTGATACCGTAGGTCACGTTACAACCTTCGCGAGGAAGGACTGTACTTTTAGATAATATGTCTGTAGGTCGAACGAAGAGCTAGCTAAAGGTAGCAGCGATCTGATTCCTGTAATGAAATTGGACTCTCGCTGCGAGGGGCCGAGGGATGTCTATAGTGTTATCAAAGTATTTCCTGTCAATACTATACTAGTCATTTTCTTTTTAAAATCGAGTCTTGATTTCTTTCTTTCCATTTGTCTTTTGATTTCCTGAACGACTATTCTGTTCACCCGTATACTTATAAATTTCTCAGCAAAACATTTCTTCCTTAATACGTTTGTGTCTCCTGTTTAACACCCACCATTCTGATCCATGTCATAACGCTATATTTCACACAGGCTAGTACTAGCCATCAGGGAGGTCAAAATATTTTCAAGGAGGGGCAAACAATTTTCCAAAGGAGAAAAATATTTATATATTTTTCATACATACACACATGCACATATTAGTTTATAATTCTCATATTATAATAGAAATAAGTACACAGATTGTATTAGTTGGTTTAATACAACAACACTGCCCAGCGATCCACAGGAAGCAAACCGATGTCCATCTTTTCGGCTTGCACGCGTTGTGTTGGTGTGGGTTTCGGCACTTTCCATTTAAAAAGCGTGCAAACATAAGAAAATAAACATGAGTGAGGCCAGAAATAACGCGAATTGTGTGTGTGTGTGTGTGTGTGTGTGTGTGTGTGTGTGTGTGTGTGTGTGTGTGTGTGTGTGTGTCCTGCCGGCCTTTTTATTGCGGTAATCACAATAATAAAACTTTGGAAAAGTAAACATTACATAATTGAGATATGCTTGCCTGCCAGGAACGATATATTTTCACTAATACGTGATTTAAATTTAAATGAAAAATATAAAATTTTGTTAAAGTGAAATGAAATGTTTCCATAGAAACTACTTCTTTGTTGTCAATAACGAAGTACACATATAAAACTTATAAAAATTTACCTCCTCCATCATCAACTAACATTTTAATTTATAAAAAAAATTACACCCTCCCCCTTCAATTACCCTTTTCATTTTTAGATATTTCATCTACCTTTTTACAATGGATTATTATGACCGTATTTTCAGGATACTTTATCTATCAAAATTAAGCACTTTACTTTTGTTAAAACGTAAAACGTTGCGGGTAAACTACCCCTTTCCCTTAACCGATCTTCACCAAAAACAATAGGCCTTGAGTCCTCTACAATTCAGGACTGTATACAAAACGTTATTTGATTCTGTTTGAATTTGCGGCTGTTATCGTTTGCCATATAAAAAATTCTACACACAGACACACACAGAGACACTTTTCGAAAAATGACTTTTATTCATGTTTTGATGGTAGTACAATCAGAATCTGCCGTTATCTCGAACACTATTTTTTCGCCATGATTATACTTCCATTTCCTTATGGAACATGTAAGTAATAATACAACAAATTAATTACAGCCATACAATAACAAAATGGTGTCTACTCAATCATCTTTTACAAATTTTTCTATCATAGGCTGTCGCATCGTCCAGACTCCCTTCTCTCATGGGTGTCAGGTGAAACTTGTTTTTATTAAAATATCTATTGAGCGTGACACATCGCACTAAGAATTATTTTGTATTATGGCAATTGCAAACATTAACATATTTTGATGTTCTGTCTCTGCAGTAAATTCGTTCCTACCTGTATTTGCCCACTGTGAACACACTCCAGTTGGAAAAGTTTGCTACTATGATTGCCACGATTAAAACAACAAAGCATGTGTGTGCACCGCAAGCGCACATGCATGCGCGTACCAGAGTGCGTGCTGGAGTCAATACAAGCCGTGTGCGCTCGCACTGATCCCCAACACGCAGACTGCAACGCAGGACATGTGTCGACTCAAGTGGTGCGGTGTGAGTCTGTGCGCGTGGGCGCCACATGCATGAGCGCGCCAGAATGCGTGCTGGAGTCAATGCAAGGCGCGCGTTTGCACTACCCCATCACCCAAAACTGCGCGCCAGCATGTGTCCGCTAAACTGGTGTGTGTGAGTGTGATGCCCGTGTCGTAATCGTGACAGGCAAAATAGTAAACCTCCCATGTACCTACAATATTTCACAATGGGTAAACAGGCCACGAGATAAATTTATCTGCAGAGACATCGACAGGACACAGCCGTAATCGTTTCCGATTTGGATTAAACTAAATAAATTCCTTAAATTTTGATCAATTTCCTAGAAACGGGAGAAGCATTGTTATTAACAATTACAACAATACACATAAATGTTAATATTTTCTATATACAACTTACTGCTGTGCAAGGAATTAATTCTTCATCTTACTCATCGGTCATACTACGTCTGCTTCTAACTATATTTGACGAGACTAAGACTAACCAAGGCCCGCGATGGTCTTTCATTTTGGGTGTTCAGATACGGTTTTATTATTATTTATTCTCCTTCTACTGTGGCATTAGTAACGCGTACATGTCGTCGAATTCTTTTTATATACCACGTTGTCTTTATCATAGTTACATATACATGGCTGAGATTTTCATGGAGGCACAGAATCACCAGCTGCACTCATGTACGGAACGAAAGTGATCAGAAATCATCTTTCTGCAGTAGTAAAGGCTCCTACCTGCCGTTTGCCTCTTTGAACTACAGAAAGCCTCGTTTCATCCACATTAAACAGGCGATTAACCGAAAAATTAACTTTTTTATAAAGACATAGCAAATCGAAACATTTTAGTACTTTATCTTTACGATAACCTCTAACCCTTAAATACGATGTGCTAGTTGGTTTAAATACTGATACCATATGTTTGTGTCTGTTTAAAAATGCATTTACCAATTCTTATCAGCTTGACCACTTCTTAAGGATGTATAATGTGGTTTCTCATGGACATTTCATAAGCCTGTTTTCCAATTATAATCCTTCCAAAATAGGAATTATAAGTCCTTTTGTCATCTGCTATTTAGACAGATACTGAAACAACTTGAGCCACTTATGCATTGATTGATAGAGCTCACTTGTTTCAGTTATTTTTTCATACAGGTTGAGATTGACATTTAATATATTATAGTAATTTCGGTGTTTGCTTTAGACGTTTTATGTGATTTTGTATACCTGGCAAAACTATATAGTAGAATTAGATGAAAACCACAAATATCAATGAATAGGTTACTTGTTCCACTGCCTTGTAGAGTGATTAAAATTATCGTTCCTTCGTAATACAATTTTGTGTTGTATTATTCTCAGTCTTCTCTAATCGTTCAATTAATTTTCTTGTTTTGGCGTTTTGGCTGTGTACTCTGGACAATATATCAGCTACTATGTTCCTTTATCCTGGCACGTATTCTAACCTAATATTATACTTTTTCCTAATATTATACTCTTATTAAGATTGCAACATCCATAGATTTAGTCTTCCATGAGTCTTTTTGGAATTTCTAAACAACGTAAACACCTCGTGACCTTTTGCCACAGCTTGACTATTCAGTAAATATGTTTTAAATTTATTTAGTGCAAATACAACACTAAGTGTTTCTTTTTTTCTAATAGTATAATTCAATTCAGATTTAGTAAGCTTCCTACTAAACTGGTCCAGTTAATAGCGCCCCCCCCCCCAAAGCACTGTGTAGCAGCGACGAGCCCTCCGGTCGGCCACTAAGGCCAGCCGGGAACCCTCCGATTTGCACGGCCAGCCCTGCTCAACCCGCACAAGATCGTGATCGGTCCTTGTTAGGGCCGACGTCGGCCACAAGGTCCGGACTTTCCGCCTGTAAGGACAGTCACCCCGATTCCTCCACAGGAGCCATACAGGGAGACCTCGGCCACCGCAGGATGGGTGAAAGTAGTGCCCAAATTAGTAAGGTTTGCTAATACGTTGCTCCAGTCGGTTGCCAAATTGTCGGAACGGTATGTCTCCGCTGAAGTTACGCCTGACACACCTCCGCAGGTATGATTCCGCCGATTTTCGTAACGAATGTGGGCACGAATGTGTAATCGGCTTTTCACGACGACTCTGAAAGGCCGTCTGTGCTGGCAGAGAACACCTCGGTCTAGCTCCAAACGAATGAGACTGTTCGCGCGACCTACCGCAGAGCGTCGGAGCACTTCAGGGTAATTCACTGTCTAGAACGCGAGCAGTTCCAGTTCCACACTTATCGCTGGAACGAGTCAAGCCAGTGGCCCTGGATTTACGGAGCCTCGACAAAAAAGTCTATCTTGCAGGCCGTCCTTGACGAACTGTGTGTCGAGGTGACAAGGTTGTAGAGGCCTTCCAGCTTTATACAACATTCGGCGCTCGGAAGCCACTTCCATAATTCCGGTTCCTTGGGGAGAAGGGCGAGTACACCTAGCCCTGTTAGAGTTGAAATAGCTGTTAGGGCTTAGCTCTGCGTTACCGTTTTTCAATTCCACCGGTGTTAGCGATTTTGGCACTGCACCTTCGCACGGCAGGCAGAACGAGTCGTGACCGTGTCTCGATACCAAAACGCAGCACAGCTGTTGAAATTGAGAGTCGCAAACGAAACCACGGTCTCCACCATTTTATTTAATCGTATTAAAGTTAAAAATTTAATGAAATGTTCCCAATCTTAAGGTGTTAGTAAAACGCATAAAAGTGATGATTTTATTTATGAAACTAAAATTACAATCAATTTCCTAAAATAATTTTAAAAATTTAATAGTTATAAAACTTTGTTAAAAGCAATACAATACAAGTTAATCGCTTCTAAACGTAAGTGTACAATCTTCTGTTATACATATGCATGTAGGCATACAAAAATGTTTTTATTTAATGTTCTCAGCCTTCAAAATGTAACATAAAATTGTCTAAGCAAAAGTACAGACTGCGGTAAATATATTTCTACCTGTTACAATTTTTTGCTGCAAGCGACACGACAAATACCATAAAAAATATAGGAAGATATCAAGGCGTCAGATATGTTTACAGTTTTTTTAGAATCAACTAATATTACCAAGGTATTGAGTTCATTATATATTAATTTGAAAAACAATCATGCTCCATTCATTAATCCTTCCCTAGATTTTAGCCTTCTCATTATGATAATAACTGTATTTTAATTGAGAACGTGTGTGTTTAATGTTAAGGTATTGGGATAAAAAGATTTTTCCTTATTTTAGTACATGTAATATTGGTATTGCACCACTTTGGATCTTCTTTGGATGTATCATTTTTAATGTAGCCTATTAATATAAATAAATAATATAATTATCTTGTTGGTACATCCTCTTCATTCACTTTTTAAAATATTTATATAGGAAGGAATTGGCGCTGGGATCACACATACTTTTCGATACACTGATTCAAACACAAACTTTGAATCCCAGCGCCAATTCCCTCCCACCAGCAACCCCCACCACACACACCTACAACCCGTAACCGTTACTTTGTACTGACATTCAGTATTTTAAATCCCACTTAGGAAGACGAACACCACGTCGAAACGTCTGGGAAACAAAACCAAAAAGTAAGTGTTCACAGTGAAAGTTTAATATATATAAATAAATAATAATATACTAATATTAGTATATACATTAAGGAAAATAACAATATTTTCCTTAATGTGCCACCAAAATGATATAGAAAGGTGTTACCTGAAGCCGTACGGCATACAATAAAGACAATGTGTCTAATAATAAGCTTAAAACTCTTATTACTGCCAGTGACGAGATAATCGGACCTGTGAGTAATGTACGAGCAGAC
Organism: Magicicada septendecula; assembly: GCA_034769895.1. NCBI lineage: Eukaryota > Metazoa > Arthropoda > Insecta > Hemiptera > Cicadidae > Magicicada > Magicicada septendecula. Next base: position 257,573,282 of record CM068375.1, read on the forward strand.
TTGGGGCTTGAAAATTGAACCCTGGTTTTACTTTTCTGCCGCAAAAAGATCCAAACCTCTAAATTAGTTTTTTTATCCGTTGAATTACTAAGCGTTATGTTGCTTTGATTTATTTCAGTAAAATATAAAGTATATTTTATAAAAAATTTAAAAGGGATATACATGGAAAGCGTAAAAACACGCCAAGAAAAATAGGTTCAAAGGTTTTATAGTGGTTGTATGTGAAGGCAATCGCATTGGTATTACCGGAATTTTAGAAATTTATGTGTGGAGTACGCGACTGTTGATGGCTGATTTAAAGTAAGTCATACTCTAAGGACAATGGATTCTAAGCAAAGATTGACTATTATGTAAAAGATGTAGAAAATATAATCAGAACATACTAATTTAATAGAGCTAGGTTATTTTAAATTCCAAACACCTTGCTGCTTCTACTGGTTGCTGACATGTATCACGGTTTCAGTGCTTCACACAGAATCCTGTATATTTTGAACCGTCATTCCTGACTTCACACTGTTCTCGGTATCCACTACAATAACACTGACTTTCAGTGAAACAAACGCCTTCTTCCTTTACAATTATGGAAGAGGTAGTGTTTTTTAACAAGTTCGCCTTTAAGAAACACCTTTTACCGACCCCACAAGACTTACGATAGCAACGGCTTGTATTGAAATACGGTTTGCACAGTGCAGTACGCGGCTCATTTTCACGATAAAGAGCCACGCATTTCTGGCCTAGGCATCTGCCTTTGTGACACGGGTTTTTCTTGGCGCACTGCAGTTTTGAAACAATCCTTCCTACGTTTAAGTCGACTACTTGGTTCCCCAAGTAACAGCCTTCATCGTCGGCACAGTTCAAACTCCGACAGTTTTCCACGCTTCTCATGCATTTCCTTGGATAGGCTTTGCCTGATCATAGAAACATTGTATTACTGAATTGTTACATGTGTACGTTAAGGTGTAAAAAGTTATACTACACCGTCTGTTGTTACTGACCCTCTGGCGATATTCTCACTTAGGTAACATGTTAAAACCGTCTGAGGACATGTTAATTGTATCGTGTAAATTGTTAATTGTTGGGATTGTGTACTGTTAATTTTTTGTACTGTACTAAGTTTGGAGTAGTACAATTTATTTGGTGCAGTGAGATCAGTAAGAAATATGTATATCGTAGTTTGATCCCGATAAGATATAAATGTAATCAGCTATAAATATAAAAGTAACTCTAGGTTACGGACTAAGCGTGATTAATTACATAAGACGGGAATTTAATTTTTCCAATTAAAATGTGTCACACTCTGTTACATTTCACGTAATGACTAAACAACATTAAAGCAATAAGTAATGTGTTTCTAATTTTAACGGACACAATTTACCCAAACACATAAGTATTATTTTCAAACTTTTACATATCTGATATGTAGCAAAATTTAGCTTCCGCAAACAGATCATACGTCATTCTTTTCTTTCCTTTAACAGATTTTATACGTCCTATTTTATAAATATCTGATGAGTATCTAGAATCTCTTCAGTACAATGTAGGTTAACAACCAAGTAAAGGAAAGTGGGGCTGTTTAAACACACACATACTGTTAAAAATTGGCGACCAACTGAGGGGCTTTAATTAGTGATTGATAGGCCACTATAATTTGCCCAATCCCTAATTGGAGCTTGGCAGCAGTTATAAAGTTAGAAGAAAGGGAAAATGCAACGGCGAGCAACCTCGAAGAAACGGGCGGCGGAGGCCGAAAAGGAAATTGAAATCAATATGGAGGACAAAGAGGTGAGGCCAGTGGAAGATGTGGAAATGTTATTACCCCCAATGGAACCTAAACAACCCGCGCCACCAGAGGGACAGCTCGAGAACACTGCGCCAACCGGGGATGTTAAGTTCCAGGAAACCCTAATGAGAATGATAATGGAAATGAGAGAGGATAACAAACCACAAAAGAAGAATTATGTAAGAAAATGGATTCTACAAAAGAAGAAAATAGTAAAGAAAGGAAGGAAGATAACCAGTCCTTGAAGGAAGAATTGAGTGGAATAAATAAGAACATAGAATCCAAGATGGAGGAGAATAGTAAGAAGTTGGAAGATTTGAAGGAAGACAACCAGTTGTTAAAGGAAGAATTCAAATCAACTAAGGAAGAATTCAAATCAACCAAGGAAGAATTGATTAATAAAATTGAGAATACGAATAAGAGAATTGAAGAAAACAGTAAGAAGATGGAAAGCGACAACCAACAATTGAAGGAAGAGTTAAAAGAAAATAACAAGAAATTGGAAGAGAAGATGGAGGAGAAGATGGAAGAATTGAGAGAGGATAACCAACTATTAAGAGAAGAGTTAAGGGAGGTTAACCAAGAAAATCTGGACAAATTAGACGAGAGGATAGAGTTGTTGAGGGAAGAGTTGAGCAAGGAGATCAATGATAATAATGAATCCACAACTAAGAAATTAGAAGAAGAAACTATGGAAATCAAACAACAGATTAAGGAAGTGGACTAAAGGTGTAGCCAGACGGAGAAGGAAGTACAGGGTTTCAAGGAGGAGGTAAACACCAAATTTACTAATATTGAAGAGTACAGTAGAAGGAAGATGGAAGAAAAAAGAAGAGAAACCCAAGAAGAATTCGGGAAGGTACGTAACCAAGTCGCGGAAAGTTGTGACGGAATGGAAGAGGCTATGACAAATATAACGGATCAGGTACGGTAGAGCCAAGAAGAAATGGAAGTCATGAGAAATCGACCCACTAACTTTACCGGGACACCCATCAATGAAAATCGGGAATGGTTGAATTTCCGGCAGTACAAAAGAAAACCGATGGAGTTCCTGGCCCGAATTGAGGAATACTTCGCCAAACATAGAGGGAGCAGGTGGAATAACAACCGGGAGATATTGGACTAGTCGTTCAGGGAAATGACCGACAACTGGTGGATGGCGAATCGAAGCGAGATTGCGGACTACCAACAGTTCAGGAACCTGTTCAAAGCTAAGTACTGGTCAGAAACCACTCAGAACCTGATACGAGACAATATCTGGTTATGGACGATATAGGGCCCAACTAGGAAACACCATGACGGCCTATTTCTTAGGGAAGTTGTGTCTGGCAAAACATTTAGAACCAGCGATACCCGAGGAATGCCTGGTGAACAAGTTGTCCTATCACTACGACGAAGATATAATCAGGGCACGAAGGGGTAGCCAGATTAAGACAGTGCAAGCCATGACCGAGTTACTGGAAAGTTATGAAAATGAGGAATACTACCGTCAGAGCAGAAGGAGGAACGATAGACCAGAAATAAGAAATAACCAGTACCCCAGTAACGGTAACAACCAGAACGGGAACAACTACCATGGGAACCGTAACCATCAGAATAATTACAACGGCAATAATAACCCGCCGAACAATAATAGGAATAACTTTAACAATAATACAAATAATAATAGGAACAACAACCACTACCCAAATAACCAAAATAATTATTATCAACCCCCTCATAATTCCTATAGTCAGAGAAACCCCCACCCCGGTAATACTGAACGGTATTACCAGAATAATAGAAATTACAATGCCAACAACTATAACAATAACAACAGAGTTTCCCGACCACGAGTAAATTTTATAAGAGCTGAAGATCGGGGGCCAAGAAGGTACAACCGTCAGCGAAGGAACAGTTTCCACGATGGAGATCGTCGGCGAAGAAGCGAAGAACGTGATGGTCCGAGATACGAACAGCATTAGAAGGAGTACCAGTCTAGATGATCCTGGCCGACAGCAAAACCGTGAACAAACGTTTGAACAGAGTACAGAGCGGCAGGAACCGACGCAAGGTTTCCAGAACGACACCTCGGTCGGTCCGGATAACAACGACGAACATAATAATTTAAACGGGAGGAGGCAGTGATGAACTATCACGACCCTTCACTGCTCCTATCTCCTGGGTATAAACAAGAGTTGCAAGAGGCAACCGAATCGAAAAACATTACCATCATTAGCAACAACTATTTGAAGAACATAAGAACTGAACTATTGGAGGAGAACGAAACTAGCCTCGATAGTCAGAATAATGAAATATTATATATAAAAGCGGAAGTAGAAGGAATCCCCGCAAAAATCATGATTGATACCGGTGCTAATATATCAATAATAAATGTAATTGAACTGGAAAGAATCCAGAAAGAATGTGGTAAAACTTTGCCAATGTTGCCAGTAAATAATATTATCTTAGTAGGTGCAACTGGCCGCCAGAACAAAACTATTAGAAATCAAGTTTCTGTAAATGTCATTAGCCGTGGTATAGCTTTGAATATGGTATTTTTAATCGCCACCGGACTGCCATTTAATATATTGGTAGGTTGCGATATATTAAGGAGAAACTCCGCTATTATAGATCTGAACCAGGAAAAGGTATCACTGTTTTCAGACGGAATAATATGGACAGCAGATTTAGTAGGAGGCGAGAATATACTTCCCAGCAGTATACACCAACAACTTCGGAAAATAAACTTTGTCGAGAACAGCTCCCTAAATAAACAGATAATATATAATAACGTGGAAGAGGTCAGTGAAGATACAGGAAATACGGGACTTCCAGTGCGGAACCACCAACAAGAAAATACCCATACACCAAGCAAATCGGTTGATAAGTGTATATGAAAAATATAGATCAGTATTCTCCGATGAACCCGGTAAGGTAAAGAATTATCAGTGTAAACTTGAATTTAAGGAAAACGTGGAATTTAACCGGAGGTCGCGATATTCCATCGCGCAATCACTGAAAGAGGCCGTGACAGCGGAAATTAATAAGATGATCAGCAGTGACATAATTGAGATTAGTCAATCTCCATACACTAGTCCAATCATTGCTGTTCCTAAAAAAAAACCGCAAGTCCGGCTTTGTTTGGATGCGCGCGAATTAAATAAAACAATCGTTAATGACAGAACATCACCCGGTGAGATAGAGGAGATCTTGAAACGATTTCACGGTACCAAGTTTATTAGTACATGGGAAACTGTGTGGTTACTGGCAAGTGGAGTTGCACCCACAGAGTCGTCAGTATGTGGCGTTCATATTCGAAGGGCGCAATTACCAGTTCAAGAGATTGCCCTTCAGACTTGTGAATTCAGTAGTCATCTTTGTGGCCTGTATGGGCCAAATACTTGGACAGGAAGCACTCCAATTTACCACAGTATATGTAGACGATCTGCTGATTACCTCAGAAACCTGGGAGGAACACTGTTACAGAGTATAACATGTACTCGAGAAGTTACCAAAGAATAATATAACTCTTAAACTGGAGAAATCCAATCATTGCTCGAGAAGTACAGTTCTTAGGTTTTAACCTAGATGATCAAGGTATAACCCCATCATCAGAAAAAGTGGAGGCGATTCAGATCCTAAACCGAAGAACAGGAAACAGTTACAGTCTTTTCTCGGACTCTGTAACTATTACAGAACGTTTCAGCATCAATATTCCGAAATGACAGCCAAGTTTCAACCGCAATTATCTGCGAAGAACAAATGGACCTGGGGTCAAGAACAGGATGTTACTTTCCAACTCATCAAAGGCAAGTTCTTATAGATTGTTATACTTCGTCACCCGAATTTTAAGAAACCTTTCTTCGTGAATTGTGATGCTAGCAACATCAGTTTAGGAACAACTTTATATCAGGAAGATGAGGAGGGTCACCACCTGGTGATTAGCTTCGCTAGTCGTACCCTGAATCAATGCGAGAAGAACTACAATGTGACCGAGAAAGAATTGCTTAGTGTAGTATTCGCATGTAGCAAATTCCGGACATATATTTTAGGGTATCCAGTTACCATCCGCACTGATCATAAATCCATCTCATTTCTACGTAGGTGCAAATTGAGTCACGGCCGACTGGCTAGATGGGTACTTGCCCTGCAAGAGTACAACCTACAATGGGAGTACATCCCGGGGAAAAAGAATGTTGTAGCCGATGTGTTATCACGCATTAATTTGGAAGACCAGACCTTTGAGGGAGAGAAGGAGAGCTTAGTCAAAATCTACAACCTTATTAAAACAAGATCTGATTTAGAGGCGTTATTGGTAAACATCCGCATCCACCAACAATCTGACCCTAAGCTAAAAAATATTGTTACTCGATTAGAAGCAGACGATGACACCGTTTCTAAATATTACCATATTAACAAAGGTATATTATTTCTTAAAACCTCCTTAAATAAAGAAACATGGAAAGTGATTATTCCGAACCACATCGAAAAAGAAATCATAATCGATTACCATATAAGGTATGGCCATATGGGAGCGCTGAAAGTGATACAGGTCTTAGAGGAGAATTGTCAAATAAAAAACATTAACCAAAAGGTGAGAAATTACTTAAGATCTTGTAATATTTGCCAGTGTGTTAAGGTTAATAACGAAAAGAAGGAAGGTATAATGATACCCATAACATCTAAGGCGAAACTGGAGAAAGTATTTTTAGACATCTGCGGACCATTTCCCCGTAGTGGCGGTCGACACAGATACAAATACCTCATCATAATTATGGACCATTTTACATACGTAAAGCTATACCCGGTTAATCGGGCAACCACAATAAAAGTTCTTGGAGTAATATCGGAATTATATGTGCCAGAAATAGGAAAACCAGCTTCAATCATTACTGACCATGGTACACAGTTTAAAGGGAAAAGATGGCGGGACACATTATTATCACTTGGGATTAAAACATAAAAGACGTCAGTCTACCACCCAAGTAGTAATGCGGCAGAGAGGGTATTGAGAGAAGTGGGGAGAATCTTAAGAACGTACTGTCACCACCAACAGAAAAATTGGCAAGAGTACTTAGCAGCCACGGAGAAATTCCTAAATTTCGCTCACCATCCAGCTATAGGAATTACCCCTTACTCCGCCATGTACGACAAACCAACCCCCCGAGAGATTGGAGAAATAATAGAGTTCCCGATAAATGATGGTCGTAAGTTTGACAAGGTGAAATTTTATAATAAGGTGGCCGAAGACCAAGAGAAACGGCAAACCAAATATCAAAAGGCGATTGGACGAGTAATAACTTATAAAAAGGGAGAAAATGTACTGTTAAAAAACCGAGAACTACCCAGCACCCTAGAAGGGATAACGAAGAAACTATTGTTACTCTATACTGGACCATATCTCGTTGCCAAAAATAATAACAACAACACGTATGAACTGAAAGAAATAGTTTCCGGAAAAGTCAAAGGAGTATACAACCAAGCCTCCATAAAGAAATATTACGAAGATTAAATTTAGAATATAATAAAATCGTCAAAATTTAAAAAATAGTAAGGTCAACTTATACAAATAAATGATTTGAAGAGAATAATATGATTAATTAAGAAGAAGAATTTGAATTTTGTAAAAATCATCAAAATTCTAAAGATAATAAGATCAACTTATAAATAAGGTGATTAATTAAAAAGAAGAATTAGACTATAATAAAAACCCGCCAAAATTTAAAAAATATAAATAAGATCAACTTATAAATCATTTAGAAGAAAACCATTTGGGATTAATTAATAAGAAAAAGAATTTGTGACTATAATAAAATCCTCAAAATTTAAAAATAAGTAAGGTCAACTTACGCAAATGATTTAGAAGAAAACAAGTTGGAATTAAATAAAAAGAAGAAGTTGTGACTATAATAAATTATCAAAATTCTAAAATGTAAATAAGATCAACTTATAAATGATTTGAAGAAAATAATGTGACTAATTAAAAAGAAAAGAATTTGTGACTATAAAATTGTCAAAATTTAAAAAATAATAAGGTCAACTTATAAGTGATTTGAAGAAAATAATTTGGAATTAATTAAGAAGAAGAATTTGTGACTATAATATAAATCACCAAAATTCTAAAAAATATAAGTAAGATCAACTTACGCAAATGATTTAGAAGAAAACAAGATGAAATTAATTAAAAAGAAAAGAATTTGTGACTATAATAAAATTATCAAAATTTAAAAATATAAGTAAGATCAACTTACAAGTAATTGAAAAGGAAACAATTTGGAAATAAAAAGAAGAATAGAATTTGAATTTTGTATAAAATCATCAAAATTCTAAAAATAAATAAGACCAACTTATACCAGTGAATTTGAAAGAAAATAATTTGGGATTAATTAAAAAGGGAAGAATTTGAATTTTGTACAAAATCATCAAAATTCTAAAAAATATAAGTAAGACCCACTTACAAAAATAATTTAGAAGAAAATAATTTGGAATTATTAAAAGAGAAGAATTTGTTATTATAATAAAATTATCAAAAACTAAAAAAAAAATATATAATATAATAAGAACGACCTATGACTAACTATTTATGAAACGATATGGAAACAGATCATCAAGAAGGACGATCATGATATTACTCAGTTCTGAAAAAACAAAGAAGAACAACTCATACCAAACATATGAAGAAAATGGTTTTGACAAGAAAATAATAAAACATTAATGAAAGGCAAAGAGAAATAAAGACCACATGAAAAATATAATATTAATAAATTAATTTTATTGAATACAAAAGCGGATTAATAACTTTCTGAGAGAGAGAAAAGAAAGGAAAATATGTTTATACAATATGATCATAATAACAACTTAGATGTCAATTACAAAGAAACCAATTGAAAAAACTAACTGACATAAAATAATACCATTCAAATAATTAATAAGAACTAAAGAAAAAAAATATAAAATATAAAAATATGCTATCAATATCAATAACCAGAAGAAGATATAATGAGAATTCAGATGAAGAAGGAAAACGTTACACCATAACTAGTAACAAACATATTAACAAAGTTTCCAACCATGATAAAAATGAATATATCAGCCGAGCTAAAAGTTAGAAGAATATATAATGAGAATAATAAATACTAAGAAGAATAAATGAGATAGAAAATGTGAGATAATCTGAGAAACAACGAAGTGAAGTATCCAAAGATATTTTAATTAGTCGAAAATTAGACTATTCTATAAGTAATTTTTATTTGATGACTGTCTGTAGATAATTCCAGCAGCATTATATTTTTGAGCAAAGATGAATTGCCTCTGAACTCAATTAGAAGTGAAGTATGGCCAGCAGAGTATATGTAGCCACAAGTGCCTCTCTGGACTGCCCCAGCTCACATGTTAGGGAATGTTAGGGAATTAATATCCCATGGATAAAACACAAAGTTTAAGAAAAGGAAAAATATAATAATAATAATAAATCTCAGAAAACACTAACTATCCAAGAAGAATCAAAGTCAGATAAGAGACTATAAAGTTTCTTAAGCTCAAGTAAGAAGAAGCCGATATAGAAATGGGGAGGAAGACAAAGAATAATAAATAAAAAGTTATCATAAGCAATTATTTCATCCATAATCTAGTCTGAAATAATCACTTCTGAAGGAGAGCGATCTGTAGCATGACAGATAATGCCCATAGTTCTGAATAGAGAGAATGATCATAAAATAAAATAAAAACATTTTAAATCCAAGAAAGCAATATAAAAAATTAATAAAGAACCACCGTAAAGCACAATCATAGATTGAAGAAAGAGTTTCATTAAAACCAATATTACAATGAGTGATGAGTAATCAAAATAAACTTCAAAACTAAAAATATAAAGTAAGGTAATACCCAGGTAGGATAGGAGTAAGTAAGGAAGAAACCCAAACAAAACAACATCCACAACAAGAAATGGAAATACTTTATAAGAAACAAGGAGGATAGGAGAAATTAAAGAAGAAACCAGAACAAGACAGCATCCACAAGAAGAAGGAGTGCTCTTATGAGGAACAAAATCACAAACCCCAAAATAAAAAGTAATAAAAATAATAACAAATGAAAGTTATTTAGAAACAAGATAATAAGAAGATCCCAAATTTAGAAACCATGTAAAATAAATGTAAGCCAAAAGTGTATAAAGTAGAATTGAAAATGAACCAATGTGAATTAATTATATAATGCAAAAAACAAACCTTCATTATCCTCAATAAACAGATTTCTTGATTTTAAAAAGACTATAAAAATAATTAGAAATAAAATCAAAGAATAAAAAGGGGATCAGTGCAAGTTTTTGTGTTATATTTAAATAAACCTAATTTGTCCATATTGAAGTTCATAAACTGAGTAAATTGTGAAATAATACAACTTTAAAGTGTTTATATTATGTAAATGAATAATATTAAATAGAGTATTATCATGACAGATAATACAAGTGTTTCTAAATAATAACTGCCACTCTTTATATACAACATTCATTAGAATGACAGTAGATAAAACAAGAGCAGGCCATATAAAAAGAGAAGTGACAAAGAATTATTACCCCAAAATCAAACAAAAAACAGATTAAAACTGAAAATAAAACTAGGTATAAGAAATAGAGTAAACGATGGAAGGACAGATATGTTTTGTTTATTTAGAATAAGTTTAAATACCTCAAGGATAAAATGTCTGAGACTACAATCCTTTTAGTATAAAACTTTTATTATGAAAATGTTTATTATGTTTTAAAAATAGTTAAGCCAGATTAAAATGTCTGAGTTTGAAAGACTATTGTTAATTTCAATCATGTGTTATGAATTAATAGTATGAATTATATACTAAATGTTCTTTTGTTAAAATAAGAAAATGTTAATTAATGTCATATTAGGATAGAAAGTCAGAGAGGGTATAAACAAAATGTATTATTTAAAAACTTTGTACGTAAAAACTGTTAAAAATCTAGACCAAATAGTAAAACTGAACAGCATTAAAATTGATGAAATAAGTACAGAAAAATAATTAAACTGATGAAATTTATATAAGGTAAATCAGTCATAGAGTCATGTAACTGGAACTATAAGTAAGAAAGATTTTGTAAAAAGATAGTAAGAATTATTGTTAAAAATGCAAATGTAAAAACTGAAAATTCAAAGAGGGGAGTCACAAATGAATGTATAATATTTTAAAAGATAACTAATTAATCAAATTGCAAGAAATTAAGGGAAGATAAACGTTTTATGTCAATCTGAGATTTAATACAATCATTAATATAACATGTAAAATGGCAACATTTTTGAAAAGGACAGGAAGTGAATTTTAAAACTTACAATTTTCAAAATGAAGTAAATATAGCATTTTAGATCAAAACCTTAATAAAACTATCTTATTTGGTATCAAATCAAGCAGAATGAACTGAAGAAGAAGATTATGTATTTAATAATTAATAAATTTAAATAATAGCAAAAATATATTCAGTTATATAATGTAAAAATTTCACATGCACAGGATGTAAAATAATTTTGAAACAATGGATTGCTAATATTAATTTGGCTAAGACTTTAGGACAAGACGAAGGAAGTTAGTTAGTTCATTATTAGACGTTGTGAAGTACACTTGATACGAGCTCTTAAGCAATTATTAACCTATAGTGAAGACATCAATGGCGTATATTCGATAAGCCTAGTCTGATGCGAAAAACGCGAGTTTTGCAAAATTACATATAAACCGTAAATTCAGTGAAACGAACACCTACAAACATTAAATTAACTTCAAACAAGAACAGAACACAGTGAATACACAATTTAAACGATTTAAACATTAATTCCACATCACGAAACAAACAGCGCAATTATATACCTAATAGACGAAAGTGAAAAATAACTTTAACAACACATTTTATTGAAGTGGGCCACTAACACAACCAGAAACACTCCACAATAACCAGAAGGAATAATCGCAACAGCAGGAACGAGAAATCACAGGAAAAGCAGCCTTTATTGGAAGCAGAAACAGCGAGGTGCATTCGTCTGACATCTGAACTCGAAGCGGCCATTTTTCTTCCCACAATCCAACGCGACACTGCCTATTCAACTGAACGGTTCGAAAATTTCTATACTCACTATTATATATTGAATGTCATATATGTATTTTAATTTTTAAGCTGATATATTGTAATGTTATACTTTCCATACTTTGCCCTTTTTCTCTGACTATCTATAAAATAACTGTTAAAAGAACCCGATACTAAATAATTGTACACACTATTGATATACCCTGAGAGAGTCGATTAATCAATCGATAGAAAATCGATTATATAACCATTTGTTAATAAAATTCCTTTGAAGATTATAAAATTGAATATTATTTATTCCTACATAATAACTAGTATAATTTATTATTTTAATTGAGCAATCACTACCAGAATTTCACCACTTAGAAGGAAGATAACCTATAAATAAGGAAAGGTCACGAATCGATTGTTCTTGGAGACAATCCTATTAACTGGTGAAGGAATTTTAAAATACAGAAAAGGATTTAATTCTTTTAAAACCAATAATAAGAAGTTCGGAACACCACAAGACATTTTAAATTAATTAATTTTAAATTAATTTAAATAAAAAAAAATAAAAAATAAAAAATAAACAAAAAATTTTTTTTTACAAACAAACAAATTACAAATAAGAATTATATATATTAGAAAACTGTTACAACACACACACACACACACACACACACACACACACACACACACAATATTTTACAGTTTGGTGAGAGCGAAAAATTTAAACGAATGGGATTGTGCAAGAATTTCGGATTGATAATCACACTGTAAGTTTCTCGCCGGTAACGGAAAGTAAGATAGAGAAACGCAGAAGTGCCCCAATGCAGTGTCTGATCTATACTTGTGGTGTGTTCCCTCAAATAGAAAATTTAATCGCTACTACCAAAGTTGATCATACAGCTATTCTTGCTACCAAAAACTAAAAAAGGTTCCAACACGCTTGTAAAATTAAAAACAGTGGAATTAATAAATTGATAATTAAGTCAATCAAAGTAAATCAGTCAGTATTTTGCTAAGCAAATTCTGCAAACAAAAAACATTAATAATTTTCAACTACAGTTGGTAACACTAACATTTTATACGCTAACACAGCTAATAATCTTGGAGTGAAGTTTAAAAATAATATATTTATCTTTATAAAGATATGTTTTAGATAAAGTCCTCGGAAATACTGGAGACAAATCACAATATTTCTGAAACGATCACTTCTATTGTAACTGTGTGAATACCACGTAAATATTCTAACATAAACTGCAGGGCACGTTCTAATCTGAATATAGTTTAAGACGTTAATAGTAAATTGTAAACAAATTGATATCGACTAGAACTGATATTTGAAAAATCCCAAAATGCGGAGTTTAGACCATTTGATTTGAATAAGTGAAAACAAGACCATTGTCATACTAATTTAAGGAACGCAAGATCGTTTTTTATGATTCCTGTCAATTCGATTAACAGGGTTCGATTTTTTTAATCGATTAACTGCACTGTCAGAAAACCGTATATGACTGTTTCCCTTAATTATATATCCATGCATGTAATTTCTTGGTTTTTAAAAACATTTTATATTACAGTGACTGGCAACAATGGAATATTATGATTCTAACTGTTAAGCGTTCCAGGGCTTGACAAATCGCAAGAGAATGCAATGGGTGTTGTAAAATTTATTATATATTTAAGAATATTATATATTAATTAGTGTTTTACAAAATAATCGGTTATCACTTTTATGATAAAAAGTAACTCACCAATGTAAAGCAGCAGCACATACAATTTAATTTTGGTTTGCAGACCTTGAAACTGCTCATGACCACTGTTCCTTGAAAGAATGAGCAGATATCATGAAAGGTTAGAAATGCGCGACATTCCTCGTCTCTAACTATTTTGCACAATAGCATCATATTAAAATATTCAAAAGGTGTTTGGCTAGTAAACCTAAAATAAGGTACGAAATGAATTTTATGTGCAGAAGCCACATCACTTTAGAAAAGGAACTAATAAGAAGTAATTCCTACGCCAGCAAAATTACTTAGGCCTATAGCAGTTAATGGAATTTCCATTTGATGTAAAAAATAAATTATAAAAGCTGTAGATTGCAAACTCGCACTAGTCTAGAAATTTTGGACGACAAATTGTTATTTCGTTAGAAAAACATGAGCGTTTAAAATTTTTGATTTAAATTAATAGTATAACGATCAAATACGATACAAATTTTGTATATTTTCCAAATATTAGTATATTAGAGAATTATACATTTTATCAGGCCAAACTTTTGACGTTTAGGATTTATTCTTACAAAATTTTATCTTTTAAAAAAGAATACAAGGCAAGTATAAAATCAAAGGTTTTTTACAAATATATAAACACTTGGTACGTTTCACAGATTTTATTTAACTCTGACCGCTGTTTCGACTTCATAAGCCATTGTCAAAGAGATGAATGAATTAAAAACCTAAACACAGGATGTAAGTAAAAGTGGTGGTGGCCATCTGTTTAGGGAGTGTATTGGAACATCTGTGAGGGTGTTGATGGAGTGGGCGGTGCAAGAGCTAAGGGAAGGTCAGATATCTGTAAAAACTAAATACAATCTAAATGCAAAATATAAAATTAACTAAACAAAATATAATCTGAATGCAAAATATAATATTAACTAAACTAAATATACTCTGAATGCAAAATATAAAATTAACTGAACTAAATATAATCTGAATCCAAAATATAAATTTTACAGATTTGTTTAATGTGATCTTATCTTACCGGTTTCAACTCAATAACAAAACAAGTAAAGTTGAGGAATAAGTATGAAATTGAAACATAACAACAATCACAATATAACTTGCATGGGACGCAGCATTTGTCCATGCAACTGCAGTTAGCTAGACACGATGTACTGTTGGTGCACTGGAAAAATGTCAAAACATTTTTTAGAGCGAGATCACTTTTCAGTGCTTTTAAATCCAGTATGTGGTAAATCTGCGCGCGTGCGTGTTTTGTGTGTTGAATACGTATAATCGAGTTGGTTCGCTTCATGTGACAACTTGAAAATAGCATCTACTTACTGTTCCCTATTTTACTTGAATGCTTTTAATTATCTACCAGAAGAAATACTGAACATTTTTCGAAATTTCCCTATCGTTTCTTATAAGGGACGTTTATTGATATCCAGAGTTATACTTATGTTTCATACATTTTATATATTGGTTTCAATAAGAAGGAGTTTAGCTTTCATATACATAATAGGGTAGGAGGGAGGAAGGAGAGAGAGAGAGAGAGAGAGTATGTATTTATGACATGTATTATTAAGTACCATTGTACTAAACCAAAAAATAAATTACAATAACGTAATATTTGTTTTATGATGGCGGTTTCGATAGTTTGCCGCGTCATTTTCTTCAACGATTATTTTCGTTAGTTAATTACGTAAACTGCTCCTGTCACTTTTGTAAGTACTGTGTGTGTTTGGGGGGGAGGAGGTGGATTCATTATCATAGATGTATATATGGCGCACATATGCGTATATGCATGGAAGGCAATAACTGATTTCTTAATTTAATTCTGTGACGAATATAGTAGTATGTTTTTGTTCGAGAATTAGTCTGTTACTTTTACGATTTTAACAAGAACAAAAGAAAAACACCAACCGACCCCAAACAAACAGTCAGTCACCTTGTTGTTATTTATGACTTGAAGGGCTCGACATAACAGTTAATTTTCGTTTCATAATTACCAAACGAAAATAATAAATCCCACTAAGATACTTTCCAAAGCATTATGTGTAAATGTAAAAAGCAAGTCTTTGTAAAGTGATTTTTTTGAAATTATTATTCAACATTACACATAGCTCATAAACAAACTACAGCAACTTATTAGAAGTCAATACGAATTTGCGTGAAGCACTGAGTTGCAAAACGTGTTTTACACAAAACTAAAATAGTAAGGTGGCAGTAATTTGAAATCCACTGTATACTTCTAAATATGATTTCAATAACAGTGTCTGGCAAAGCTTTCTTTCTTCCTATTTCAACAAGAAGCAACAATTAACAAAGCGCAAAAAGTTGTCTTATCCAGCAGCCAGGTTTTTTCATAACTTCCACTGCCCACTGAACATTCAGTTGCAGCGAAATTTACCTTATCCATTACAAGTAAGCTCCCTGAGTTGCAGAACTCGCTCACCATTTTGAACGAAGTACGTTTATTATTAGAAAAATTTCGATATTAGATAAATTTTCAGTTATAAGAAAAATCACAAAAATCACCATTTGTTTTACTATTTCATTAGCAATTTAACAATTGTAGAGCACACAATTATAGGCCTACAGTAAAAACTAAAAATTTTTAACATTCGGATTTGGGTTACAATTACTTTTAGTCTGTATCCCTGCTGGAAGTCATAGAAGTCACAGGAAGTCATTACTTAAATTTTCACAAATTTTTCATGTTTATGACGTATTTTAGCTCTGGGATCCCAAGATTTTGAAATTTCAAAATCTTAACATTACATTCAGATATTAGTCAAAATTCTCTTTAATTTTATCAAAAATACCTTGACAGCCAAAAACTTTGAAATTTTTAAAATGAACCTATATTCAAATTTTGGTTTGAATTCCTTTCAATTTGATACCTACATGGGCTTTTGCGGGTTTTTACAATTTTGTCCCTCTCATTATTTTTACTCACTCCCTAATTTTGAAGGGATGAAGCTCTAAAGCAGTACGGTTCTGTAGGTTAAAGTATATACACGGATGTTCAAGTTTTACGAATAACGCTTTATCCATTCAAAAGGTATCGCGATACATACCCCAAATAGATAGATAGTTTAACAGACAAATGCCAAACGGTCGAGTCAAAACTGAGTCTCTGCTTTCCCCGGTTAATTGTTTTGTTTTGAACTAAACTACACATCTTAAAGTAATCGGCAGCAATTCAGAACAAAAATCCCCAGAATTTCTTGAAAAGCGGAAGCGACAAAATATTAATTCAAAACTAAATCAGACTATGTTCGAAAATTCGTCTACCAGTTTTTAAATTTTACAAAATCGCGTACAGTGAATAGGTAGAGTTATCCTTGTACAGGTGAACCATAAAAAGCGAAAGAGGAATTCCAATGACCACAAAACTATGCATGCAATCCGTAAATTAATAACCTTAGATCTGCAAGCTCTCACTAAACACAGGAGAAAACATTCGACAGTAGTTAACAAGTGATTGTAGTATTAAATACCTTTTGAAAGCCACAAATGACAATGAAAGATTGAACGTTTCACAAAGATGCCCACGACTACATTGATTAACCGAATAAATGTATTCCTGTTTTCCGCTGACGATTTACTAAAATATGTTCAACATTTAGTTGATTTACCATCTCCCACTTTAATATTGTATTTTAATAATAAAAAAATGCAAGCTACAACTGTATATTTTATTGTCTGCAGCACAATGAGTTAACTGTGGCCGTACAAAGGCTGCCTTACGCAAAACTTATCATGTACTTAAAAATATTTACATGCCGCTAGAGTACATGTTAATTTATTTTTTAGAGTACATGCCAATTAATTTTTTTCATTTCAGTGAATAACAAACTGGTGTTTAAAAATCCAAATAGTTGAAAACTTTAGAAACGAGATTTGTAATGGCTTTTAGTTTTTACCTTAAAATTACTTATGACAATTTTTGCAACTCAGCTCGTCATGTGTGTGGTTATCTCAGAGATTTACAGGATTAATTAGTTTATTGATAATTAATTTGAGCGCAGGACAATATCGAGTAAAGATAATTGTCAACGTGTACTTCAGTGATTGGAAACTGAAATCAGTGTTGGGAAATACGACTAATACAGTGATAGGCTTAAGGAAATATTAAGTAATTGGCTTCATTTTTATAATTATTTGTTTAAATTATATTACTACATGCTTAACATTTTTATAACCTTAAACGCAAGGTTTCTTAGCTGTACTTATAGTGAAATAAATAGGGACGTCTAGAGATGATGTATTTACCGTATCTGTTGGTGGCTATTACGACAAGAAGATTAAAAAATTATTTTAAAAAACACAGTGTAATCAAACTACTTCAGTCCATGCAATCATAATTTCTGTGTGTCTAACTTGTCTTTTAAAATTACAGAACTTTTATATACAGAATCTGTTTATATCATGCTACTGATACTTTTCGCTAAATACACGAATTTGTTTTTATTAGATATTCATCAGCTACGCAATCTTTATCCAAAATAACAAAACATCGTCGTACTTACGTGTCCGTCCGAATCTGGCGCCCGGCTGGCGAAAACTGCGACAGGAAAGACAATCGTTACGGATAAACCTTATAAAGCAAGCACTAAAATTAATTATGGTTAGTGGAACCATAGATAAAAATCACACTTTGAATCTCACTTATCCCCTTCAATCACTCGTTTACGTAATTGCTTCCACAAACAGATAGCCTACATAGACAGACTCTCTCTCTCTCTCTCTCTCTCTCTCTCTCTCTCTCTCTCTCTCTCTCTCTCTCTCTCTCTCTCTCTCTCTATCAATCTGTCTCTCTCTCTCCCTTCATTCTCTTTCTCTCTCTTCCCCTATCCTCTATCCTATTTTAACCTAACTCAGCGTAACCTAACCTAATCTAACCATATATTTGAATATCATTTTTTATTTATTTCTGGTGTACAGAATTAAATTAATTATTATGATATTATTCTAAACGCTGCACTGCTGTCGCTAGTGATTCAGTGCAACAAGGTTTCCAGCCGTGTTAACGCCGATGAATGCAACAGATAAACATTTACGTTTACAAGCCCATACTAACTTTGTATGCGGCAAATTCTGAACAGTTTTGCGTATTCAATGTATGCGACCGTGTATTAAACAATAATAATAATAACCACAATATATAATTAACATTGTTATTAAAATTATTTTCTTCCGGGCTGTTCTGTAGTGGTCCAATGCTGTTCATTTCAGCAGACGTTTCAGCCGTGCCTTTGACATCTTCAGTGCTAAAAGACGAGCTAACACAGGTGCCACAGTACTGTGGTAAAGGCTCACTAACGGTGGCACCTGTGTTAGTGTTTTTAACTCTACTTTTAGCACTGAAGATGTCAAAGGCATGGCTAAAATGTCTGCTGGAATGAACAGCATTGGACCACGGCAGAACAGCCCGGAAGAAAATAATTTTAATAACATTGACTCCGGCCGTGTAAGCCTCCGACAAACTTTATAATTAACGTTACCAATTGAACAGAGACGCACGGCAATGATTTACTCTTCTCCTGGTAGGTTAGAATGCACCCAACAAGATTTGGCGGGAAGTTTTCAAGGAAAACTGCGATTGGAGTAAAACATTAATTGTCCGGTAGAATTGGAAACAGCACTCTACAACTGTATAAACACAACACCTTCATCAAAATCGTTTTTTGACGTAAATGATGTAGGTGTTATTTATGCAGAGACTTTTGCTTGTACACTTTTATAGGTGCAATATTTCTTATATTTTTTCCATTAAACGTATAAAAGCAATAAATTGTAAAATACTATTTCGTCGCGTATTTATTAAGCTAATAAGTCGTCTATTTTCCTAGGCGTAATCGAATCTTAATGCTAACAATACTCTATTAGGCCTATTATCTCCGGTGTGTAGATCCACAGTAAATTGAAAACATGTCAGATTCTCAGGCAGCAAAGTCGTCAAATCGCGAAATTTACGTACCTACACATAGTAACTGTCACCAATGGGAATGAAAGCTTCTGTACGTCGACCTGTTTGGTCCATTGCTGCGAGGTGTTTTCTTCGGTTAAGACATAATAGTCTGCACATACGCCCTTCTGAAAACCATTAGACTGTACCTGTAACTTGTTCCACAATTAGGGATGTTGAACCAATTCTCGAGAAATACGTTCCAGAGAATGGAGCCGTTAAGACAATACTCAGTGCACAGGGCAACAGTTTCAGAAAAATCTATGGGCTAGTACGCTAGCTAACTACTAGGCTATATAAAACTTATTACGGCTAATTGTCGACCTCTAGGAAACCTCGCTGAGGCGCTGGAACGGATGATTAGAACACACTGTTATGAGATTAAAAAATTTTGTCTATGCAACTTTATTAGGGTAGAAGACCCACCAGATCTTGGGAGAAATATCACGGAAACAGGACACCCAAAACTTACCGTTGGCATTAAACATAAAAATGCCAACTAACAAACAAACCGTATCGCTAAGAGTAGAATAAGACAACGATAGAAAAAAGAAACCACATATATAATGAATTGAATAAGACTGTAGAATTACAAGTTGGGAGGCAGTATTTCTAAATATTAATGATGTAGGACGTCCTTAGGACGACAAACGTCAGCAAAAATTTTTAGATTATTTGTCAGGTCTTAAAAACTTTACAAAAGGGGTGGAAAATGTATTATATACGATAAAAGAAAGATGGGTCCCCGGTGTGTTGTGGAATTCCCACCGACTAAAAACTCCACCTCCTCTTCAGGCTAACCACCTCGGGACAGCTTTCGTATTTTTCATCAAAGTGGGGATTTTATTTACCCGCTACCGGGCTCCTACTTGCTTCTTCTTCAGAACTCGACGATTGGAAGATATCTATCTTCTTGTTTCTTTCTGCGCCCGCAAGTACCGGCAACTGGTCCCACTTGATTCTGCCAGATGATCACCGCGACATTGTAGGATTTGTTTGACCAAGCTTCGCCCCAAGTCTCTGTTTCTCTATCACCCATCTATCACATTCGAAGAAAATGTGGCCCCCTTTGTTCAGATCCTAGTCTCTATACGGGAAAGGCAAGGTTCTGACTTTACCCATATTGAACAAGTGGTTGCCGAAATTCCCGTTCCCAGTCAGAAACTGTGTGAGGTAATATTTTACCTCGCCGAACGGGTGGTCCAACCACTCCCTCAGACTCTTTACCAGTCGGGCAATCCGTCCGCCTTTAGTCTCGTTGTTCCAGTGGGTCTGCCACCAACAAATGGTTAGATCCCTGGCTTTAACTCTCAATACACCTTCTCCTCTACTCAACTTAAGTTTATTATCTGCTTCGACTCCTGAACCATCAGATGTGTCAGGATGACCTCCGCAAATACCAGGATCGCTGGCTCCGGCAAGTCACAAAAAGGGCTCCTCTTCGTTCCACCGAGGCCATCTGTTTTCTGTACTTCTCTTTCTTCAGTACATCAGCCCACACCTTACACCCATATAAAAGTATGGCATATGTAATTGACATTAAAAACTTTCTTCTATTAGACAATGGTCCACGCGCTCTGGCCACGAACCAGGTGAGTGTTGTGTCGTATTCTTGGCAACTTTCTCCGCTGCGTATCTGATCTATACCCAGTACGATAATTTTGTGTAAGTGCGCGCCTAAGCATTTGATTGCCTTTTTGCTTTCATTCTTTCAGCACTTACGCATACGTCTACTACTGTGGAGATGTGTCTCTTGGTGAACAGGACGTATCTCCAGCCAAGAGCCTAGCATAACTCACTTCAGCCTCCGCTAAGCTTCTTCTGTATTTCGGGCAACAATCGCGGAGACAACATTGTCTTTAGACCCGACGTAAAAGATGTTGTCCGACATCTCCATATGGAGGATACCATCATAAAATATAGTATATTACACAGATCCGGACCCAAGATCGAACCTGAAAAGCACCTGTGACTCAGAACAGCAGAGTCCATCCGAAGTATCATATAAAAACTCCCGCTCGCTTAAGTAGCTTTCCACTATGCGTAGTAGGTATTCCAGCACTCGAAAAAGCATTTCAAAAGTATCTAACGTGTCAGTCCATATGCGGCTTTAATATACTAACATTAGTAATTAATAACAATATTTTCCTTTATGTGCCACTATAATGATGTAGAAAGATGTTACCTAAAGCCGTACGGCATACAATAAAGACAGCGTGTCTAGTACTAAGCTTCGGACTCTTATTACTGGCCTGGGACCTGGGAGTTAAAAGTTGAACTCTGGTTTTATAGTGCTGCCGGAGATAGATCCGAACCTCTAGATTAGTTGTTTCATCCGTTGAAATACTAGACCTTATTTGATTTTCTGTATTTAAGTAAAATGTAAAGCGTATTTTATACAAAATTGTAATATTATGTGTAGAGTGAAGGCACTCGCACAATAGCTTACGAACGATTTAAAAGGGCTCTAGATGGAAAGCCTAAAAACACACCAGGAAAAATAGGTTCGAAGGCTTTATAGTGGTTGTTTGTGAAGGAAAAGGCATTGGTATTACCAGAATTTTATAAATTTATGTGTGGAATACGTGACTGTTGTTGGCTGATTTGAAGTAAGTCATACTCTAAGGACATGGATTCTAAGCAAATATTGACTCTTACGTGAAAAAGATAGGTAATATAATGAGAACACAATTTAATAGAGCTAGTTTATTTTAAATTCCGTACACATTGCTACTGCTGCTGCTTGCTGACATGTGTCACTGTTTCAGTGCTTCACACGGAATCCAGTGTATTTTGAGTCGTTATTCCTGACCTCACACTGTTCTCGGTATCCACGACAATTACACTCCCTTGCAGTGAAACAGACGCTTTCTTCCTTTACTGTTATGGAAGAGGTAGTGTTCTTAAACAGGTTCGCCCTTAAGAAACACCTTTCGCCGATCCCACAAGACTTAAGATAGCATTGGCTTCTATTAAAGTACGGTTTGCACAGCGCAGAGGGCGGTTGATACCCTGGCCTATAAAGGGCAATGCATTTCTGGCTTGGGCATCTGCCTTTAGGGCACGGGTTTTTCTTGGCGCACTGCAGTTTTGACACAATCATTCCTGCGTTTAAGTCGACTACTTGATTGCCCAAATAACAGCCTTCATCGTCGGCACAATTCAAACTCAGTTTTCCACGCTTCTCATGCAATCCCTTGTAAACTTCGCCTGATAACAGAAATATTATATTATTGAATTGTTAAATGTGTACGTAAAGATGTAAAAAATTAAATCTTCATTGTACTACACAGTCTGTTGTTACTGACTTTCTGAAAGTTTTTTCCACTTTACAAATGTACTGAGAACACTTTGACTCATGTATTTTGTTAATTTTAGCTTCATATGCTGTTAATTTTTGAACTGTACTAAATTTGGAGTAGTACAATTTATTTGGAGCATTGAGATTAGTAAGAAATATTTACATCGCAATTTGATATTTGAAAGAAATACAAAATGAGGAATTAGACCATTTGACTTCAATAAGTGAAAGTGAGATCATTGTTATACTAATTTGAGAAAAGCAGAATCGTTTTTTACGATTCCTGTCGATTCGTTACTTTTCTTTTCTAAACGATTAACTCTCCGGCCAGAAAACCGTATTCGACTTTTACACTGTTTCCACCTGTTACATACCCACGTGTGTAATTTCTTGATTTTTCGAATTCTTAAATTACAATGACTGGCGAAAATGTTATATTACGATTTTAACTATTAGGTGTTCCAGAGCTTGATAAATGGCGCAAGAGAATCCACTGTGTGTTGTAAAATTTATTACAGACTTTTCTTCTAAAATTAATGATAAAAAGTAGCAATGGTTTCACTAATATAAAGTAGACTGTATATAAAGTATGAAAGTCATTAGTGACTTTATATAAAGTCACTAATATAAAGTATGAAATTTAACTGTATCTGAAATTTACACACATAACACAACGTATATGGTAACAGAAATGTACATGTTGATTAGAAAAGGTTAAACAACTTTTGGATTAACAAATCTCCGAAATAATCTTTTTTAGTTAGAAAAAAGGTTTAGAAGGATGGAAAATCAAAATTAATGAATTTAATAAATTTACATAACATGTTAATTTCATTATAAAAAAGGGCAATGTCCGCCAATTTTTTAATAAATAATACAATTCCCAGAATATCGTGCATGTATTACTTAGGATTACTCGACACTAAATCAATTGAAGACAACAATTTAAAGAGGAAAGTAAGCAGAGAAACAGATAAGTATTTTGGGAATTCGGTACAAAAGAAGAAATGTCATATGAAATCAAATCCTTTGTGCAAAGTCGTAGATGAATTTATTTAGACATGCACAATAGGATTATGGAATTGTGCCAGTTAGTTCAACAGTGTCTAAAAAGTCCTACAACGCACAATGATGTCTTGATCTCCGTGTACGAACTGTCCAAGACATTATCCATGAAATAAGGAGGAGGTTAGAAACACACGCCATTCCTCTCCTCTAGCTATTCAGTACAAGAACGTTACATTAAAATCTTTAAAAGTGGTTGGCCAATAGTCTTGAATCAGGCTACAAGATGACTTCTAACTGCAGAAGCCTCGTCACGCTAAAAGAGGAACTAATAACAAGTAATACCTATGCCAGCAAAATACCTTATACACGATAATGAAACTTCCGGTTGATATAAAATATCAATTATAAAAGCTTTCGGTTGCAAACTTGTTCCAATCTAGAAATGTTTGAAGATAAACTGTTATCTTTGTAAGCAATATGTGAAGTGTTTTAAACGATAAAAAATGTGTGTAGTTTTCTAATATTGAAAGAAATATAAGTATCAGAGAATTATAATTTTAATCAGACAAAAATTTTTCACTTTTAGTATTTATTCTTATAAAATTGAATCTTTTTAAAAAAAAAATACAAAACGAATATACAATCTTTTAAAAAAACAGTAAAACAAACAATAATTTCAGTAACAACTAACCACTCTGTTTGTTTTTTCGTAGTTTTTTCAAAATGTGATTTTATCTTACCGGTTTCAACTTAATAACAAGTAAAGCTGAACAATAAGTACGAAATTGAAACGTAACTACACAACGTAACTTACACG
The DNA here is from genome assembly GCA_034769895.1 of Magicicada septendecula. Classification (NCBI taxonomy): domain Eukaryota; kingdom Metazoa; phylum Arthropoda; class Insecta; order Hemiptera; family Cicadidae; genus Magicicada; species Magicicada septendecula. The sequence goes on from CM068375.1 coordinate 257,597,934, forward strand.
GGATGCAGTATTTGTCCACGCAGCTGCATTTAGCTGTACACGATGTACTGTTAGTGCACTGGAAAAATATCAAAACCTTTTCTTAGAGCCGGTACACGTTCTTTGTAAATGGTCAGTATGCACAGCATTACATTAAATTGAACGTAATTTATTTAGTCCGCTTCCTCTGTCAACTTCAAGAATAACGTCTGGTTATTGTTCCATTTTACTCGAGTGCTTTTAAACTATCTAGCAAAAGATAATTTTTAACATTTTCAGAATTTCTCTATTGTTTCTTATAAGGGATGTTTATTGATATCCATTTTAATTTTATTCTTATGTTTAGTAACATTTTCTATATTGGTTTCAATAGAAAGGGGTTTAGCTTTCATATATACAATAGGCAGAGAGTGAAAGAGAGAGAGAGAGAGAGTGAGAGAGAGAGAGAGAGAGAGAGAGTGAGAGAGAGAGAGAGAGAGAGAGAGAGAGAGAGAGAGAGAGAGAGAGAGAGAGAGAGAGAGAGAGAGAGAGAGTTTACGACATGTATTATTTTACTAACCATTGCACTAAATAAGAAGTTATAAGAAAGTAATGTGTTTTATGATGGTGGTTTCGATAGTGTGTCGTGTCTTTTTCTTCAGCGACTAAACTATTTTCATTAGGTAATAACGTAAACTGCTCCTGCCAATTTAGGGTTTCCAACCCATTACTCGTAATGTAAGTACTGTGTGTGTGTGTGTGTGTGTGTGTGTGTGTGTGTGTGTGTGTGTGTGTGTGTGTGTGTGTGTGTGTTTGCTTGAGTGCGCGTGCTTGTGTATATGAATGGAAGAAATCACCAATTTCTTCATATAATTCTATGACAAATATAGCAGTATGTGTTTGTTCGAGAATTAGTCTGTTAATATTACGACTTTAAAAGAACGAAAGAAAATAAACACCACTCGCCCCCAAACTACCAGTCATCTTGTTGTCATTCAGGACTTGGTAACGTTGGAGACACAGAGACGCCTTGTCCAGTACAAAGCAGTTAGCGGCTCGACAATAATGTTCAACGACGTTAGTTCCATTATTACCAAACGAAAATATTCAGTCGCAATAAGACAGCTCTCCGAATCACTACGTATAAATGTAACTAGCAAGTCGTTGTAAAGTAATTTTTTGCAATTGGTATAAAACTTTACGTTTATGAACACCGTAGCAATTTGTGGGTGTCGATACGAATATACGAGGATTGTTCAATAGAAATACGTTTGATCTGCGCAGCAACGGACAAACAACGGCAACGGAATTCATTTGTTTATATTGCCTATTTAAGTACTAGTGACGCGTCTGTTAAAAATATTTGCAGTTTGCTCTTTTCTAAGCGTTGTGACTGGGTTGAAAAGTGACATCTATGATAGAAAATCCGTCCAAAGATAATCTGCGTGCCGTTATTCAGTTTTTGACCGATGAGGGGCATCAGCCAATGGAAATTTGTACGAGAATGAAAGTTGTATATATGATGACTATAGTTATTCTCATATGACAGTGGTTGAATGGTGCAATACATTTTGACAAGGAAGAGAATCCATTAAAGATTTGGCCCGTCCCGGACCTGCACGTGTTGCAACATTAGATGAAAATGTGAGACAGCTGGATGCACAAATAGGCGCATAAAAGTTAGAGAACTTTCTCAAATGTTGAGCATCAGCGTGGGAACTGTTCATTACAGTATTCATAATCTTGGCTATCACAAGGGTCAGTGGGTCCCACGACTCCTTACTGATCAGCGGAAAATTTTGCATACGGCCTTATCATCACAGCATTTGATGCGCTATCAAGGTAATGCCTTTCTACACCAAATTGTTGCCGGTGATGAGTCATGGTGTTATACCTACGAACCAGAATCCAAACGTCAGAGTATGCAGAGGAAGCATGCATAATCTCCGAAGGCGGAAAAATGTGGGGCCCAACCTTCGGCAAGAAAGGTAATGGTGACCCACAAATGGTGTCATTCTTCTGCATGATAATGCTCCATGGTCCGGTACCTCATGTAGCCCAGACGATTCAAGATCTGCATGATCGTATAAAGTGAGAAGTCTTACAATATCCACCTTACAGTCCTGACTTGTCCCCGTGCGATTATCATGTTTTTGGTCCAATAAAGACATCACTAAAAGGACGGCGGTTCAAATAGGACGCTGAGGTAGAGTTTGCTGTTAGCGAATGTTTCCGCAAACAGCCGCAAGAATTTTACGAGCAGGGAATCTACAGATTAGTGCAAAAGCGGGACTCGTGCATTAATGTTAAGGGTAAACGTATGTATGCAAATGTCGATTTTTACGAAAATCGGTTGATTAGTTCAAATGTAATCGTGAGACATGCCCCAAATAGATACATAGAGAGACAAACAAATACCAAACGGTCGAGTCAAAACTGAGATTCGCTTCCCTCGTTCAACTGTTTTTTTGTTTTGAACTAAACTAATCTTTCAGTAATCCGCAGTAATTCAGAACAAAGATTCCCAGAATTTCTTGAAAAGCGGAAGCGATAATATATTAATTAAAAGTAAATTAGAATACGTTCGACAAAAGTTTTGGAATTTTGTAAAATCGCGTACAGTGAATATGTAGAATTAGACTTATATAGGTGAACCATAAAAAGGGAGAAAGGAATTCCAAAGACCACAAACTGTACATGCAAACCGTAAATTAATAACCTTAGCCGTGCAAGCCCTCACTACACACAGAAGAAAAACATGTACCAGTAGTTAAAAAGTGACTGTAGCATTAAATACCTTTCGAAAGCCATAAATGACCAGAAGAAATAACGTTTCACGAAGATGTTCAGAACTATATTGTACAATAAAATAAAAGTATTCCTGATTTCCGCTGTTGATTTACCAAAACATTTTCAACATTTAGTGTATTTACCGTCTTCCACTTTATTTTTGCGTTTTAATAATTCGAGTTGTCAGCCTATTCAGTACTTTATTATCTGCACTATAATGTGTCAACTCCACAAGTTGTAAAGGTAAAACTGGTGTCACCTAGTCGTTTGGAGCCAAAATTTATTATTTAATTAAAAATATTTACATGCTGCTAGAGTAGGCTACATGTTATCCCAAATACTTTTTCATAGCAGTGAGTAATTAACCGGTGTTTTAAAAGACTAAATAGTTAATAAGTTTAAAAACTAGATGTGTAATGAATTTTTCTTTTTATCCCAAAATTACGTATGACGAAAGTTTGACAAGTTTGGCAACTCCGCGCCTGAAGTATGTTCTTGTAACTCAGAAATTTAGAGTATTTATTATTATAATAATTATTACTTTAAATGAAGGACAGTAACGAGTCAAGGTAATTGTCAACCTGTACTGCAATAAAACTCGTAACTAAAATCAATGTTTGAAAATATGACTAATGCGGTGATAGCATTAACGGAATTGGTTTCATTATTATAATTATTCATTTTAATTATATTTCTACATGCTTAATGTTCTTATAACCTCAAACGCAAGGCTTCTTAACTGTCCTTATAGTAAAATTAATATGGACTTCCTGGGATTATATATTTAGTGCATCTGTTGGTGGCTAGTGCGACAATAAGACTAAAACATTATTTCAAATAACAAAGTGTAATGAAACTATTTCACTCCATGTGCTCATAGTTTCTGAGTGTCTAATTTGTCTATTAAAAATTACAGAATTTTATATGCAGAATCTATTTATATCTGTATCTTCTAATATCTTTCTCTAACTTGCCTATACGAGTTTTTTTAGATACTGATCAGGTACGCGAGCTTCATCTACAGTAACAAAACATCACACGTCCGTCCGAGTCTGGCGTTCAGCTGGCGGACACTGCGAGAGGAAAGACAATCGTTACGACTAAACGTGATAAAACAAGCATTAAAATAAATTGTAGTTACTGGAACCCTAGAAAAAATTGACAAGCCGATATATAACAGATAGACAAACAGACAGACACACAATCTCTCTCTCTCTCTCTCTCTCTCTCTTTCTCTCTCCCCCTCTCTCTACAATTAAGAATGCTGAGGATAGGAACAATAAGTGTCCCGAAACATGTTCCAAATAAGGGAAAAACATCTTGAGGTAAAGTTACCGTATTATAAATATTCAAACACTTTTTGCTACAGTTAGTTTGTTGATGCATATATAATTTATTTAATATGTAAATTGTTTTACCTCAAGATATGTTTATCCTTATTTGGAACATGTTTCAGGACACCTATTGTTCTCATCTTCAGCCATCATAGTTTTGCATCTAGTTGCATATTTGTGTTTTGGTTGGTTGTTGCTATGGTTTCCTGTTGGCTTTTTGAATACCAAGTTAAAATACCAAACGCCAACAGGAAACCATAGCAACAGCCAACCAGAACACAAATATGCAACTAGATCCAAAACTTTGATGGCTGAATATGGGAACAGTGCGGAACAGTAGGTGTCCCCAAACATGTTCCAAATAAGAATAAATATATCTTGAGGTAAAACAATTTATATAATAAATACATCACACACACACACACACACACACACACACACATGACATTGTTCAATATAATTTCTTCTGCAAGTTGTGTATTACGATTTTGTCGTTTCAATTCCTGACGCACGATTCACTGAAACACATCAGCATCATCAGAGGTTTGTAAATGACATTAAATTTATTTAATGACGAAACGACAAAAAGGTAATACACAACTTGCAGAAGAAACTATATTGAACAGTGTAATATATTACATAATTGCTGCAAGAAATTTTGAGTTACGTATATAGAAAATGATGAATACACACACACACAAATATATATACATATATATATATTTCTCCTCTATCCTATTCTAACCTAATCCATCATAACATAACTTAATATAACCATATATCTGAATATCTTTTATTTACCTATTTCTGATGTATGGAATTAGATTATTTATTATGATATTACTCTTAACGCTGCACTGCTTTCGCTTATGACCGAGCGCAACAAGGTTTCCAACCGTGTTACCGCCGAAGAATACAACAGATAAACATTTATATTTATAAGTCCATACTAATTAGAAACTCAACATATAATTAACATAACCGATTAAACAGAGACGCATGGCAATGATTTGCTCCTCTTCTGGGACGTTAAAATGCACCGAACAGATGTCACGTTTTTTATATTGCATCTATTATATAGACTTTCACATTTGGCGGAAAATTTATAAGAAAATCTGTGATTGGAGTAAAAACGTTAATTGTCCGGTAGAATTGAAAACAACAAACACACTATAACTGTATAAACACAACAGCTTCATCAAAATTGTTTTTGACGTAAATGACGTAGGTCTTATTTGCTGTTATTCAGAGTCTTTTGCTTGTACTCTTTCATAGGTGAAATAGTCCGTATATTGTCTTCCATAAAACGTATAAAAGCAACAAATTGTAAAGTACGATTTGGTCACGCATTTACTAACCTAATGAGTCTTCTATTTTCCTTGGAGTAATCAAATCTTAATGTAATACTACGCTCTTAAGCCTATTAACTCCGGTGCATAGTATATAGGGTACAGAGTATATTGAAAAATGTCAGATTCTCAGACATCAAAGTCCCAAAACCGCCAAATTTATATACCTACGCAGAGCAACTGTCACCAATGGGAATGAGAGATTCTGAGCATCGACTTGTTGGGTCCATTGCTGCGAGGCGTTCTTCGGTTAAGACATTTAACAGTCTGCAAATACGGCCTTCTGAAAACCGTTAGACTATACCTGTAACTTCTTCCACAAACTAGGCATGTTGAACTGATTCTCAAGAAATACGTCGCAGAGAATGAGGCCGTTAAGATGATACTCAGTGCCAGGGCAATTTTTAGAAAAATCTATGGCCTAGTACGCTCCCTAACTGCTATATAAAACTTTTATATTAACTTTATATAATACAGCCTTGGCCGTTCTTGTAAGGCTGTATAAAAGTCATATCCAATAACATGATTTGACAATTTTCTTAAATCTTTCTAATTTTTTTAATTAATCGGTACACGGCCAACAGGGTGATCTATCAATAAAGGTTACTGTGCAGCAAAATGTTGATAGCTAAAGTAAATGTGTGGAACACTACAGCATTAATATGTAGTATGGGCCTGACTACAACTTTACCGGGAATGTTAGATTTAAACTCAAACTGCCGATAACCAGCCACTATAAATGAGATTTATTTCTTGGTAAGCCTAGAAGAGTTGACTTATAACTGAAACAGGTCTTGTTATAATAATTTGGCCACCACGCTTTACTGTAAGTGATAAAATATTTGTAATATGCACATTTTTTATCGTGAAACGGCATTTAGAGCTAGCTCGTATCAATAATTCTTGGTACTGCTTAGATGCATAAATCTGATCAGATCAGCGTACAAATCGTTTGATTCATCCAAAATCCTTGTCATAATATCAAAATGAATGACCGAGGATAGGGAAATAGTTGTCAATACTCTTAAATTGGCCACAGTCGGGTAAGGGCATTAAAAACATGACATAAAAACAGCTGTTAGTAATGGCTGCCAGCCTTACGTTCATGTAAAAAGAAGATATGTAACAAACATATCTCCTTCTTACTGTAAACACTAATTTTATTGTTCACTGAACGCAGCTACAATATTTGTCCAGTTTTACACTGAACAATTCGACTACGCATGTAGAAATAGAAACCTGTGATAACCCAGTTTCATGAAAAATCCCACACACTCCCTTTTTGCAATGACCGATTCGTATGGGTTTATAGTAGACTTCAAAAATAAATGTCTTAAGAATCAGACAAGAACGAGTGTGCTCTCTACAACAAATACGTCAGAAACGTTACTGAACGTGATAAATAATGTGGCCTATCTATCTATTTGTCAAGTAGGCTAACTATCCCGCCACACTCAGAAAAAAACATCATTGTTTTTTAGATAACTTGAGGTAGATAATAGAAGGAACCAGTGTTCTATAACCGCACCCCAGGCAGTCAGCACACGGAGCATATTAAATGCCAGAAGTTTAGTAAAATTAGACGCAACCAGAGATGTACGTATTAGAATGCCAAATATTGTGTACCAGGCTGTCACTTTACATAGCAGAACATACCTGAGTAAAATTTCTACTGTGGCCTGAATAGCCGGGTCAAAATTACCAGAGGAACATATAGAACTGTTGAATACATGTTTTGACGCTCTCTTAAGTGGTTAGGTAAAAGAATTCAGACAGATTTTACATGAATTTAAAGATGCTTTTGCAGTTTAGGGCCAGTCATTGGGAAGTACCTCCCTTGTAAAACATCGTATCAGTAGATGCGACACCAGTATGCCAACCTCTTGAAGACCTTCGTTAGCTAAGCAGGAGGTTAGTACAGACGGAATAATCAAGCCTTCTCCGGTAAAGCTGGTAGCTAAGAAGTACGGTTGGTTACATCTGCGTAGACTACAAGAAGATGAAAGATGCGACAAAGATAGATTGGTATCCACTACCTCGCGTCGACGATACGCTCAACACTTTCTCTGGAGCTTACGTACTTGTTACCACATTTGATCTGAAGAACGGATACTGGTAACTGGGTATTTATCAAGCAGATAATGAAAAGACAGACAGCTTTCTCGACTCCAAGTGCCCTCTTCCAGTTTAAAGTCATGCCATTTGGACTCTGTAATGCACCGGCAACATTTAAAAGACTAATGGATCAGGTTCTACGAGGCCTAACGTGGAAAATTTACCACGTAGTAATAAATTGGGTGAATTAATACATACTGGTTATTCCTTTTTTTATATAAAACATACACAGTTTTATCTGAAAATTATGAGTTGGAAAATAAAGAAATTTTTTAATATTTTACAGTTAACAAATTAAAATGAGAGTCTTTACTTATGTTATATTTTAAAAAGTGTATTATAATTTCACTTTTCTGGATTTACTGGGTTAAGTGGCATCGGTCCGGACGATCTCGCGAGCCTGCTGTTATGCTTTCACATCGGCCGTTGTCCTGCTATGGTGGGATGTCGATCTCAGGGTTTCCTCGCGTGCGTTATGTCCGTCCACGTTGCTTCTGATCCAGTCCTCGTTGAAGATCTCGAACGCCCTGCCTGCATTCGTAGAACTAAATTCTGCCGCTCCCCCGACGATACAGTCTGACTTACCAGTGACTGCCGTATTAGAGATTGACTTATTAAAGACTGCTTAATAACGGCTCATCCGTTATTTTATACATCTACGCACATGACGTCATTTTTACATGTTAAAACGTTCCAGAGCTTTCTTTTTGCGAGAAAGACGGCCACGTGCTGGGGAACATGTATTTCCGTTTTCTAGACCTTTCCAAACCACGCGTTTCTAACTGCTTGTGATTGCATAGCTAATTACTTTGTCAGTAGAAAGTATTAAGTCAGTTGTTTAGTATTAAAATAAATATTTACTAATAACTTATTTATTCCAATTTGCGCACTAATATAAATAACTTCTAGTGTGTCTGTTAATTGGCTTACTGTTAATTATCTTCACACAATTCGTTACGCTCACAACACTTATTCACTTTCACTACACTACACAGCTGCTTTTTATTGCTTCAAATTGTCTTAAACTATGTTATCATGCAGTATGTATTCTAACAACAATAGTGTGTTATCACATATACAATCATTTGCACAGAACACCATCTAAGGCTTATTGTAATTATGTCCCCTTATATTCACATATAGTGTGAACGTTTGTCATTGCAAATTATTATTACTGTTATTATTAAACCGTATCGTTTAAGATTTGCGCCTCCATCGTGTAAGATACTGACGGATTGGGAGGTTGAAAATAACTTTCATTGGCATATGAGAGGATTATTTTTTATTCTGAATGTGACTTAAACTTACTAGCAAATACTAATAATTATTTGATTTATTTGAAAGAGAAATAGAATGTGGATTACAGTTAACTATAAAATATTATAAACCTTTTAAATCCAATTCCTAACGTTAATACATTTTTATTCCATAAAATTGTATTATTATTTTTATTAACTTATCATCTCATTATTAGTATACATTTCTGTATCTAATTTTTACAAGATAGAGTAACCAGTGTTAAACTTTAAATAATTAAAATAATTTTCTTACAGCTTGAAGTTAATGCAATTCGTCTTGTTCACAGTTCGAAACAAATCGCGAACAATTTTTAACAATCTCTTGCTGATTCCTCTGTAACCTATATTTATTAACTTTTTTTATCTGCCTTTTACCCTTTTGCTTCCACTTGTATTTTCCTTGTTGATTATTAAGAAGATTAGGTTATTAGGGAGGCAGGTGTTTTTGATCCGAGACTTCCACAGTGTAAAACAAACAAACAAAAAATATCATGTTGCGTACGTTCCCATGAGAAGTTCTCTGATCATTCTCGCAAGAAAATTTATTTTGTATTACTGTTGTTTCCTAAAGTAATTTTTCTTAGTTTAGCAGATTGATTATAGTAGCGTAGATGTTTTCAATTACTGTCACTTGACAATTCATTGTTCAGGAATTTTCTCAAAAAATTACAAAATATTGCTTGTTGCTTATTTCTGCGTAACCTGTAAATATGAAATTCTGTTTAGATAAGTACACTATATATACATATGGAACGAAAAAGGGACGTAAACAAAATAAAACAAATTGAATTATTTACAATTGAAAGGAATGTTGACACAGACGCTCGTGTTCCTTGTACGTTTAAGGAAGCAAAGCAAACACGTCTCCGTGTGTGTGTGTGTGTGTGTGTGTGTGTGTGTGTGTGTGTGTGTGTGTGTGTGTGAGAGAGAGAGAGAGAGAGAGAGAGAGAGAGGGAGAGGCATTGTTTTAAAGAGTGAATCTCACTTGGCACTAAATACAAACAGCCTGCCCCACCCCACTCTCACACTCTCTCTCTCTCTCTGTGTCTCGGTCTCTCTCATGCGCTAGCTTGTATGCTGTATGGACTGCTTTAGACTGAACTCTATGTACAGGAGAGGAATGCGAGTAGGCAGAGAGCGTAGACACACGCACGCGCAGGCACGCTCGGTGGTGTAAACAAACCAACGGACTACTGAGAAGTACCGATTCACATTACAATATTAAAACTCATTCAACCTCACTTTCCTCTTATCTAAAACAAATATGTTTCTCCCAGATTCCCAAAAATGTTTAATTTGGACAGGGTACTTGTAACGCATCATTACAATTTCTGGTTTTTCAATTAACACTTTTCTTTTACTTCTACATTTCTTCCACTTGAATCCCACATTTTAAACACACACGCGGGAAACCGATTCTTTCTTTCTTGATAGGCAGGAGTTTTCTAACAGTGGGCAGAAAATTTTGATTGTTATAAAAATACTGAACAATATTTCTTACTACACTGCGACGAATCACAGGATCATGATAGGCGGGGCAAGTTCATATATTACACAGACAATGGACATTCATATTATGTTGGTAGATGGTTAAGTTTGGTTGTTATAATTGTATTTAGTAAGGATAAGGTTTTAGTTTAGTAAAACTGTGCATTATTATTTATGGTTATTCATGTACTGTGTTTGTGGAAATGTGCGCGCGTGCGTGAGTGGTAAACGTTTCCCGGGCGGTGCGTGAAGTATTTATCGTTGTGTTGACATTAACTGAACTTAGACATATGTATTGCTACATTCCCTATACATTTCTGACTATTGTTTACGTTCTTGTATGATATTAGTATGTAGGCAGTTATGCATGAGATACGGGTAGTCTGATTACCGCTATGCATGCTGTTACAAAGTAAATGCACTCTACTGCATGAAAAGTGCATTGTCACTATATACTAACCATGTGACTTCCATCCACCAATAGAATGCTGAGTGGTGGTTGGAAATTTTCTTAAGCCTGTCGTTACACAGGTAGTTCTTCTACGCCATCTACCGCGAACGGGACGTGCACTCCTTGTACAAGATTCTACCGCTTGCAAGGTGTTGTAAAGACTATTCGTCGTTAGTGAAACGGGAAGGCTCAGAACTGTGTGTGTAGTACATTTGCACACAGTATTATTGTAACGCATTGCGCGTATAATTACGACAGTTCTTCTACGCCATCTACCGCGAACGGGACGTGCACTCCTTGTACAAGATTCTACCGCTTGCAAGGTGTTGTAAAAACTATTCGTCGTTAGTGAAACGGGAAGACTCAGAACTGTGTGTGTAGTACATCTGCACACATTATTGTTTTAACGCATTGTGCGTAAAATTACATGCAGTTCTTCACTACTGCTACCGCGAACGGTACATACAATCCTTGTACAAGATTCTACCGCTTGCAAGGATCTGTTAAGACTTTTCGGGGATAGTAACGCGTGTTACGCATAACAGTTGATATTATCTATTTATACACGGTATTATTAATATTGTAGTATTACGTGTGTAAGAAGTGAGTGTAACTGTATCACTGTGCGAGATTTTCCGCAGTGACAGTATCATTAATTGTTACGCAATAGTTCCATCAAGACGTTTCCGTGCTAGTGCAAGGTTTCCTCATAGGGTGGTCTGCTGATCGCGGTAGACCTTGGTATTCGCGAGAACACTTGAAGAAGCCGGAGAGGTATAAGCTCAATATACCGTTATTAGATTAAACTCACTGTCACCTGAGATATTACTTGGTCTTAAACTCTATATATAAGTTTTGCGAGTAATAAAATCCGTAGTACCGTTGTGGGTGCGAAGTGTCGGATTCATCGTGGGAATTGCAGGACATCAGCCCAGCTGTTACAGGACATCAGCCCAGCTGTTACAGGACATCAGCCCAGCTGTTATAGGACATCAGCCCAGCTGTTATAGGACATCAGCCCAGCTGTTATAGGACACCAGCCCAGCTGTTACAGGACGCCAGCTCAGCTGTAAACGTTTCTGGGAAAACGTCTGTCATTTGTAAGCCACACCTGACGAACCAACTACACCGCAAAGACCGGCCCTTCTCTTCAGCAACATCATCGTGGGAGTCTTCTTATGTAACGTATCACGTCTTGCGTATGAACATTATTTAACGTTTTAAAAGAAAGACTCTATATCAAACATTACATTCTGTACATTTCAAATATACCATATAAACTATAACTTGTGTTTGTACAATAAATAATCTTAAACCCTCCAATATAGACTTGTAATTTGAAATACACATACTATCATATCCTATGCGCCAATAGTTTAGTAATTTGTGTTGTCGCAACACACTTGTAAAAATCATCAAGAAAAAGTTTTCCTTTCTCACATGTTTTACGTTTTTCCACGGTGTAGAGAGTTTTCCTTCTGGACTAGATTTCCTTTGCTTTCTCAAGTATTTAACGAAGTCTGACGATTTATTACAGTAATACGCAGCACATTTTGGGTATGTCAGTGAGTTTTGTTGTTTTTTCATCGAATTTTTCGATTACATTACTAATTACTTTGTGATCTTCCGATCTTCACTATCGACTATTGAAGAGACATTGTGAATAGACTGCTACAAATAAACAAATAACAGGATAATTTACTCACTATTGAAAATAACTATAAGTTACAATAATACAAAAATCCTAAATGATAGTTCACAAATTCGTATTGTTAATGTTACTATAACACAACTACCGACAAAGTACTAAGTTGTAAACACAAAAACAATAATACGTAGTCTTTGAACACACTTAATACCGCAACGGTGAAAACCAAAGAGTAGTGAAAACCAACGATAAAATTACAAAATGTAGTGACTGATTGCCGTTGTGAGTGGATGCCAGTCTGACTGTAAACAGGCCCATGCTGATGTCATGAATCATTGGCCTTGACAAACTAACGACACTAACACAAACACTCACTCATACTTTATCCCCTCCATCAGAGACAGAGAGTTCAGTCCCAAGCAGTACATATTGTTCTGAAGTGTTTAGCTGCCTTTTGTTTATTAAAGGCATATCGAGGGTTAGTAGTAAAACTAGCCAAGTCCAATGATGTTTCAAAAAAGGCATTTAATTTGTTTTATTAATTTCTTTTTTTTCATTTTTCAAAACTATGTAATCAGTAAAAAACTCTAGTAACAATAAAAATTAACCTTGAAAATCATTTAATAATTTTATGATTTACCATTGCATTTACAAACTTCTAATTTCAGTTTTCCGTAAATTCACCTAAGAGGACTTGGGTAACTTTACCAGTAACCCCACGATGTATACTAAACGACGAACGAATGTACAAATGTTTGGAAATTTGCACATTTGCTTTGGTTTCGTCACGTCATACGCACGGTAAGTGTAAACTTTCTTATTTGCCACTTTGTAATATGATTTGTTTCATACATGCGCAGACACGAACACGCGCGCACATACACAAACACACTAATACCACATATACATAACTTTGTTGCTTAAGATACGGTTGGTAATTACTTTGTTTATAAACAGTTTATTTAGAAATTAGAATGGAAATATGTTTTGCATTAAATATCTTCTCGTTGAAGTCCTGCATACCAATAAACCGCTCGCCATGACTCGTGGAGACAAACAAATAACTCGAGAATGATCTGGCAACCAAATAAAACTGTAGCATGTGTAGATGTGTGCATCGGCACTATTCGGACATGTTGCAATTCGTAAGACTTATTCAGGTTGACTGCATGACATTCAACTCAAGCAGTCTTAAAAATATGGGTATTGATTTTCGATTTCACAAGCATAACAGGTGTTTTTTTTACCGATTACCATAGGAACTATAAACTCTTGCATGAATGTATGCCCTCGATATACTGTTGTATGCGTGTGTATTTATGAATGTACGTTCCATGTTATATGCTGTATGAATGTGTTGTGTGAATTTCAGGCGTCTCGTTATTCTCATATGCAAGTGTACGCTCCCATGTAAGGACCCTGTTTACTTTTGTATGAACGTATGACACATTATAGGCTACTGTTGCATGCTTGTACTGTATATGTATGAACGTACGGCACATGTTAACTCTGGTATACTTTTATGCAGTTAGGCCTACTCAATACGCACTACATACAACATATATATTTTTGTTACACATACTACATACTACATCCCATGTTTTTGTTATTTTAATAAAAATTATCAAAATAATTTAATTCACTGGCCCGTACTAATTCACTGGTTTTCTTTACAAGTAAGTAAACTAGCTTAAGCAATATAAATATAACCAATCACTATCAGTGTTGTCCATATATACTGACATTCAAGCATTCATTGTTCTGTTTATTGATTTCTGAAACACATTGGCAGTGTTTTGTTTTTGCTTAGTGTTACTTTCGACTGCAAAATAACATTCAGCAAGCACATTTTCCATTTCTGAAAAGGATTATAGAACGTAGACACTAACAAAGAATTTGCCACAATTTATTTGAAAAGTTTTTTATTAGTTTATACTGTATGTAATTTATTTATTTATCTTGGGTTAAAAGGTATTTATTCTTGTTTATACCAGTAAAATTTACTAACTTTTGGATTGATTTATGAATATAATAAAATAATTTATTATTCTGTAAGAATAATGAAGCCAGACAATTTTCTAAAGTTTACAATAACAATTGTCTAATTCTGTTATACTTTTACTCTCTGTGTACTACAGATATACGTTAAAACAAAGTCAACGATGACTTTCATCGAATAAAAACATCTAAATACACCATCAGTGTTTAAAAAAAAAACGATAAAACATCGATGGTTAATGTTATGCCACTGTTTGATGTGGATAATGAAATTCTAGATAGACAGTTTATCTTTTATTGAGTTCTAAAAAATATAAAAAAGGATAAAATCGGTGAAATTCATAAATGCTCACCAAAACACATTGATTTTAAAATAGCCAAGCCTATAATCCTTCAGGTATTGAGTTTCAAAAAATTAAATATAAAACAAATTGCGTCTCAAACATATATTTTGTTTTCCTCCACAGTCTCTGTACTAACGTTCGATTAAGCTCAAGATGTGAGATTTTCAGTTCTAGATGTTACCTAAAATTTTGTCGGACTTTACCACAATAGTTGACATTTATATCGATAAATTTGAGAAATGTTTTGAATAAATACCTATACACAATGTTTTGTTAATACTGTTAGTAGGGGGAAAATGACAGTTCTACCCCGGAAGTGACGTCACACGGCGGGAAATTCAAAAATTGTGGTGGTGGGGGTAACCATGCGGCAGTAGTCTGTCGGCCATGTTGTCGTCGTCGCCGCCTAAAGTGGGGTTAACGTGTGCGTTGATTGGCGGAGGCGTGGCTATGTTCGCCGTTCGCCGTTCGCCGTTCGCCGTTGACGTCGTCGTTGACGTCGTCATCGTCGCTGGGCGGCGGCCTGGTGGTGGCTTGATGGCCGCCCGTCGTGGTGGGGGCGACGGGGGGCCATGTTGGAAAAGGTGCGATGTTGTCGAGTGGTGTAAGAGAGTAGTGGTTAAGGTACGGCCTGGTTGCCGATTCGTGCGTGTGTTATAGTGTATGGTTATGTATATGTAAGGGGTTTTTCCGGAAGTTCGGCCATGTTGGAAAAGCGTCGTCGGTGTTGCCAACTGTTGTCGGCTCGGTGTTATAGTGTACGGGTTGAATGTATGTTTCGCCATTGTTGCCAACTCGGTGTTAAAGTGTACTGGTTTCGTATATATTTACCCTGCCGTGCCGATATCGTCGATGTTGTGTATAAACATGGTTACTCCCACCACCACAATTTTTGAATTTCTCGCCGTGTGACGGTCCAGGCTAGAACTGTCATTTTCCCTGTAAGAAATACACATGATATTCAGTGTTCGATTCACTTATCTGAACGATTGCATTGTTGACAACTGTGTGTCTATGTGTTAAGTAAATTGTAGTATGCGAAAAGGATAGTTGAAAATAAACATAAAAATATTATACGATAAAAAAAATCCATGCTTTTCACATGTGGAGTTATTTTTTACAACAGAATGCTGACAGACCACACGTTATTACTGGTGTGTATGTAATATAATAGGTTATTACTGGTGTGTATGTAATATAATAGGGACAAGCGGTAGTTGGCTCCCACACGCTTTTTTTTTTTTTTTTTTTTTTTTTTTTTTTTTTTTTAATGTAGCAGTTGACTCCCACGTGCATTTGCAGCTGTCTAGACATCTGTTTAGCGAGTCGCTAAATTAATTGCATCCGGCTGTCTGAGCGTAGAATTAATTGCCACCATCTGTTAGTTGTCGCCGTCTGTCTGAGCGTATAATTAATTGTCGCTGTCTGTCTGAACATATGTTAATGTTGGGTGTGAACGAATTTAAAGGCGTACATAAATTATTGTGTGAACAAGTCAAGATAAATATGCGTGGCAGTCGTTACTTTTTTTGTTGATGATGTAATCGGTCCGTCTGTATGGCCATCTGTTTATCGCAGCGTGCGAACGTGGTCGTACATAAAGTTTTTTTTAATAACAGAACAGGATGTGTGACACCATCTGTTATCACAGCGTGTGGGAATTAGAACGCAGACCGAGCTAAGTGTGTGGGAGCTTTTTTTGTTGTTACCATCTCTTTCGTGTACATCCTTGAAATACTATATATAAGCCTGTACGAACTGCTCTCCAAGACACATAGTTCGTCGCGAGACTCAACTGGAACTTGTATAAGGTCAGTTTGATTTTTAAATATTCTTTAATTTCTAAATTATATTATAATCATACACTTGTTGTTTAATAAAATTGATTTTTTTTAGAATAGTGTTAATGTTCCAAGGAATTTTGAAATTAAAAAAACAATAAAAAGGTTAAAGCAATACTGTTTAATTACAAATAATTAAAATACATGTAATCAAAATATATTACAATTTAAAATACATAATATGTAAACGCACACAGTAGTGAAAGTAATCAAAATATATTACAATTTAAAATACATAATATGTAAACGTACACAGTAGTGAAAATTACAGTGCACTATGACATGACAAATATGTACAAAAAATGAAATAAACACACACAGTAGTAACAATTAAAAAAAATACAATTGTATACAATTATATCAAATGAATTATGTGTAAGCACATTATTTTAAATATTATTGGTAAACGTGTGCAATGACAATTATGTACAAATATATTTGTTAATTCTGAAGATGTCTAAAGTGTACAACATGTAAGCCTTGTTTTATTATCTAGGCATAATCAAATGAAATATGTGTAATCACATATATTATTTATAATTAAATGAAATAGAACTAAGTACATGTTAATATATATATATATATGTAATCGTACGTGACAAATGAAGATGTCCATTCGATACTACTGTACAATTTCTACTATGTAAGCTCTATCCTTTTCTCCGCGATAAATTAGTTGCAGCGAGCACGGTAATAAATTTTTTAATTCCTCATCTTCAAAAACACCTGCGTATCTCTTTGGTAGATATACACGATATTTTAGTCTAGGGTCTTTGTAATCTTGAAGAGTGACGAGTATAGTTTTACCGTATTTTGCTTCTATATTTTGCATTTCTTCTATCGGATGTTTTACACCGATTATCAATTCCTTTATTTTTTTATACTCGATTGCGCTAATAGTAGCAAACTTTTCAGTGAATGATGCCATTTTAAAATAAAGAACTTATAATAATTTGCGGCACGTCTCTCAACGAATGAACGAATAACGCTTGCGCGCAGTGGAATATATAGGGAGGTAGTTGTGGAGGTGGAAACCGGAGAGGGGGGAAACCACTCAACGCACAGTAAGCGTTTATTTTTAACCGTGTGAACAGGTCACGAGTTGATTTCTCACGGCTCGATGGGTAGGTGGGGAAGAGGGGAGTCGGTTATTTTTTTATACGTCTAGACAGCACTTGTGCTTGTTCGAACATGTCGCCGACGTTAATTTATTTTTAACTGTGTGAACAGGATGCAACTTGATTTCTCACGGTTCGATGGGTAGGTGGGGAAGAGGGGTGTCGGTTATTTTTTTTTATACGTCTAGACAGCGGTCGCGCTTGTTTGAACACACTAATTTATTTTTAGACAGATGATGTAATCGATAGAAAGACGACGACTGTTTTTTTTTTAATTTTTAACTGTGTGAACAGGATGCAACTTGATTTCTCACGGTTCGATGGGTAGGTGGGGAAGAGGGGTGTCGGTTATTTTTTTTATACGTCTAGACAGCGGTCGCGCTTGTTTGAACACACTAATTTATTTTTAGACAGATGATGTAATCGATAGAAAGACGACGACTGTTTTTTTTTTTATGTAAGCGCTAAACAATAATTTTAGTAATTTATCAGAAACGTATTGACTATTCTAAAATCTGACACAACCCACTCGCGTAAAGCGTGTACTCTACTATTTGTACATATTTCCGGACATAAGCGGTGCGTGAGACAGGCTGTTCCGTGTATTGATTGTAATTGATCGAGTTTAGGACATCCGAAATCTTCTAAATTTATAATATTAAAATGCACGATACGCTTCTGTAGAAATCTTTTTTTTTGCAATCCTTTTACGAACACGAAGTTAAAAGGAAACGTATACTTTTCTAATATCGGTACAAGATGTTCGTACGATGTGTCCCCGTCCGTCCACGTTAGTCCATGATAATGGTCTGTTAACCATCTGTTTGTCCTCACATGCTTGTGATTCGAAACAATCGTCTCTACTGGATGTGTAAATATCCAATGCCTGCTGGCAAATGCAGTGACGTCCATAACGGCTAGTTCCTTAACGAGTTCGTTTCCATCGTTGTCGATAAAACAGTGAAAGTCAACTATGACTGCTAGTTTATCCTCGCACATCCTTTTTTCGTTATATACAACGTGTTTGGTTTTACTATGAACGTTGCAGATCCGTCCGTCTTACGGAACAGACACGTTGTATATTGTGAAACGCTCGTAAAGAATTTGTTCGGAACGTTTATTTTGTACTTTATATTTTCGTCACGGATCAGTGCAACAAATTTACATGTCAGAACGTTGTATACAAAAATTTCTATAGGGTACAGTACTGTATGCTTTAAGTCACTGCAGCGTATGTACTCGTACGGAGATAGCAGCTCCATGCGTCCGTCTTCAACGCGTGCTGTTTAAACACTGAGGTATGCGATATTAGCGGAGGTTGTATAAAACACTTTTGTCACAGCAGCATATATATATATTTTCAAACCGGGTGTTCAATAGACGCGTGAAAACGAACTAGAAATACGCTCTCATGTAAGCAGTGTATGCGGTTCTACATAAGGGACAATTATGTAGGGTTATGGCACAATTCACACATGTAATAAAATGTCGACAGGGAATAAGTACAACTTCCACGTTATGTGTGTAACAGACTTTGCACATCGTATCACGATTCGAGCTTTCTTCTACGTTTTTTATATTCTCCTTGATCGTGTCGGTGCGTTGTTCGTTCTTTGCTGTCACTGCTACAGCTGTTGGTGCTTGCGCCTCGGTAACAATACCCAGTGCCTTGAGGATAAAATTTTTATCTTTCATTAACATTACGTAAGAGCACGCAGGGAAATGTCGTGCGTGTTCCATCCAAGCATATTCTCCACGTTCCCATTTGTTTAATCCGCCTCCACAGCAAAAACAAATCACTCTATCGTTGCATCCGGTGTAAAAGAAACCCGCTTCTGATAATTCTTTAGGTGTTATCGTTAACGATACAGGCCATTCTTTAAAACTCTTTAAACGGTTTTCCAAGTTTCTGTAACGTGGGTACGGAGATGTGATTTTTTGAATTAAGATGACCTGTACTTCTTTATCGTCCGGTGATAAAGACTTGATTGATGTAGTCGTTGCCGCTTCACCGCATTGTGTGAAATAGCGGTTGTTGCTGTTGTGATTGATATCGTCAACATAGATATCGTGTGAAAGCATCTTGTACGTCCACTCGCGACTCGTGCTGATGAAACACTGAACGAAGAATAGGGAGAAGAGGAGAATCGTTTTCCCCCTCCACAAAAATAAAATACACGAAAATTGATTACATTACATTCTATTTACAATAAAATAAAAATACATGAAAATTGATTACATTTTTTTTAAATTAAAAATTACATTCTAAAAAAGCAAATTTCTATTTACAGTAAAAAAAAACATTAATATATAGTAAGCGTTTAATTGTGTCTGCGCACCGTGTTGGATAACGGAGTGTACACATTTATTGAATCATGCAGTATCAAGCAGTAGGCCGCTGTCTGAGCGGGGAAATTGGTCGATGACTCGAATTCCAATCTGACGTCGACTGGTGATGACTTGAGCGATTCGTCCTGTCTGCTACAATCGAAGACGAATAACGGTGCTTTTGCTATGAACTCTGTAGGTGTTAGAAGTACGTTGGGTTGACTTCTGTGGTAGTACGATTTTTGAAATCGTGTATACATGTCGTACAGCAATGCGTAACGTCCGTTATCGATATCCAGGTTCAGGTTATCGTACGGGTAGTATTTGTCGTTCAGAAAGAGTCTCGCGTTTGTCACATTGCAGTGATCGAATTCACCTGCGTGTTTTTTCAGATTGTTTTTTCTGGCGGTCTGAAAGGTGAGTATCACGTACCGTGGTTTCTCCAGTTGTGTAGTTGTTTTCACTGTCCAAGTCTGTCTGTCAGTCGTCGGTAAAGCCGGATACTCGTGCAGTTCCCAACTACGAAACGGTAAGAATAGCGGTAGGTCCTTGCGTATGATATCCAACAATCGTATCCGAACTTCGTTGTTCACGTACACGAACGGAATCATCCAAGAGATTTTGGTCAGTTCTATATCGGCGTTAGCGGGCGCATCCGTAGACGAGAACAAAGCGTTAACGTTGCTGGAAGTGCGCAACAGTATAAGTTCCTGTTTCATGTTTAAAATAACATGCGTGAAATCCTCAGCGAATCCCATCAGCATCCTCAACGGTATGCAAAAGTTGAATTCCTCGTGTTGGCCGGTCGGTGTTATCTCGTTAGCTGTAGGAGCAACCCAACCGGCGTTTTGCATCGAAACAATGTCCTGCTTGCCGGCAGATAGCATGGTTTTAATAGTGGACGTGATGCCGACGCTCTTGGTACGATCCACTTCCACACCGGCCAGTTCGTAACGGATTTCTTCGAAGAGAAACGCGATCGCGTTGTTGATCATTTTCACGTTCACACTACCGGTGCTGTCGGTCTTTTTGCTCAATTTGCCTTCAACGTACAGGAAACTTTCCATCGGTAAAGTGAAGACTTCCTGTTGCAGTATAGGTATGCGTATCTCATCGTTATTTCCGTATCGTGACGCTGACGCGTACGGTGCATGAGGATGATATTCGTAATGTGTGATGTTGTCTTCGAAGAATGGTCGACGTTCAACCGATAAGACGATACCGCTGTCCGCCATATTACTTGTTTTTCTTGACTTTGAATCCTAATGAAATCAGGTAGCGTCGGTTAGTTGCTGTTAACCGTGTCAACGACGAACGTCTACTGATACCTTTTCCAAAAGTGTTGACCTCTTTTATCTCGTGGTGCGAGCCGCCGCCGCCACCGCTCTTCATCACGGGGGTATCGGTGAAATAAATTCCCATGATTACTACACACGTTTCAAATGTATACGTGCGGTGATGACTTCGCCTTGAAAATTCACAATATCACCGTCCTGATCGTGTACGGACAGTGTAACGTTACGCAAGTGTAGTACGTTAAGTGGAAAATAAATGACGTTTCTAGGCGTTTCTACTATCTTGAATCCTGGCTCAACCGTTGGATAGAACGAGTGCAGTATATGCTCGTTTCGTCCCGTCTTGTACGAGCCTTGTACAGCGTTACACCTTATCTCCAAAACGTTCACTTTGTTAATGTTTACAGGCACGTCCGACGTGTGTAATATATACGCTTCTAACTTTCTGTTCTTGGAAAAACCCAACATGGTACCGATCGTGTGTTCCGTACATCCGAAATCGATATCGTATGAACAATAAATTTCACATTTCAACGTGTTGTTGTTGGGTCGTAGAGAAAATTTCGGGTCTGCTAGTTCTTTCTTCAGGTATGTTTCGATATCACTGATTTCGTACACTCCGGTCGGTATATTGACGAGTTCTAACGTTTTACGTGCTCCCTTTAGTACGGGAAAGATGTTATTTCTTCCGCTTTCCACGTTCGGTATAGAGTTGTACGTGGTAAAGTCCAGCAGTCCCGCGTACCATTCACCGTTCGTCAGTTCAAGCGGTGGAAAAAAGTCACAAACCAGTGCGCTTGGATCCGTTCCTGTGACAGTGACCGTAAGCGAAGACATCTTGGCGTTTACTGATCGTTCGATATCAAAAACTCTAAACATAAATGTCCGCAGATGACCGTGTTCGATGGCTGTTTCTGTGCGTAATTGTAATGAATGTCGGTCACGTTCGATCCAAAGTACCGTATTAGCTCGACAGGAGGGCGCAGATTGCCGAATCCATCAAAGTACCAGACTCTGTCGCCTCGCTTCTTGTAGCATACCCAGTGCGTGCCCGGTCCGGTAGCGTCGTCCAGATTCACGATTGCGCTTTCGTTCTCCCACGGTGATGTACTAGGAAGTGTGTCGCGCATGTACACGCCTCTGAAATAAGGTATACGCAATAGTTTCGTGTACTCATAAAGATCTCGATCGGACAACGGACGCACGGGTATTTTGATTAGTTTTTTCGGTACGGTCGAAGGTATAGTCCTGAAGCCTTTTTACCATCGACCCGTCTTCGTCGACGTCCTGCCCCAGTTGTCGTTGTCCTCCTCCTCCTCCTCTTCCTGATTGTCGTGCGTCGAACCGGCTTGCGTCGTCTGGTGCGACGTTTACGCACACCGCCACCGCAGCATAGCCCGCTGCCTAACGCTGATTTCGCCTTCATCGCTGCTGCTACGGCTGCCGCGTACGCTCTTTCACTGATGCCGGAATTCAAAGCTTTCACTCGTTGCCACGCTTTACCGGCTAGCACACGATCCGCTACACGTCGTCGTTCGTTGTCCTTGTACTTGCTGTAAGCGATATCGTGTTCACGACAAGCTTCGTCCAACTCGTTGATTCCTCGATCACCACGAGCCAATCTCTGCTCTAGTTTCGTTCCGGGTCCACAGAACCTGTAGCCGGGCAGATGTAGTTCCACCGGTAATACGTCCACCGCTCGATTGATCAGTGTAGGTACTGACTTCGCAACGAATGGTACCGCGCTTTTAACTATTTTTCCGATAAGACCACGCCCTCCCTTTTTTTTCGGCTACGTAGTTCGTACATGACTACTGTTTGGCTTGCTCTCGATAAAGGGATCTCCAATCGTGCTCGTCCTTAGATTTGTCCAGATCACTAATCAACTCGTTCGTCTCCGACTTGTTCGTAAGTAGTAAGTCCGCCTCTTCGGCACCAAGTGAAGTACGCGCTGCGTGCTTATGCAATTTATAGATATACGATACCACTTTCTCCCAACGATGTTGGAACACTTTTGCGAGTTTGTACGTTTCGCTCTTCGCGTACCGCTTCGCCTCCTCCAATTGACGTGCGTTCACCGCGTCCGTAGCCCGTGCGCCACCGTCGCCGACGTTTAGAATAGTCTTTCCTTGTGCGTTGAAATAAGCGTCGTTTACCGTGGTGATCGTGTGTCGGTTCAAAAATTCCAAATTCACCGCGTCCTTGTTGTTGACTGGTGGCGCTAACTGTGTTATCCGCACGTTGCCGACCATTAGGTTAGAGTTCGTATCCTTCGGTATGATTTTCGAGTCCACGTATACTTTGGTCGCAGCGTCTCTCGCACGAATCGGTTCCCTCAGAGACTGTATGCGATGATCCCGCGCGTCGACGACAGCTCCGTTCTTCTTGTTCGGTACCAGCTGTGTGAAACGTAAGCACGAGTAGTCTACGTACTGCTTGTTGACAGCGTCCCCGAGATCGACGGGAGCGCCGACGTTGACGAGCTTACGACCTTTCGCGTCTATTCCTTGCGTCGTCGTCGTCGTCGACGACGGATTGTCGGCAAACAGACAGTGGTCACGCACGAAGCGCAGTGGAACGGCATCGTTACCGTCTTGCGGTTCGCCCAAGTTGTGTATTTTTTTCCCCGCTACGTCAAAGTGCCCGTCCTCGGTCATCGAGATACCAATATCCTCCCGTAGACTGCGACGCGTCTCCCTTCGCGCTCTGACAGCGCTCTGGTGTCTGCCGAACTTGTCAACACTCATCTTGTGAATGATGCGTCTCGTCCGTTGTTCACGTCATTTATACGTACTCGCGTAATAAATCGATTAGTTTTGATACGATCGTACTGTCTATGCATTTTATTCCGACAACGGAGAGTCCGTCGCTATGTTTTCCTTTTACGATCGTATTTAGAAATTCATCGTACACGTATACGCGTGCGTCTTTGAAGAAATAAATCTTTCCATCGATGTATCGGAACGCACTGTCGACGGCTTCTGGTAAGCCGACAAAACGATCTTTAACGTATCCGTGTTTCTTGATCGTGAACGTGCACTCGTCTATTTCGCCGTAATACATATCGTTGTACAACAGAAGAGTTCGACCCGTGTACGTGTGTATCGCAGCGTTTATTTTCGTCATCGTGCGAACACCGAGCGTTGTGATCGAACGCGGATACCCGTTCAGCGGTTGCAGACTGTGTATATCGAACATGTATACGTAGTTGTCTATGAATAGCACCACTTCTTCGGTTCGCGGTCTCTGGTACATCGCTGAAACGTTGGTGAACGTCAACGGTAAGAAAGTCAACCAATCCGTCAACAGAAGCGGCGACGACGGACTCGATCGCTTCGACTCGAGATCCAATGTCCACAAAAAGTTATCGTGCACAATATACAGATGTCTGTTGATTATTAAAAATTGATTAACGTTCTTTAGCCGACATAAATCCGTCGTCCGAACGGTGTCGTTCGTTGTCGTCGCCGTCGTCGTTGACGTCGTCGTTGACGTCGTCGTCGTAGCTGGCGGCGGCGGCGGCGGCGGCTTCCCGTACAAGCGTTGAATGCCTTTTATATCGTCGTCTCTCAGGTCGAACGGACCGTTCGAGCGTGGTACGTAGAACGGGTACATGATCGAATCCTTCTCGAGGGAATGAGACAGTCCTAACGCGTGTCCGATTTCGTGCGTTAACACCTGAAGGAAACTGGTCTGATCGTCCGGTATTTCGGTTGCGTTCGTATAATTCCACGATTCGTAGTAGTCCATGTGTATTTCGGTAGTGTTATACGGTAAATCGGGCGGGTAATAAGCGTGAGCGAGTATACCTCCTCGTCCGTCCAAATCGTACCCGCAGATCGTGCACCTGGAAGTCAGACACCTGTGTTTAAAATATTTCATAGCAATGACCATGTCGGCGTTTATGTCGTTGGGTCGATATTCGAATTCCAGGTTCGAATGTTTCTGCCACACAGCGAACGCTTGTCGCGACGCTTCTATAGCGCTGACGCTACCGTGAAAGAACCGCCACGACAAACGTCTCTTGGCCCACGGTGTTCGTAAGGTGTACGACACGAAATCTTCGTTACCGCATCTCCGCGCACGCATCAGATTCATCGTTTCGTTGTTCAATTCTCCATTTACGGTTAAATTGTAATTCACTTGAAACGTACGAAGGTAGGCGTCCATATCGATGGTGGCGTTGTCCGTGAGTCGTAAACTATCGTCGGGTACGTAACCGTATCGCACCAAGTAATCTATAGCGAAATCAACATCGTTAGCGTTAACGCTCGATGCGACAACGGCACTTGTGCACACGATAATAAACAGTAGCACGATATCCATGTTGTCACAACCAAACGTGGAATGTCCCCGGCGCATGTACGACAGTATTATTTATACACTTTATCGGCTTTCAGAATCGAACCGCTCTTATTATACGATTATGCCTGCTTCACGTAGTTCTTCCACTATGGAGACGATTTCGTTCGTGTGCCCACTGTTTCCAACACGTTGTGATGCCATTAACAGTCGCAATCTGTCCACCAGTTCGTTCGGATCGTCCCAGTGCACGTAATCGATTTTGTCTTTTTTTCTCGTTAACGTCATATACGATGTATCAATATTATTATGCCCCTGTCCTGTACGTTTCGGCGGAAACAGTTGCGATATTATTCGTTTATACTTTACACCTCTGTTCGCGTTCACCTGTGCGTTCGCTAAGTAATACTGCTTATGCGCGTTGGTGTTACGCAGTATATCTTTGTACGCTTTCAGATCTGATTCCTTGTAAATATTTTCATTAGGATGCTTCATGAACACTAGTTCGTAGAGTCCTGGTGTACCTTTGTATCGTTTACCGTTGATAAGAATCGAATCGTCCGTATCGATTTCGAACTGTGAATCACCGATCATCCATTTTCCGTTTTCATGTCTTACACCGTACGTATAGTCCATCAGACGATCGCGTTCGGACGAAACGATCATACGCATGTACTTGTTCGCTAATTATTCACTGTCATATTTGTCCTGAAAATATCTACGCGCTTCACGTCTTCCTTCCGGTGTGTCTAGCATTTTTTCAATGTTGAGACTGGGATCGTCCTCATCATCATCATCATCATCGTCTAATGTTTCGGCTATCACGGGCGTTTTCAGGAAACGCGGTGGCTTCGTTCGGGAACGAGATGGTGTTCCCGCATCGATTTTACTAATTGCACCTGTCGGATCCTCTTCCTTCTCCTCTTCCTCATCCTCTTCACGTTTCATCTTTTTCACTCTTGAAGGCTTTTCATTTGTTGATTTACGTTTCTTTTCAAGCAACGCTTGCGAAATATTTTGTAACGGTTCTAGAATCGGTTTGTAACTTTTGGATAACGATGCTTCTTCTTCACGAATCCCATGTTTTAACGCACGGTATTTCTTCCGTATATCATCACTAATCGTGTCGATATCACGTGCTAGTCGTTTCTTCTTGTCGTCCATCTCGATAAACGGCAGAACATCAACTAAAGTCGTTGACATCAGGTCATGTGTATTTAGCTGAACGTGTGACTTTTTTTTGTTTAATCGTTAGGCGCGACTACTATGAAACGGTCAAAACCGACTCTATACCTGCCAGCGTCGATAGAAGAATCCTTGTCCACAACGAGAAAGCCGTAACGATCTTTCCATGCCTCAGCGCACATATTCTTAAACGTGTCATATTTCATGTCCGTGTTGACGTGATCGTTGTACGCATGTTTCAAGTTGCGATCGTCCTGTTTGAACAACACTATTAGATTGGCGTTGTCACGAACCAACTGTTTTGGCACTTGACTGTACGTCTGACAAAGGTAAAACGCGTCCACACCGCTGTGTCGTCCCATAGAGAAATACTTGCGTATGTTGTGTTGCCTTTCGCAAGACACGTCATCGAACACCATAATAGAATTGGGATCGACCTCGTCGGGAGGTGGTACCTCTTCGTTATCGTTGTAGGCGTGATAACCCATTCCTTCGTCGGAAAGTCGTGTCATCAGGGTCTCCAGCATCTGATATTTGGGTTGAAATAGTGATTTAGAAAACACGTATAAGTTCACGAATCTCAATCCGTTTACATCGAACAACAGGTTGAACATGACGTTTGTCTTTCCGCACGCGGAAGGTCCGCAGATAATCGAACGAACGGTATCGGGCAGAAGACGTCCGTGTTTACGTTTTTTTCTGCCACTCCCACCATCGTCGCACAATTTCGAATAGTCCACGTCCTGTATTTTTAGTCTGTGCGCTTGTTGCAATATTTTCATGTTGTCGTTCTACGCACAGTCTATTTAATAGTCGCACTATATCGTAGCAGTCGGTAGATATGTAACTGCATACACATGTGTCCGGACCCGTTTCGCAGTTTGGATCCGACCAAACACATTCTTTGTAGTGATCGAATCCGGTGCCAGTTGGTACTATTTCGCTGAGTCGGAACCTCGTCACGCGATTGGTAACCCGTTGCCAGTACTCGTACACCGTCAAGATCCTGCGCATGCGTTCAACGTCGTTTGCGGTCGTGTTCACAATGTACTCATCGTAACCAGGATGTGACACAATGTCTTTTACACTGTACACAGCGCGCATGTTGTCATCGTAACGCATCGACGCATACTAGTTCTATTTCCTCGAGTCGAATCGTTGTTATACCAAGTTCTTCTTGTGTATCCACGAATCGTGTTTACCATCGAATCCTAACCATCTGACTTTCACACGATCGCCTTTACGTTGTACGATCTTTTCTACCAAGTACACGTCACCAACGTTCGATTTACTGATTTCGTGTTCATAAAAACCACCTTTCAACACTTCTCCTGTATGATCCTTTAGCGAATAAGTGACGGGTACGCTGCCGGTACGCACTGTGTGAACGAAGAATATCTCGTTTGTCCAATTCGGTGTGTATCCTTTAGCGAACGTCATTTTGTGTTTGCTTATACGCACACGATCGCCTACTTTGAACTTCGGTCGTTTATAATCGATGCTCCTCGCTGTGTTCACACGAATCCTGCGTAACACTGTACGTTCGTTGGATTCGTTCACCTGTTGTGGTTTCATTCCAATCGTTCTGTGCACGGTGTTGTTATACGTGCTGACTAGTTCCGGTAACATATCCAACCAACGGTAATGACCTTGTTCGCTGAACGCGCGATACATGTGCGTTTTCAACGTACGGTTGAAGCGTTCCACAATGGAAGCCTTTTTCTCACTGTACGTGGAATAGAGTGTGACACCATATCTGCTCAGCAATTTTTCTACGGTACTGTTGTAGTACTCTTTCCCGTTGTCCGTCTGCAGATATTTCATTTTATTAGCACGCAGAATCGGTTCCAGAGCTCGTGCGACCTCTACACCCGTCTTCGTTTTCAATGGAACGGCGTACGCGTACTTGCTAAACGCGTTAATCATCGTCATAAGGTACTTGAATCCCTTGTTCGCCTTTGCGTGCGGTATCATCTCTACCAGGTCTGCTTGGTACAAGTCGTGAAGTCCCTTCAACTCGACCGCTCGTCTCGGAAAATTCCTTCTTACCGGTCTGTGCAACTCCGTCGCGATAGTCTTGCGAACGCTCTGGTGTATATTCTTCACAGCTCGTTTCATTCTCGTGTCGTCGTGCGAACCGTGATTCGCAATACGCTGGAATGTAGTAAACTGTCGGCTCGGTGCTGAAGGTAATTCTCATCGATGCCGTTCTAGCACGTCCACCTTCCATCACGCGACTGTCACACCACCACCGCTCCACACCCGCTTATATCATCTCGACCGAACGGAAGAACATCGCGTTCTTTTTCCGATTGCGCAAGTACGTTAAAACATGAGCTAAACTGATTTTCATACGCCCATTACGCACGAGGCTCATACCGATGTAGTATCTCGGGAGCGCGTGTTGTTTCGAGTCCAACGCTCTTACAGTCTTAACAGAATTCATGTCTTTGAACATGACGCTACGTATAACGTTGTCGCGGTACTCGTGCATTTCCGCGACTATGACGTTATCGTTCTCAGGTAGCCACTCGCACATGTGTTTAGCTTTGAGTTCAGCGATTGGGCGTTGACTTCTCGATTTCGTATGCAGGTGTATCAGATACGAGTTCAACAACCAAAATTCGTCCGCCATAGAGCCCGTGCAATGCTGCCACTGTTCGTACAAACGTTGGTCTTTCACCGTGTACCCTTGTTCGTGCGAATACCGCAGACCAAAGTATTCGCAATACTTGCGGAGTGTAGGCAATGCCTCCTTCAGAAAGGCTACCGAAAATAATCCCTGCGCCTTGTTGTTCACCAACGCGAACTGTTTCCCTCTCGCTAGTGTCGGTAACGAGGACGGTGGGCAGTGCAGGTCAAAACTTACGTTGTAGCTAGGATCCAGTGCGCACTTTGGCACTATCATCATCACGCTTCTGTATATTTCCATCGGCGTGCGTATCGGAATAGTGCGCTCCGTAAGGACGATGCAACAAGAAGCGTGTGGTATCGAACTTCCGTAGGCGAGCATGTCCGTGTATACAGTAGTGTAGTTCATCTGTCCGTGTGAATCGTGTAAGCCGTGCACACGCTGAACAGCGTTATAGAGTTCAGGAATCGGACGGAAACGTGAAAGAAAATTCCATCCGTGACGTACGGTACACTTGAACATATTCTTTTCGTAAACCACAAGTTCTATCGGTACGTTATTTTGTTCGCACTCTACGACAAATTGAAGCCACCGTGATTTGTTGTGTATACGATCGGATACTATCATCAACAGCACGATCGGTGGCAAATCACTGCGGTGTTTTTTTATGTGACGCCAACAACGTGCGTGATATTTGTCAACGCCGAATTTGTAACGTGTACAGTAGTTGCCACAAAATCGTCTTTTCTTCACAAAATACATGGAACATAAGTTGGACCGTATCGCGCTTCGTGAAGCTTTGGTTATTGTGAAATGTTTCCCATCATCATATCGATAGACGTCCATCGTCTCGATGATCTGCGATGTGAGTGATACGCTATTAATCGTGATCATGATATTTATAGTGTATACGCATATTGTTTGAGTAATTTTTTTTTTTATGTGTCTTCACTCACACTTTTCGAGTAAATACTGTCGTTCGGTAGTAGTAGTAGTAGTAGTAACACCTAGTACTACTAGTACTACCCAAACGGGCATGTTTGTACATGAGTTTATGTTGGCTCTGAAAAGAGCCGTTTTTGCGTGCGTCGACTTCTACAAGTGTTCACGAACGAAATCGCATGCGGGCATTGACGCCTTATGGACTTGGGCGGGATCATCACCCACTGCCCAATCCATAATTCGTATTTTACACTTGCAGCATCTTACAACATCACCATCGTCTTCGTAAATAAACCCAGCTTTGGCTAGGTCAAAAATTTTTACGT
This sequence comes from Magicicada septendecula, assembly GCA_034769895.1. Taxonomy (NCBI): domain Eukaryota; kingdom Metazoa; phylum Arthropoda; class Insecta; order Hemiptera; family Cicadidae; genus Magicicada; species Magicicada septendecula. The sequence goes on from CM068375.1 coordinate 257,628,676, forward strand.
TCGCATTCGGAAATTTATGAACGAAAAATTTAATGTTACCACGACGACTGATGTTGTAAAAGCTTTTTAAGCCTCTTGCAAAAGAATATGTGGACACATCCATATCTGAAGCAAGAATGTTGGTTTGTCGCGTTGCATTTCACCTCCTCAGCGATAGCTGCGCGCGCATCCGTAGTGGGGATGGCTGTCGTCAATTGGTCGGTATGAAATAAAGCACGGTAGTGGGAGCAGATAGCTGCGCGCGCAGATGGTAGTGGGGGATCGTCGGCGGTAATAGTTCGGTAGTGGGAGCGGATAGCTGCGCGCGCTACTGTCATAGATAGTATAAGTAGAGCGACGATCACTGCCAGCGTTCACTTTCAAGTCTCGCGCAGTGTAACTTTCACGTGTCGCATATAAAATAGTGCTTATTTTCTAATTTCGTATCAGTATTCAATTGTTCTTCAAGCGAGCAAGTAATTGTTAAAGTTTCGTGTTTTCATTGTTGTTGATAATGCAGTCATTTGCTGTTGAATGTAAATATTCGTTACGCGGCGCGTTGGTATTGCGCGTTTACACGCCTATCACAGATGACGAAGAATGTGTCAACGATGTCATAACCTTTTTTGATGAAATGCACGATACGTTACGTACGGACATTCTAAACGAACTGACACGTTTGCTTTCTATAAAGTGGCATATAACGGTTAAAGCGAGATTTGTCAAGTACATCGTAAACGCTGACACGGACCAGGACGAAGAAGTGACGACTGAAGCTTATTTTCACGGACGATGTCATACGACACTGATCGCTGACCAAGATGTATTGCCCGATCGTTTAGAAGCTTCATACGAAAAGATCATTGAATCGATTGATAAATTCACACGCGAGGGTAGCGGTTGGGTGTTAGACCGCATAATCTCCTTAGAACTCGTTCTCTCACGATACCAACCGCTAACCGCCTCCAGTTTCATTCGTACACCTCCTGAATTGTCTCGTACTAAATCCATCATCAACGTGAACAATACAGGCGATCAAATGTGTTTCGTATGGTCAGTGTTGGCCGCTCTGTTTCCACAACACTCACACAACGATCGTGTATCCAAATACAAGCCGCATATCTGCAGTATCAATACTTCTGGTATAACTTACCCCACCCGTCTATCCGACATTGTGAAGTTCGAACGAGACAATCCTAACGTTTCTATAAATGTTTTCGGTTACGAAGAATATGAAATTTACCCTTTAAGAATAACTCCTTCCAGCGGCAGACAACATCACGTTAATCTATTACTTCTTACCGCTGACGACCGAAAACATTACTGTTTAATCAAAAATACAAGTCGCTTATTCTCTTCACTAAGCAACCACGATGGGCGTTCTTTTTATTGCAATTACTGTCTGCATAGATTCTGCAAAGAACGACTCCTTACCGAACATATCCCCCACTGTTCACCATATGGTGAACAGAAAATTCGTTTACCCACGACAGCGGAGGAGGAGAATGTGATGTGTTTCAGAAATTATACATACTGCCATAAGGTCCCTTTTGCGATATACGCAGATTTTGAATCATTTATCGTCCCTTGCCATCGCTGCGACGCTCCTCCGCACACATCGTCCACCACAACGGAGTCGTTACATCTTCCTTCAGGTTTCTCCTACCTCATAGTCGACTACGAGCGTAACATTTTCAAACCCCAGGTCGTTTATCGCGGTGAGAACGTGGTAGACGTTTTTCTCAATAGACTGGTCGCTGAAGAGCGAGAACTTTTCAGAATCATCCGATCCATTGTCCCTATGACTATGAGTGACCGTGATTTGTTATCTTTCGCAAATGCCCTCGTATGTCATCTCTGTGAAGAACCACTGAACGAAATCGACAAAGTGCGCAACCATTGTCATCTGACAGGACGATACCTATGCGCAGCTCACAACATCTGTAACCTTAACTTCAAGACTCCACGACACATACCTGTATTTTTTCACAACTTACGAGGTTACGATGCACATCACCTAGTACAAGGGTTGGGTAAATACGACGATCTCGCTTTTATCGCTACCACTAGTGAACGCTTCGTATCAGTCTCGTTGGGTCGTCTGCGTTTCGTAGACACGCTTCAATTTCTGAACACGTCCTTGGACACACTTGTTGGAAACTTGCACGCGAGCGGTGCGGATTTCGATTTAACGAAGCAATGTTTCGAAGAACACTTCGAGCTACTCTTACGTAAGGGCGTGTACCCTTACGATTACATGACGGGTAGCGAGAAATTCAACGAAACACGTCTGCCCGCACGCGAACACTTTTTCAACAGGTTGAGTGAATCGCCAGTATCTGACGAAGATTACGCTCACGCGCACAACGTGTGGCGTACTTTTGGAATCAGTACACTGGGCGAATATCACGATCTGTATCTTAAAACAGACGTGCTGCTACTGGCCGACGTCTTCGAGGCGTTCCGTGAGATGGCCATGCGGTACTACCAGATCGATCCGGCTCATCTTTACTCGCTTCCTGGTGTCGCTTGGCATGCGATGTTAAAGATGACCCGTATGCGACTGGAGCTGTTGACGGATATAGATCAGCATCTCTTTATAGAATCGGCTGTTCGTGGTGGCGTTAGCATGGTACCCAACCGCCACGCCAAGGCCAACAACCCACTAATTGTCGATCAGTACGATGCTTCAAAGCCAACCTCTTTCATATTGTACACGGACTGCAACAACCTTTACGGTGCAGCCATGTCACAACCGCTCCCTTACGCCGACTTCAGATGGTTAGATCGTAACGAGATCAACTCACTGGACGTGCGTACTCTGTGCGATGACGGTGACATGGGCTACATACTCGAGGTCGACTTACACTATCCACCTGAACTTCATGACCTCCATTCCGATTATCCATTGGCACCCGTCCGTTCCTGTGTCCATCCTGACGTACTTTCACCGTACTCTCGACGACTCCACACACGACTGCACTATACAAAAGGGTATAGCGGATCGGAAACGCCTTCGTCGTCCGTTCCCAAGTTGCTGACGACTTTGGACGACAAGCAAAATTACGTTCTTCATTTTCGAAATTTAAAATTGTATCTGAGTCTCGGTTTAGAATTGAAAGCGATACATAGGGTGTTGAGTTTTAAACAGAGAGCGTGGATGAAACCGTTTATCGATTTCAACACGCAAAAGAGAGCAGCAGCCACCAACAGTTTCGAAAAGGATTTTTTCAAACTGATGGTCAACGCCGTCTATGGCAAATCGCTGGAGAACGTGAGGAAACGAATAGACTTCCAACTAGTCTCTAACGAACAACGGCTGCAGAAAATTGTTTCCAATCCTCGGCTAAAGCGTATGATCCGCTACACCGATAACTTGGTCGGACTGGCCTTACGAAATAGGACGATATTCCTTTCCCGTCCGGTGTACGTCGGCTTCACAGTACTCGATGTCAGCAAATTGATAATGTACAATTTTCATTATCGGTACGCTGTCGCCAAGTACGGACAACGATTGACCTTACTAATGACTGACACAGACAGTTTGCTTTACAGCATTCAGACTGATGATTTGTACTCAGATATGAAAGAGGATCTCCACCTTTTTGACACATCGGACTATCCCGTGGATCATCCTTGTCATTGCGACGACAACAAAAAAGTCGTGGGGAAGTTCAAGGATGAGACCAATGGAAAACCCATCAGGGAATTTGTCGGACTCAGGGCGAAGTGTTACTCGCTCTTGTTGTCCGACCGCACCGACAAAAAGGTGGCGAAAGGTGTGCCAAGGACGGCAATAAAAAAAAGGTTACGACATCAATTGTACAGCGAGTGTCTTTTTGACAGTCGTACCGTATTCACCTCTGCTGACTGTATACGAAGCAATCATCATAAGCTGTACACGCAACGTATAACAAAACTTTCCCTGTCTCCTTATGATGATAAGAGGTATGTACTGGACGACGGTGTAAGTACACTCGCGTACGGGCATTACATGATAGCAGCAATAACCAACGACGCTGCTGGTCCTAAGGCAAAAAAGAGAAAGTACACGGACCGATAACTAACGGTAAAGATGATGTTCAGCATTACACACACACACACACACACACACACACACATTAACTTTATGTTCTTTATTTACTTATTTTACAACTTTTGATACGTTTTACAGAATGAACAACAAGAAAATTGTGAAAAATAAGACAGCAGAGCAACGTCGAGTACGATGGTAAATATAACATTTTTTCTTTATTTATAATGCACAAAAAGAATATTCCATTCGATTGATGTGTGTTTTTTTTTTATAGTTCACAACGGTTACGTCGTGCTTTGACAGGACCCGGCTCGAGTCGGTAAGACCGTTTTCATTAATAAACTCTTGTCCTAATGCGTTTACCTTCGGTGTTCAATTATATATATATATTTTTTTTATTTCAGTGATACCGATGAGGCACCTGTCACCGCTGATTCTCCCGTATCTCCAGAACCCGATTCGAGTCGGTAAGACAATTGTCATTTTAATAAACTTTTGTACTTTTGTGTTTTTTTTTTACCTCCGGTGTTCAATTTATTTATTTTTTTTTCAGCAATGATGCTGCTGCTCCCGCTGTTGCTGTAATTCGTCCCCAATCTCCGCAACCTGGCACGAGTCGGTAAGACAATTTTCATTAATAAACTCCTGTGCTCTTACGTTTTACCTCCAGTGTTCATTTCATACATGTTTTTTTTAAGTGATGCTAACGCTCCGACTGGTGCTGTTGCTGCTGCTCCAGATTGTCGTCGTCCCCTATCTCCAAACAGCCTGCAATGTTTTAAACGCGCGTTATTTATATTACAGGCTAGTGTGTTGCGGTAAGTCAGTTTTCATTAACAACAAAGTCTTATACTATTGCGTTTACCTCATGTGTTCAATTTATACTTTTTTTTCAGCGATGCTCTAGCTGCAGGAGTGGCGGTATTTCACCCTCGACCCGGTACGAGTCGGTACGTTTGTTTTTAATTAACATTCATTTGTTCTCTTACGTTTAAATCAGGTATTAAAATTGTTCCTTTTTTTTTTTGTTTCAGTAATGTCGAGCCCACAGAAGAAGGTGAAATTATGGAGGTGGAGGACAATCAAAGCGATGCTGATACGCTTGAATTAAATCCGAACGGTAATGATGATAGTGACAGTGATGATGACGATGTAGAAGTCCTCGACATAAATATGTAAGTCATCTTCTTATGCGTACATACTGCTTTGTTTTATTTGCGATTATACATAATTTCTATGTTGTCTTTTTTTTTAGTGACATTCGCCCGATACCAGCGCCGCCGCCACCTCCACAACCACAACCGATTACGCCACCGCAATCACCACCACCGTCACCACAGCCACCACCGCAGATGCAACCTCAACCACGCCCACAGCCCATTTATCAGCAACAGCAGCAGCAACTATTGCGGAGAGATCCCCGTTTGTGGACCCCTCCAGAAGACGCGCTACCCGTCTTCTTTGAAGTGCTACACGCAACCGAACCGAGGACGCACGATGACCCAACAACATTGAGACTCCTTCTTAGAAGGAGTCTACCGACATGGTGTTGGCGTCGCGGTGAGCCCTGTCCTGTTCAAGGTATGATTCCTCCACACAATACATGCAGTATATGCATAGAATCATACAATGACGGGCAGAGGCTCCTCGGTTTGGTATGTGGCCATACATACCATTACCGATGCGTCCTCAACTGGTTCCAGGCGGTAGCGATGGAGGGGACACCACCCGCATGCCCACAATGCAGGATGTACGTATTCGGAAAGTCGAATCGTACGTTTTATGGGCGTATGCATATTTAAGGTATATTACAGTGTTAATAAAGGTTTTAGTAATCCATCCTACTTGTAACAACCACATGTCACTAATACTCTTACTTTTTTGTTACAGATGGAAATTAACCACTGGATGAAGACTTTAAAAAAAAAAAAAATACCTGATTGTGAAATGTTTAAATTTGTATATATTTTTTTATTGTATAATATTTTTTATGTTTATATATTTGTAAATATTAGTTGTAGGAAATTAACCACCCGGATGGAGACTTGTAAAAAAAAATACCTGATTGTAAAATGTATAAATTTGTATATATTTTTATGTTTATATATTTGTAAATATTAATTGTAAAGTAGTTATTTTTTCTTTTATGTTTATATTTGTAATAAACTTGTACATATTTTTTTCATTGTATAAGTGTTTATTTTCAACTATCCTTTTCGCATACTACAATTTACTTAACACATAGACACACAGTTGTCAACAATGCAATCGTTCAGATAAGTGAATCGAACACTGAATATCATGTGTATTTCTTACAGGGAAAATGACAGTTCTAGCCTGGACCGTCACACGGCGAGAAATTCAAAAATTGTGGTGGTGGGAGTAACCATGTTTATACACAACATCGACGATATCGGCACGGCAGGGTAAATATATACGAAACCAGTACACTTTAACACCGAGTTGGCAACAATGGCGAAACATACATTCAACCCGTACACTATAACACCGAGCCGACAACAGTTGGCAACACCGACGACGCTTTTCCAACATGGCCGAACTTCCGGAAAAACCCCTTACATATACATAACCATACACTATAACACACGCACGAATCGGCAACCAGGCCGTACCTTAACCACTACTCTCTTACACCACTCGACAACATCGCACCTTTTCCAACATGGCCCCCCGTCGCCCCCACCACGACGGGCGGCCATCAAGCCACCACCAGGCCGCCGCCCAGCGACGATGACGACGTCAACGACGACGTCAACGGCGAACGGCGAACGGCGAACGGCGAACGGCGAACATAGCCACGCCTCCGCCAATCAACGCACACGTTAACCCCACTTTAGGCGGCGACGACGACAACATGGCCGACAGACTACTGCCGCATGGTTACCCCCACCACCACAATTTTTGAATTTCCCGCCGTTTGACGTCACTTCCGGGGTAGAACTGTCATTTTCCCCCTACTACTGTTGTTTGTAAACATTCCACTAAAACTGAACACTTGAACATTAAAATTTAAATATTCTAACTTCATGTATATCAGCCTTAATACATACAATACAGCCTCAGCCTCAATACAATTGACTTAGATAGCCACATACAACCTTGAGAAATGTAGATTTCCACTAGCTTTTTATTTATTTATTTTTGTATTATTAACACACGATTTTAATTTTGTCACAATTAAAACATTCTTGTACACTCTATTCAGAACATTAATAGGAACTTTTGTACTGAAACATTAATGACAAAAACACGTAGCATCCGATATTCGCTATCTATGTTTTGACATCATTACTCACACCTATTGTCTACCCATGTGATCGTAGAGGTGCCTGGCCACTGAGCTGTTGTGTAACCAGCTGTCCAGGTTGTGACACTTAACTTCACTGTAAGTGGAGCTACAGTACTGTAACCGACCGCTTACACTATGAGACAATATTAACGATTGATGCAGACCAGTTAGAAGAGTTACCAGATGTTTCCACGTAAATCAGGTATGTGACAGACAAGAGTTTGCTCGTGTTTCCTTGCTGATTCAGCTCAATGTGACTACGCATATTGCATACTCGTAACGCGCGTCGGCGAGTAGGGTTTAAGGGTTTCTAAATAAAACGTTACAGAAAATTTAACTTGTTTGTCGTGTGCTTTCAAGTTGCTTTTTTGTTTCTCCATTAAACGTGTTTATAATCATTATACGAGTAGGCCTAATTTAGTGATAACTTAAAAGTTACAGTATTAAAACTGCAACATCGTTATTTACAGCGGTGTAAGTCTGATTTTCTAAGGTAGGTCAACCCAGATACGCGCTGGAATCTACAATAATACTAGATTCTCAGCAGCCAAGTCAACTGAGGACCCATGCAGCATCAAAGGGAGCAATGAAAATTCAACGAAACCGCTTACACTATGAGCATTTTGTGTAAACAATATCCAATATCACTTTATCGAATATCGAACCGATGATTGTTGGCTTGCCACGCAACTTCCTTGCCGCAAACAAGTCCGCTATACTAATGCCCTTCATTCGGTCGTATGTGTGGCTAAGGTTAGCATCCGTGCATAACTGCCGTTTATAACATCGTCGTGAGAGATTGCCTTTTACAGGACGGCAGTGAACTTGACTAAATACGTTGATTTCTTCTTCTTCTTTTTCTTCTTAATCGCAATACTTGATTCTGACGCGATTAATATAGGCGTTAGGTCAAGTTACCTTAGGTTAGGTTAGGCGAGCAAAAACATTTGAATGCCCTTTCTTTTCTACACGACATTATTAGAGCCCAATAAATCTAGATACTACTGCCGGCTGCAATAGACCAAAGTTAAGCCGAATCAGGATCACTTCCTTCTATACTCACTAAATTAGTACTAGTCAATAGGGCGGCTTGCCACCAAAAATCTTTATTGACCTTGCGTCCTTTTGTACTGTTTTGCGCCAATAGTGTCGTATCTTTTACGACGTGGTTCTTTACCACCCAGCATGGTCTAGTCTGAAGAGGGATTAAACTCTTTTGGAAGCTAAAGTCACATCCTGGAGTCTTGAGAAGTTGTGCCCAATCAATCCGGAACAAAGGTACTACTTGTCCCTGTCAAACAACTAATTATACAAAAACTTTGTTCTATATTATCACAAACAATTGGAATTATTGTTAAAAAGTGCCCTTATAATTATAACAAGCGGTTCACTTAAACTGGGTCGCAGAGCAAGAAGATAATAGCTGCCTTGTTCAGTTTTCCTTGCCAAAGAATGTTGGTTATATTAAAAGTTCTGCCGCATTTTTAAGGTTGAACCTCTTTTTAATGCAGGGGATTCTCGTTAACTCGTTTGTGGTGAGAAATTTATCTTTCACTGCTATAGAATATTTATTAGGTCTCCGCGGAACTATTGACAAGCATGCTTTGCAGAAACGTTTAAAGTTTTGACGCTGTGTATAATACTGTCTATACTACATCACTCATCATCGTTACCGTAGTTAGATTACAATTTGGATGAACCTTTGACTATTCCGTTTTATAATTTGAAGCTTATTGGTTACCACAGCAATATGGTATCATATGAGTTCAAGGTATCCCCGGCCAGCCTCAGACGTACGAAATACAGTGAAAACAGTACTGACAGCGCTTCTGTTCAGATTGCTGTTATTTCATAATACTGTTACGTAATGCGGAAAAAGTGTTACACCATTACAGAACACTACGTGTTTCTCGGATGTTCCTGTGGAATCCGGCTGTAATGTTGTGTGCGTACGTGATCTCAACGTGTGTTAGCGAGATTTTTCTAGACTCCGCCAGCCGCGCGCACTGTATCAAGGCCGCAATCAATTACGCTCTAGTGTAGCGCTGATGCGTAGTATGGAATGTTCTGATGGTTCGGCGGTGTGTAAATACAAGTACTCAGCGACGCTCAGTTCAGTGTGAGTTGCGATTTATTTCAGTGCGGTTCGAAGTATTGTGGCGAAATGTTTTATAATAATTATTGTGCGGGACAATTGTAATACAATATGCTTAGATGCAAAAGATCAGATAGAGGAAGACCTCAGAAAGCTGAACACAAGAAAGCCAGGGCACGCAATAGGGAAGAATAGAGTCGACTCTTGGAGCAGACCATGACCCATCAAGGATTGTGGAACCACGACTGATGATGAAAATATTATATGAAATACTAATTTTCGTATTAGTAACTGTGCTTTATATTAGGTGACATTTTTATTCCGTGTGAACAATTTTTATTTGATTTGTTGTAAGAGAGTATCTTGTTGATGTGACGATTTAAAAGGAACTTAAATAGCACAAAATAATTTTTATTCAAAATAACACGTGAGAAAATAATCCACCCTCCCCTCTGTACCTATATGCCTGTATCAACTTGTAAAAATCTAGTACGGACATGAAAATTACACTATATTGAAGCGAATACTAATAATCATTCTAATTAAATAAAAAGACGTGATAATAATAAATGAAATACCTAACTCAATAAAGAAATGTAGGATTATTAATAGTAGTTAATTAGTGTAAAAATAATAATAATAAAATTACGAACTACTTTTCTCTCTCCGCGTGAACTGCGCCCGCTTCCCTACTAACCGCCGCAAAACCAACCCCAGTCGAGCCAGAATCTCTGACAAGGTAACAGCTTTACCATGTGCGTGAAGGTAAACGAGTGAATATATAAAAAAACGATGTCACAGAAAGTAAGTGTTTCGTGGTGACATACTCCACATGTAGTTGAAATGAAGTGAAAAGTAAAACAAGTTAAGTAGTTGAAAGGTAGAGATATAATTTAAAATAACTAACATAGCCGACACATCTCTTTAAAAAATGTTTAAATTGTTAGGTATGTTCCATACCATATAAAAAGATAACATTAGTGCAGTTAAAAGTAAAATGTGAAAAGTGAACACCAACGTCAGGAGTGAAGCAACGACGACAACCTTACGAGCTTCAGGTAGCAGAACCCTTTCGTCATGATCGCAACTTAGAATCAACAAAATACATGGAGGAACCCGAACGACAACGAAGAACGTCCAGGCAAACCAACTGAAGAGGATCAGCAAGAGAACCTGCCGCAGATACACATTATACCCAGGTGAAACCAAACCGTTATCTTTCTAACAGCCACAACAAAAACAGTACATTTTTGTAAAGAGTCATTAAAATTATGTAAATGTTAACATAGTAATGTTTGTAGTTACTGTAACGAAATAATAGTAATCTGATGATAGTTAAAGGTAAAAGTTAATTCGAAATTTGATCAAACTATTCTTTTAATAGTTTGCGTAATGTTGAAGTATTTTAGAATATTATAAAGTTAAAACCCGGATCCGAGGTATTCAATGTAATTTACAACTGTAGGGTTTGCTCATCAGAGTAGCATTTTAAAGAGTATAAGAGCATTTGATGCAGAATCTATCAGAAGTTTATTTTAACGTAAAAACAAAAAGATAACCATTATTTTCAAATCATTATTTAAGAAGCCATAATAAAGAGATGTTTTTGCTAAAAATACAGAAAGTGAGTAAATTTACGTACTCTAAGACAAATTGCTGTTCTATATATTTTCCCAATTTGTTGGTAAGTAATTTGTACTAACAACGGCAGCCGGTTTAATTGAAAGCAACCAATTAAACTGGTTCCCTGTGTTATAATGTCTTAACAGGAGAGACGTTATATTGATTACAAACTGTTTAATTGTGATAATTAAAGCTGGTGATCAGTAACTTAATTGGTGTCTTGTATTTTGTTTTCCACTGTACCATACGACGATCAAGGAGACCGTCGTAACAATAATTTTCTCGAGTGACTTATTTCTACACACCGAATCGACCTGAGACTTGGAAAGCACTCTTTGATTTTATGATGCTACCAGAAATTTGCACATTGAAACTTTAGCTTAAACAAGTAAATAATTTCCAACGACAATTCGCCGTCAAGACTTACGTTAAAAAGAAGAGATTATTTTTAGTTAACTTCGTCTTTATATCTTCACAAAAACCACACCTCCCACAATTCACAACGCTGTATTCCACCTTTTGTATCAAGTTTACTCTCTAATACATCCAATTGTTACTATCCTTTTCATAGTTTCTCTGACGTAGCTGGTGTGTTGTGATACCCTATTAACGTTTTATGGTCTTTACTGAACTATTTCACATGCATTACCTACTATTAAAAATGCTCCAAAAATACCTTAGCAACAGTATTATATTGAGGTTAATTAATATAAATAAGTGTATTAAACAGCAATATACGAAAATTAGTATTTCATATAATATTTTCATCATCAGTCGTGGTTCCACAATCCTTGATGGGTCATGGTCTGCTCCAAGAGTCGACTCCATTCTTCCCTATTGCGTGCCCTGGCTTTTTTATGTTCAGCTTTCTGAGGTCTTCCTCTATCTGATCTTTTGAATCTACTTCGGGGTCTTTGCCTTACTCTACTACTCGTTGGTTTCTGGTGGAAGATACTTTTCGTAGGCTGTCCTTCCTCCATTCTCTCTCTCTTTCCAACCAAACTTCGCCTGTATAATTTTATTATCCTGACAATGTTCGGCTCTTTGTAAAGATAGTAGACCCTATAGTTCATAATTATAGTGCCTGCGCCACATTCCATTTTCTTGTATTCCTCTGAATATTGTTCTTAAAATCCGTCTTTCAAAGCAACCTGGAATATGTCCCTATTTTTTATCATCTTCCAGGTTTCTGAAGCATATATCAACACTGGACTAATAATTGTTTTGTAAATCTTGTATTTCGTGCTTCTTGAGATGAAACTAGATGGCAGGTGCCTTTTTAATTCATAATATGATTTAATTTTTGAGATATGTTCTTCTTCTTATTTCAGTGTTGATGTCGTTAGTGCTGATTACCTGGTGACCAAGATATATGAACTCTTTGACTGCCTCTATATTTTTTGTACCCATTTCAACGTTTTAAAGGGGTGGGTTTCGTAATAGTTTGTTGGTAGCATGCATATATTTTGTCTTCTCCGAGTTTATCTGCAGTCCAATTTTATTTGAGGCTTCCACTACTGCTGTAAAGGCGCTTATGAGATCTCATTTTGTCCTATCAATTAGATCAATAACATCTGCATATGCTAAAAGTTGTATACTTTTGTTTACAATCGTACCTCTTGTGTTTATTTGGGAGTCTCTTATCGCTTTTTCTAGTGCTAGATTAAATAACATGCATGACTGGCTATCTCCTTGTCGGAGATCAGTTCGAGTGTGAACGAACGTGACACGGTTTTCTGCACTTTAACATTACATTCTACTTTCAAGAGAGATTCTTAGATTAATTTAATTATATAATATTGTATAATAATATATTCCGTTATATACGACAAAAATGATGTAGAAGGCTGTTGCCTTAAGTTGTTCGGCATACAATGAGGACGGCGCGTCTAGCACCAAGCTCTAAACTTTTGTTGTTGCGTCACACGTTAATCCACACATAGTGGCTGATTTGGCAGTTGACAGTTTCAGTTTCAACGAGAATCGATCCAGACCACTATATTAGTAGTCTTATCGTTAAATTAATAGACCATACGAATATTTAAAATGTACGTGATATGGAGCACATACACAATTGCTTACGAGAAGTTTATAAATGATCTAGCTGGAACGCCTTAAGGAGGGCGACCCATCAAGATCGGATTAAAAAGTACCTGAGTAGTTATTTCATAGTAGTTACTTGTAAAGTAAGAGGCATTGGCGCGTTATTGGCAAAATTATGACGGTTACATAGTACGTAGTGGTCGAGTATTGATGGTACATTCGAAACGAGAAATAATTTAGAAACAATGGATTCTTAAAAGACCTTGTCTGGAAGGTTGAGCCTCATGTAAAAGGTACAGGGAATAATAATAAACAGAACAAAAATGTAATTTATTTTCTTTATTTTTAATTTTCTTGACCTGTGACTTAATGGCTGTGTGGGGGTGGGTCAAAGTTTCAATGCTTTACACAGTATGCAGTGTGTCCTGACCCGTCATTTCTGACCTCACACTGAGTGCCATATTGCCTACAAACACACTGGCTAGAAATGATACAAACGCCTTCTTTTCTTATTTGTATAAGATCGGTTTGATTCTTATACACAGTGGACCGTACGTAGCATCTCTTCTCGCGGCTACCACAGTTCTTACGATAGCAAGGGCTTGTACTAATTTTGCACTGATACGCAGGCGGTTGATCTCCAACATAAATGGGTTGGCATTTGTAGCCTTTGCATGTTCCTCTAGGGCACGGGTTTAACTTGGCGCACTCCAGTGTTGAAACGATCGTTCCTGTCTCACGATCGAACTTAGGGTTTAAGTAGCAGCCTTCGTCGTCCTGACATTTCAAACTCTGGCACGCTTCTACGCTCCTTGCACATTTCTTTGGATCGAACGTACCTAAGAGAAACACAATACATCATAGCATTATTGACTGTCTATGTGAATGTAAGAAAACACGCAAGAAGTAGTATTCGATTGATATTTTTTAATTATAAGCTATTAGAATTTACAGTATTAAGTAACAAAAGCTTGTATTACAGTTTGATCCCAGTAAATAAGTCGGCTTTAAGTGAAATTAACTCAGCGTTATTAAGTCGGACCGTTTATGTAAGACGGAAATTTGGTTTGCTATTAATTAAAATCTTGTAAACTTCACTTTTTACTCAGGTACTAATACACATTACCTCATAACTAAACGGCATGAGTTCAATAATTCATTATACTTTCATTTTACCAGACATAAGTTTACCCGAACCTATAATTTCTACAAACACAACATGTTGCAATAGCTACCTTTGCTGATGACACTTTATCCTTACTACAAGGAATAATAGGGAAGAAGCTCTAAGAAAGCATCAAACGTCTAACCATAAGAACAGGGGCTAAGAATGTGATAAATAAAATCGACCAAAATAAAGTCACTACATGTTGACTCTGTATGAAAGAAACATTAATATTAAAATCTAAACGGACAAAAAATATTTACTTGCTGCGTTTTGAGGTATGGATAATTTGCATATGCAAATCCATAAGTTTTTGGATGTATAGAAAAAATTCGTATAACGAAGACATTGTATGATGGTGTGTCCACCAGTATGAGTCTTCACGGCCCTCAAAATGACAGGTAGCATCGTCAAAAGTAGACTATCAAATAGCAGTAGCCCATACTCTAACAAGCATAGTACAAATGTGTATTAGACCTAATAAAACTCCAGAGGCCGTCTTACAAATCGCACACGGCCACTAGACGCCAAGCTTCTGGTATCGTTGTAAAAAATGTATATTAAAAAATGTATGATGTTTAGAATAAAGATCACAGAAATTGTTTAGATGGGACATTAAAATTCGAAACGATTACATGCATAGAGATTCAGAGATGCCTACGGAAATGGAAGAAATCAGATCGCTTCCGGATAACATTCACGAGACGACAGACGTACTGAAGCTGCTGAACAATACCAACTGAAGGAGAAGAATCCAAAATTCTACACTTTTATAGTGATTTTGTAAATAACACTTGAAGTTACTGTTTCAATTAGTATCTAAGATATACAGCAGAAGTAAGATAAGAATGATAAGTTGTAGGTTATTTGATTAGTGCTAATATTTAAACAAATAAATAAATATTAAATTAACCCTTAAAATAATAATTACGACAAAAGTCATATTTATATAATTACTAGCTGTTACCCGCGGCTTCGCACGCGAATATTTGACTTGTAGTAAGCATTTTAATATAATTCTTTTGTCTATGTTTATTTGGCGTTCTGTCAGCTTGTATAACAATTTTGTACTCATTAGTCAAATTCTCTCCAAAGCTGTTTTCAACACTTGTACTCAATTATTATGTTGCTGCAACAGCCTTTGAAGATTTAAAAGTACCCGTTTATAAAGGCTTTGGAGATATTTATAAGTACCTGTTAAATCAAAAACGCTTAATTCTTTATTTTAAGTGTTACTGTGTTAGACGCATTGTATAACACATTAAACGTTATATTTTCCTCAATTATGGCTTTTATTTATTTCAGCAGTAAACTAACAACTGAAAACCGTTGTCACCTAACCTCACAAATGAAAACAACACGTATTTTCTCTTTGCATTAAGTAATAGGACAATTTACAATTAGTACACTTTCCACATCGTAATATATCGATACAATCGCATATTATATAAAACATCGAAATTGTACCTCAGGAATAAATAAATATACAGTTCCGATGTCGCTAAATAGCTTTTGTTTATTTATTTGTTACTATGGTAATGAATTCTGGTCTCCATGGTGTTGTTGACATCTTTGTACGCGTCAACGAAAAGGCATAATTAAAAGAGCCTAAATCGTGCGAACGGGGCAAAATATCAAATTTCAAGTTAGACAGTATTTTGCGCCTTGTGTCAAAGGTTACCTCTGCAAAAATTGGTGGCAATCGGTGTAACGGTGTGGATTTCTATTCAGTACCCATAAATCCTCAGACTTTGAGTTTTATATATTTAAATAATTATAATACAATGTAAAAATACAATTATAATTACAACACTTATAGAAACATAAGTAAACGACAACATCACAAAAAGAACACAAGAAGATGTAAATGGAAAGACACTCTTCTTTAGATGTTATCAGTTCATAGGGTAAATTGGCCACTTTTTCAGTTCGAGAACCATATAATTATTGCTGACATACCGTTTTCCTCGTTACTAGCCCATACACGTAATTTTTGAATTAAAAACGACAAAATTTATAGTAGGGCCTACAGTGACTGGAAAAAATACTGTTGCTTCTAACCGTTATGAATTATGTAAATTGATATATTGGAATAAAATATAACTGTTATTGTAAAAATTATTATGCCTTTAAACATATCATACTGGAGCCGTTTATTAACAGAAAATGACTTTTTCTTGCGAGGTTGCCAAGTGTACACGCAAAGCTTTACATTTACCGAGCGCTGCACAATGCAAAACTGACCACGTGTTCCTATTGGTAAGAACGTGGCAACACAGTACCGTTACGGGCTGTTACTACAGTGACATGAACGAATTCCAGTAACGTGATTGGCGTGGATTATTGTTCATGTTTTTTACTCCTCCCACATATATCAAATGTCAGAATAGCTTACTCACGGCTCGAGTCTCGATGCTACTAAAGATTGCTCTTTGGCACGGACCGACACAGTGGTTACGATTGCGCCGGCTGTGCTGAGGTCATGGAATAGAATCAAGGTCAGGTTTCGGTCCACCTACTCAGCAGTAGCTTTTGGGACAAGGTATACAGCGGTATTGTGTGGCTAGATAAGTAATAAAGGCACACTTGCACTACACACACACACACACACACACCCCCCATACAACTCCCTCTCTACAGCGTCGCTCGTCAGCGCACGAGGTTATCGTCAGATTTCTCTCTGATAGTGGTGAAATGCGATTTGTAACACTGCCTTAACAGACCGTAGATCTTATGCTCAAAGGAAAAAAGACTAGACTTTTCCTAAAATTTGAATTAATGACAACTATTTTAATGGAAAAGTAGCTGAATTATCGAATCTCTGGACACGATTCTTTGAATTAGAAGAATGGTTCAGTAAGAAAAAAATCGAAATTAATGATTGTAATTTACAACATGTTACTTTTGCCATAAATAAAGACAAATCCACCATCCTTTACAAATAACTTAGGCCTACAAATTCTTATATTATTACGAGTAAGATGGTTAGGAATACTTAACAGTAAACCTAATTTGAGGGAGGGTACCACAAAAATACATAATCAGACTGAGCTGAGTCTGAAGGAGGTGAAGTATTGGCTTATTGGTTACTTGGTAGAAAATCAAAATTGTCATTAGAAAAAATGTTGTATACAAAGCCCTAATCAAGCATACTTTGGGACACGGCGTCGCTATAGTTCAACATGCACATCAGAAATCATGCAAACAACAATGTTGCGCCATGCTATGATGCAAATAAGGTATTCTTTCTTGATTGTCTTTGTACCAACCGCCAAAAAAAAGATTATTCATTAAAAAAAAAAAAAAAAAACGTCACGAAAGGCTAAAAACACTCGGCATTCCTCTCCTCTGACCACTTGTGCAAGAACTACAATGTAAAACTAGTGCGCTTAACAAGTACTGCCCAGTAAACCTTCTCATGTAGTGAAATAGGCCATTAGTGAATCTTCTCACTGTTGAACCCTTCCCACTCAAGAAGAGCAGCTAATAAATAACAACTTGTTCCCAGACCAGAAAACTAGCTAGTGGTAAATAATATAATATCTGATTGATGTCGTAAATTAGTTTCAAAACTTACCCAATCAAATGATTTTAAAAAACAGTCCACCGTCGCGTCTTGGAATTAAAGAAGAGAACCTTATCAGTTTGACACTGTCTTTATAGGTTTACAAAAACCACACCATTTCTCAACATAGTATTCCACCTTTTGTCGAAAGTTTACTCTGTAATACATCCAATGTTACTATCCTTTTCATACTTTCTGTGACGTAGTATTAAATCGCTACGAAAATCCCTTAGCAACAGTATTGTATTGCGGTTAATTAATATAAATAAAAGCATATTAAATAAGTACATTAAATTCCAATATGTGTACATTAGTATTGTACAAAAATGATGTAGAAGGCCGTTGCTTTAAGTTTTACGGCATAAAATGATGGCGGCACCGAGCTCTAGACTTTTGTTGTTGCCTCAACACGTTAGTCCACACATAATAACTGACATGGCAGTTGACAGTTTCAGTTTCAACGAGAAACGACCGAGACCTTTAGATTAGTAGTCTGATACTTTGAATTAACAGGCCTCACGAAAAGGTGAAGTGTATGTAATGTGGAGTACGAAACACACAGATAATAGCTTACAAAAATTGTATAAGGGATGCAGCTGGAACGGCTTAAAGAGGGCGACCAAGGAAGATCAGATTAAAAACTACCAGTGGAGTTTATAATGGTTGCTTGTAAAATCAGAGACATTGATGTTATCGAAAATTAAGACGCTTATATTCAGGGGCGGATTTACGCACAGGCAGACTAGGCACTTGCCTGGGGCGGCAAATTTTGGGGAGCGGCAAAATTTGAGTTAAGAAATGATATTTTTAGATTCAAACAAATTTACAAGTATAAAAGCCAGTTGAATTAAGCACACAGGAATATAAAAATTATCTTCACTTAATTTGTAACTATATAGCAGTTATCGTTTTTCACACAAAAGTAATACGGGCGAATGTTTATGTTTTCAACCGTTGAAATATTTGGCGTTGATCATCCGAGAGATTTTAGATGTTGGCAATCCAGATCAAAGTGAGAAATGTAGATCTGTCAATGTAATACCGAATTGTAGGTTGGTTCCAGAAACCGAGGCAAGCTAATATTTAAGGAATCGAGACATTCTAGTGATACTGACAATAACTGTGATAGCAGTGAAGGTGAAGATACTGTTCACACAGTTCAGCCAGAGAGGTCCGTTGTGGAGGAACCTTCATTTTTGAAGAACGAAGAGCCAGTTCACGTCAAAAATCATGATGAAATGTCATCAAATCAGGTAGGGAAGGTCTTAGATTCTGATCCTATTAATTGGCAAATGAACGAGAGCACACGCGATTATGTAGCAAAGTTTGGATTTAAACAGAACACTAGTGCGGACTGTAAAACCAAAGAGGAAATATAATGATGCCCCCCCCCAACAGAGATTTGTGGGAGGGGGGCAAATTTATACCGCCTACGGGCGGCAAAATGTTAAATCCGCCCCTGAATATATTCTGTGGAGTACTCGAGTGGTGATGGCACGTTAAAAATGGGAAGAATTCTGAGAAGAATGGAATCTTACAATACCGTGTCAGAAAGACTGATTCTCATACAAACGATACAAGAAATTATAATAATAATCAGAACAAAAATTTAATTTATTTTTCTTATTTGTAATTCCCATCAACTGTTGCTTGTTGTACGGCTGTGTAGACGTGTGTCAAGGTTTCAGTGCTTCACGCAGTATACAGTGTATTTTGAACCGTCATTCCTGACCTCACACTCAACGCCGTATCCGCTACAATAACACTGACTTTCAATGTAACAAACTCCTTCTCTTTTAATTGCTATAGAAGTGGATTGATTCTTAAACAGAGTCGACCTCATGAAACACCTCTCGCCACTAGCACAATTGTGACGATAGCAAGGGCTTCTAGTAATTTTGCACTGTGATACAGGTGGTTGATCTCCAACATAAATGGATTGGCACCATCACGTTTTCCTCTAGGGCATGGGTTTGACTTGGCGCACTTCAGTTTTGAAAAGATTGTTCCCGTCTGAGGATTGAACTTAGGGTAAGTAGCAGCCTAAGTTGTATTCCATTAATATTTTTCAAATAAATTAGAATTTACAGTAATAAGTAACAAACGCTTTTATCACAGTTTTATTTCAGTAAATAAGTCGGCTGTAAATGGAACTAACTCAAAGTCATAAAATCGGATCATTTACGTAAGAGGGAAATTCGGTTTGCTATTAATTAATGTGTTGTAAACTTTGCTTTTCACTCAAGACTAATACACATTACCTCATAACTAAACGACAGGAGGTCAATAATTATATCTTATTTTACCAGACAAAAGTTTACCCGAACATATAAAGAATTTGATGATTAAAGTCCGTCAAAGCAAGTTAGTACACGCTGACTTTCTATACAAAAAATTAAATACGAACATATTCCAATAAAACTGAACATATTTACGTTTGAAACAACAACGCAGTTAAGTATCGTTGAATGAATCTCGATGTTCAGCTCCAATAAAGATAGTATGTCGAAAAAAGGAAAAAAAAATGAACTAGCACTTAATTTTTTAAAGTATTAACTAATGAAAGGCGACCCCTGATCAGAATTGAACTGAGATACCAGCAGCATTGGTTGGCAAGTGAAAGTAAATGTACAAACCAACAGCAATCAGTTTCCAAAATATTCGACTGATAGCTTTCAGTCATAGTTGCAATTTTTCACTCAGCCGTTTGATAATGTTTGGTAAAAACGGTTTGGTAAGTTACTCTGCAATAGAGCAAAGTAAGCTTCGTTTTAATTCTTGTCATTGTTTACTCTAAGTGTTTGATTTTGACAGTGATCCTGATTACGTACCAGATACATCTCAATCAACCTCGATTGCCATTATTTTCGTCCTAAACTTAATTTATTAACTTGTGGTTTACCATTTTACAGCTGTTAGAGTAATATCTTGATGTTTCCCTGAAGTGCTATGAAAATATCTAAACAGACAAAAAATATTTATTTAATGCGTTTTGGGGTATAAACAATTTGCATACGCAAACCCTTAACTTTTTAGGTGTATTGAAAAACCCTTATAAACAAAGATACTGTATGACGGTGTAACCAACTGTATAGTCTTCACGGCCGTCAAAATGAGAGATAGAAAGTAGAATATCAAATAACAGTAGCTCTTACTCTAACAAACGTCGTACAAAATATTATATCTTATAAGACTCCAGATGATGTCATACAATCTGCAGAAGACCATAAGTTCGCATCTGCGCGCCTGTGGTGTCGGTGTAAAAAATATTATATTAAAATATAATGAATGATTTTAAGAAAATGTAAGTCATTTTGTTTAGAATAAAGTTTACAACAATTATTTAGCAGGGACATGGAAACGATTACGTACATAGAAAATCAGAGACGCCTACGGAAATAGAAGAAATCAGATCGCTTCCGGGTCACATTCATGACACGACAGATATACTACAGCTGCTGAACAATACCATCTTAAGGAGACGAATCCAAAAGATTAAATTCTTTACACTATTGCAATGATTTTGTAAATAACAGTTGAAGTTACTGTTTCAGTTTAGGGCCTAAGATATAGAGCAGAAATAAGATAAGAATGATAAGTTGTAGGTTAATTGACTAGTACCAATATTTAAAGAAATAAAATAATTGAGTTACTAACCCTTAAATTGGTAATGGCGACTAGAATTATATTTATTTAATTGTAATTATAATACAATGTAAAGATACAATTATAATTACAACAATTATAAAAATATAAGTGGACAATAACGAGACCATCACAAATAGAATATAAGAAGAGCAGAATAGATAGAGAATCGTCTTTAGATGTTTCCAATTCGTAAACTAACTTTATTAATTAATTGGTCACGTCATCAGACAAAGAACAATAAATTATCGCTGGTATACTGTTTCCTTCGTTTTATATACTTTAACGGTTACTAAAGACTGTTTTTTACTCTGGCAGGCATAGCGGTTTCGTTTGCGATTCACAATTGTAACGGCTGTGCTGCGGTAGTGGTATAGAGTCAAAGTGACGATTCTGTCTGCTTATTTACCCACCTCTGTGTCTGGGGACATATTATACACCGGTCTAGTCTGGCACGTCTGCGCTAAATAAGCAATGAAGGCGGACTTGCACTACACACACACACACACACACACACACACACACACACACACACACACACAAACACACACACAACTCCCTCTCCAAAGTGCGGCTCGCCACCGCACGTGTTTGTTAGACGGTGGATTTCTCTCTGGTGGAGGTGAAACGTAAATTGTAGTTTGCTACAAGTAGCCTATCCGCTGCTTCAAGGGATTTTTTTCTCAAATTTGAAATAATGGCGACAAATTTAATGGAAAAGTAACTCGATAATGTTAAGTTTATATTACTAACGTAACGTTTCATAAGTAGTTACAAGAACACATGAAATAAATTAATTCTGGTTTGCAAATAAGTTAAGATTTCAAACGCCTCTCTTGACTGTTATTGCAGTTTCCAACATGCGTGTTACATGTTTAGAAAATCTGAGCCCACTTCTCAGTTATCAAATATATGGAATCATTTTTTTAAATTAGAAGAATGGTTTAGTATGTGAAAAATGAAAATTAATGATTATAAATTAAAACATGTTACTTTCGCCATAAAGAAAGACCATTTACAAATAACATATAAATTCCTATGGCAGTATACGTAAGACGTTTAGGAATACTTGACAGTAAACCTAATTTGAGGGAAGGTATCACAAAAGACGTAAGTATACTGAATGGATACTAAACTATATTGGTTACTTTGGACACACAGCGTAGCACGACGGTTCGCGCCAGTAAATTCTGAACTGCCATTATTCGACGTGGAGAATCCAAAATCGTGCAAGCAATAATATTGAGCCATGGTATGTTATAAATAAGATATTACGTCTAGATCTGCTTTTAGGCCTACCAAGCGCCCACGAAAAAAGAAACAATGCTCATGAAAGGTTAGAAACACACGCTATTCGTTTCTTCTAACCCACTTGCGCCAGAGCGTGAAACTAGAAGGTTTAACTGGACAATAAAAATGTAACAGGCCTCCAGTCAATCTTCTGATCAGAAGCTATGTTACGTCAGAAGAGCTGGTAGTTACAACTACTTTCTAATCCAGCAAATTAGCTTGTCGACAATAATGTAATGCTGTATCTGATATACTACACTGATCGAATGCTCGCTCGACACTTGGTAGAACATTTTACTGGTACTTCGATATAATACACACTTGATACAATTCTACAGATAATCTTGTTTTCCTGACAATTGTTTCACCAGTTACGGCAGCTTCATAGGTTGGATCCGAAGTTCAGCTGAGTTTAAATCCAACCTCTGAAGCTGCCGTAACTGGTGAAACAATTGTCAGGAAAACAAGATTATCTGTAGAACTACGTATACCAAGTGCTTTGTTATAATTCATAAAATTCAAGTATCTGATGTATTGCAACGATACAGCCATATGCTGTATTGAGCACTGATTTAAATAAAATATAAAAATTGAAAAATTGTAAGTTTGGGGTAAATGGAAGGTCTGGGATTGTAAAAATGTTTCATTGTTATACTAGGGGAGAAATTAACCTCTTCCAACAGGCAAAGAACACCTGCTCGATTGTATGTGTGTTACGCGTGTATCTTGTGTGTGTTAGTGATGCATGTACAGACAGGAATCTCAGCTACCCTCCCAAATTAATTACTAAAATAATTATTTTAATTCACAGTGTCAAAACTAATTAGTGTATAAACAAACAAAAGGCACCAAAGTGTGTGTAAATTTTATAGTTATCCACAGTAAGAAAATGACGTTAATAGGACACACTACGCGAAGTCAGTGCGAAATAAATGTGCCTAAAATACTCAAATTACACTAAGACGTTCAAATTAATACAGTGAGTGCTTAATCAAATTAGCTATGATTTGTGCTATCTCAATTCCGTACAAAACATTCCCATTTGCAAAAAATTGCAAATATATGAAAAGGTTCGGGAGTGGGGGCTATCATGTGATCTGCAGGTCTCGACAGGACAATTTCGGAACCAACAGGTGCGGAATCTCGAGAGGGTATAAATTATGGGTTCGACTGGAAGCCCTTCTCTTCTTTTCAAAACACAGTTACAGTCGGGCATGCTGTCCGTCAGCAGAACAGTTTTATTTTATTATAAGTCTCATCTACGAACGAATAAAGACGTTCAATAATTATGTTTACACTATTTCGGGAAACGTAGAGTACCGGGACCGTTATGTCAGCAAGAGTATTAACAGAGAAGCTACAAGACCGACGCGAGATGCTAGACGTTAGGAGATGCTTTTCAGACGCCTAACAACCTAAGGAGATCCACCTCGCAGCAGATAGTAATTCTCTGGAACGGACCACACACTGCTGGAGAACGACGCTGGACTCTGGACATATCCAGGACAACGCCAAGCCAGGAGTAACGGAAACCCAACTCTGGACAACGCTGGACCCCGTCAATAAGTCGTAAGGTCATCGAAACTCGAGGTGACATGCATAATGCATTTATAAATGATTTTTTAAACAGCTCATAAAGACTATATAAAGAGACAATGAATTAAAACAAAAAGTTTATAATTAGAAATAATTTAATAGAGACTTATGTAAATGTTTTAGTCGTAAGAATGAGCGATCGCATATAGATAAATATAAAAAAAAAGATAGTTTAATTTTGAGATAGTATATTTTTTTCTTTAATCAAAGTAAAATAATTGTAATGATTTGATATTTGCATTTTGTAGAAAAGAATAATTTAAATTTTGAATACGAAACAAATGCCAGTCTAAGAGTAAACAATAGGTCTATAATTTTAAATTATTAAAAAAAAGAAACATTTGTATAGACTGAGCAACCTGAGGTCAGACTGAAACCCCCCTTTTATTTTTATAAGTTTTTTTTGTAAATTTTTTTTTATTTTATTTTTTTATTTTATTGAGTTTTTTTTGTGTAAAAGGGGAGAGACATAATATTTAGAACTAGGTGGTGAACCTAGAGGAAGCAAAAGTGTGCAAGGCCTAATTACAATTACAGACATTTCCCCCCAGGTGAATGACAGGACTTGCAAATGAAAAAGTCTATTACAAACACGCGTATACTTTATTAAGCCTGCAACTCTTACATGAGATGGCAAGTTATAGATTGAACAAGAGCAAAATTAACTGCAGGATTATATATATCAATTAATATTCTTAATGGCATAAAATGTGAGTGAATTGAATATTCACATAAATCGCATAAATCCTGCCACATTATGTTCAAGTTAATGGTTGCAATAATATTATTCACAAAATAGAAAATCACTAATCCATAAGTGTTGTATAGAAAGGACTTAAAATAGGCTAGCCTTTTAGTATCTTAGTAAGCACATTTATGATCTTTTAATTTATACATATTCCCCCAACAAAATATATAAAGATTACACACACAAGCACATACACAACATAAATGACACAACATCCCTCATTTCTGTACCAAACCCCTCATGAAACCCCTTTCAAATAGAAAAAATGAATGCACAACCATATATATATATGTATAAATATAATTAAAAAGGTAATCAGATAAATCACAGCTACGAAGCATTAATATGCCTTGGTAATTAGCACCAGAAAATGTAAGTGCCCCCAACCAAACCAGAGACTCAAAACAATAACCAACCCTCACTTTAACCATAATAAGCAATAAGCATATGTGACCATGAAAATACTTTCACAATTTAAAAAACATCAGACAGCCCCCTTTGCGTGACTAGAATTCTGCCATGACCGCATGACATGAAAGCACAAAATAACTAACTCTCTAATAGCTTTAATTGGATAAAAGGTAGAATTTAGAGCAGACTGCGGATATGCGTGTGTGTGTAATTTTCTTACACATTATAAGCAGATATAATAGATTTCATTAGGTTTAATTGTGTAATGTTCACACATGCAGTCACAGAACTGAACATGAGAGTTTGTGCAAAAGTTTAACGGTTAAAACTTCATGAGTGAGCTTCTGGGAGCTTCCGTGCATTCACAATGTCGTTGAGATAGAATTAAATAATTAGACTGGTCGCACCTGGATCGTCCGGTGCACTTAAGCAATACTGTGGCTGATCAGTAGTGTCTCGGTTGTACTAAGAAGTCCTGGGGCGGCGTAGCGTCATAAGTGTGTCTGAACGGTAGATCTCGACTGACGGCATATCATGGCTAAAGGATCGTCTCTGCCAGGAGGGTGGACAGTTGGTCATCACGTGACGTCAAAGCCGCTCGTTTTAAAAACACATCGCCTACAATGCCGAACCCAGTACGGCACACCCTCACCCCAAATGGGCAACATGGTTGACCCAAATCAAAGCAGTACTCAAGCACGACGGCTGCGGGAATCCTGGAAAAATCTCAGATTCTAAATCGCACTTGGTGGGTTCAGTACTCAGGAAAACGAAAGAGGCAGAAGGAAGAGGTGTGAGTCTGTGAATGTGTGTCTGAAAGAGAAGATGGAAGTGTGCGTCCTGCATGCTCGCCGGGCCCTGGTCCGCATGCAGATATAAGGAACAGAACAGAACAGGAGAAAGAGAAGAATCACCGGAACCGGCTCTGAGAACTGACCACCAAGGCCTCCTAAACCCAACAACTGAGACCCAGGACCATTGACACTATTCCCCCCCCTTCCCAGGACTGAAAATCTCTACCACACTGCGACCATCCCCCACGCGAGTCCTCTCCTCCATGCCAAACTCTCGGGACCGCCCCAACACGTCACCCTCTCCAGTGACCACCAGCTAACTCTCCTTGGTACTCACATATTCACGCCCGAAGGCTAACAAGGTGCTACAAACCTTGATATGCGAGTACCCTTCGAGAACCGTCCACCTCGTGGACCGACCAGCCATGCTCAGCAAACAAGGCATCATCAATCCTTGCCACATGACTGGCCCACCTCCCCACACTAGGGTGGGCGGACCCGAATCACAAGGCTGAGAAGACCGCGCAGAGGGCACGCGAACATCAATCCCTTCTCTTACCTTTTCAAATACAGCGTAACTAGCAAGGGGGGGGGTACTTTTCCACCATCTAAACAAACCACACTTAATCCAAAACTAACACACCAGGGAAATCAACCGGGGAATACGGCATGGACCGACCCTACAATGATCAACAAACAACCACTATGAACAAGGAAACCACACCATATAACTTCGCCATCTTACTTTTAGAACAGGGGAAACTGACGACCTCGGCAATCTACGGGCACTCTCCAACTCTTTAACTTTCTCCATGATAACCTTCCAGAACAGGGGAAACTGACAATCTCCAGGACTAGAGTCTAATCACTTTCGGCAAGGTTCTCTAACTCCTTATTGATTTTTTTTTATGGGGAGGGGTAGGAAAATCAGGAAGATGAAACGGGGTAAGGATCATTAAAGGCTCAATAGCTAGGAGTAAGGGTAAGGACATGGCTCCCTCCGGAAATTAGGATGAATGGAAGAAACCAAGGCTCGCGTGGGCAGGGGCGCAACCCTGAAATAGATGAACACCACTGGGACTGTGGGGAACATCTACCCGCTACCCGTTAACCGCTTCTTCTCACCTTTCTGTGACGGACTTTCGGTACTCGTTCCTTTCGGACACAACTCTCTGAGAGATTATTTCGTGTTGAGCTGCACTGCTTCGTTTCTTCTGAATCAGAATCAAGGCAACTTAACTCGCTACTCTCACTTCGCTTTGGATTATCCTTGTCGTCTAACTCCTCTGCTACAATTTCTTCCTTTTCTTCTACACTTTCCCTTTCTTCGTCCCCATAATCCAAATCAACATCATGACACTGCACCTCCTCACCATCTTCCAGTTGCTCCTCTGATCCATCTTCAACCGCATCTTCACCAGCTCCTTCACAAACTTCTTCACTAAACTCTTCTCCGATCTCATTGACATCAACACGTTCATCATCATAATCTAAATTTTCATCATCATCAACATCATCGCCATCATGTCCACTACCACCATCTGAACACTGCACATCTTCGTCCTCCTCTAGTTGCTCACCTGGTCCACCTGAAACTTCTTTCCGATCTTCGGAATCTTCAACACTACTTACAGAAGGCGTCTGCACATCTTCACACACTACATCATTCTCACTCGCACACTCCACAACGCTGCCACCAAATTTCTCCTCAACTTCTACCTCGTCTACTTCTACCACACTTGCGGCATGAACATCCCCTTGTCCATCCGCAACCTCAGAAACACTTGCAGCCTGGACATCCCCTTGTCCATCTGCAAACTCAGACTCTTGAGTCTCACTAACACCTATAACTATACTTCCCTGTGCAGCATCCGCAGACCGCTCTTCTGACTCTTCCTTCGATTCCTCTCCTTCACCACTCTCAGCAACTACAACATCCTCAACATTTTCAACCCTGGAAGCTAGCTGTCCAGGTTCATGGCCAATGACTAAATTAATTTCTACTGGCGATGGTAAAGCTACACCATCAAGTGACTTCTCATATCCCTGCGTAGACGATGATGATGTCACAGGATCTGGATCCCTCACGAACAATACCGGAACAAATTCTGCGGCATCTGGATTCAACCATGACGTCCTCTCTGAGTCCTCTAATTCCGTATTAACTGACGTGTTCTTATGCTCTTTTATTGATCCACAGAAGTTATTCCGCTTTTCTTCTTCTGCTTCACCTTCTTCATTCACTACTCTATTAGACACTGGTAATTCCTCTGGAACCTTTAAACTCTCACTTTTCTCCAAATAAGTATAACGCCTATCTACAGGCTCCCTACTTGCCGATGTCTGTTTACTAACATAACTACTTCTTCCCCTGTTAATTTCATACTTATTTCTTCTCTCAGCTGTAACTGTTGTTACTGTCTTCACACTTGCCACCCCCTTGTAGCCTCCATTACTTCCGGAATATTCAGTTTTTCTTACAGTTTCTTGTGTTCTCCTCCAACCCCCATGTTTGTCCTTTTTGGCTCTTCCTAATGAACCACTGGAGTATTGGACATCTTTAGCAGCTCTTTCCCGGGACTCATCATTCTCCTGGACTCTCCTAGCATGCGCACACCACCGGTCCAGGTCCGCAAAACAACGTGGAGGATCTGTGAAAACTAGCCGGGATCTCTCTTGGGGATTCAGACCTTCTCGTATTACTTGTATTACTTCCGTCTCGGGCAATCCCAACCTTAATATACGGGCATCTTTCCGTATATCATGCACGAAGTCCCCCAATGCCTCTCCATTGGCCTGTAGGCGATAGAATAAATCTAACTTAAGCTGGATACGTCGTCGATGGGGTATGAAGAAATCCAACACTTCCCCATGGAAAGTGTCAACACTGCAGCCCCGACGCAGAGTGTTGGTGACCAGACCGACCAATGAACCCCGGCAATACGGGTATATAAGGGACAAGACCTCCTCATCGGACACACCCGGGAAATCTGCCAACTGCAGGACCAGGTCAAGAAGACCAACAACCTGTCCTCATCTACTCCATCCAACACCGAAAGTTTCTGGAGAATCCCTGAAATGGGGTGGGGCAATTCCTTGTAACATACCGTCGCCAGAGTTGCACAATCCTCAAACACAACAATAAAACGTAAATCCCAATGAAAAAACCTAACACAAACTTAACCTACAAAACATAATGACAAAGAATCCGGAAAAAACTCAAGTACTCTTCTTCCTTTGAGCCGCTCCAGAGTGTTATAGGGATGCGACGAGATGGGTGTCATAAAGGCAGAGAAACAGCCATGCAAAATACCCAGAAGAGAACACGACACAAAATAACAAAACTGACTCACTATATACAATCCACAAAGTACACATAAAATTCAATATAATCGAAAATATATAACTATCAAGTCCATGACATCTGGTCGGACCATAACCGCATTCAGAATCCACGATACCACAATGCAGCGCCCTCAATAACCAAATACTACCTAACGGGGTGCTATAAAACACGTTGTCTATTCCATGAAACAAATCGCAATCAAAATCAACAAGTACTGACGGCTCTCATCACGTTCAAAATCTGTCTAAGCTCCAGAGTATGCGCAAGTAAATGCATCAGCTCACATTCATTTTGAAAACCATCAATCACATGCTTAAAACCCCCTTCCAAAACCTACCTTACACTCAACATCACAAAATAATTACTTAAACACTAACACATATTAAATCATTTTAAACTTCAACAACCCCTTATTCATTTTATAAAATATGTTATTATTCTGATTATTCATTTTATTAAATCGTTACATTACCATTAACTTTTCTTTCAACACTTGGATTCAGATTAAACCAAATTTGAAATAATTTGCAAGTCCCAACACCAGCTGACATGCCTGTAGCCACACCAAGTTTCATTTAAGAAAATAAATACAAGCCCCCAGATTCTAAAACTTCCAAATTTCAAACAAAAATAAGGCAGAAATAATATCTACTCCATCCATAGAATCATAACCACGCTCTGATCTACCATTTGAAACCCCCTTTTATTTTTATAAGTTTTTTTGGAAATTTTTTTTTATTTTATTTTTTTATTTTATTGAGTTTTTTTTTTGTGTAAAAGGGGAGAGTCATAATATTTAGAACTAGGTGGTGAACCTAGAGGAAGCAAAAGTGTGCAAGGCCTAATTACATTTACAGACATGTCCCCCCAGGTGAATGACAGGACTTGCAAATGAAAAAGTCTATTAACAAACAAGCGTATACTTTATTAAGCCTGCAACTCTTACATGAGATGACAAGTTATAGATTGAACAAGAGCAAAATTAACTGCAGGATTATATATATCAATTAATATTCTTAATGGCATAAAATGTGAGTGAATTGAATATTCACATATATCGCATAAATCCTGCCACATTTTGTTCAAGTTAATGGTTGCAATAATATTATTCACAAAATAGAACATCACTAATCCATAAGTGTTGTATAGAAAGGACTTAAAATAGGCTAGCCTTTTAGTATCTTAGTAAGCACATTTATGATCTTTTAATTTATACATATTCCCCCAACAAAATATATAAAGATTACACACACAAGCACATACACAACATAAATGACACAACATCCCTCATTTCTGTACCAAACCCCTCATGAA
Organism: Magicicada septendecula; assembly: GCA_034769895.1. Lineage (NCBI taxonomy): Eukaryota > Metazoa > Arthropoda > Insecta > Hemiptera > Cicadidae > Magicicada > Magicicada septendecula. The sequence continues at coordinate 257,659,636 of CM068375.1, forward strand.
ACCCATTTCAACTAGAATAAATGAATGCACAACCATATATATATATATATATATATATATATATATGTATAAATATAATTATAAAGGTAATCAGATAAATCACAGCTACGAAGCATTAATATGCCTTGGTAATTAGCACCAGAAAATGTAAGTGCCCCCAACCAAACCAGAGACTCAAAACAATAACCAAACCTCACTTTAACCATAATAAGCAATAAGCATATGTGACCATGAAAATACTTTCACAATTTAAAAAACATCAGACAGCCCCCTTTGCGTGACTAGAATTCTGCCATGACCGCATGACATGAAAGCACAAAATAACTAACTCTCTAATAGCTTTAATTGGATAAAAGGTAGAATTTAGAGCAGACTGCGGATATGCGTGTGTGTGTAATTTTCTTACACATTATAAGCAGATATAATAGATTTCATTAGGTTTAATTGTGTAATGTTCACACATGCAGTCACAGAACTGAACATGAGAGTTTGTGCAAAAGTTTAACGGTTAAAACTTCATGAGTGAGCTTCTGGGAGCTTCCGTGCATTCACAATGTCGTTGAGATAGAATTAAATAATTAGACTGGTCCCACCTGGATCGTCCGGTGCACTTAAGCAATACTGTGGCTGATCAGTAGTGTCTCGGTTGTACTAAGAAGTCCTGGGGCGGCGTAGCGTCATAAGTGTGTCTGAACGGTAGATCTCGACTGACGGCATATCATGGCTAAAGGATCGTCTCTGCCAGGAGGGTGGACAGTTGGTCGTCACGTGACGTCAAAGCCGCTCGTTTTAAAAACACATCGCCTACAATGCCGAACCCAGTACGGCACACCCTCACCCCAAATGGGCAACATGGTTGACCCAAATCAAAGCAGTACTCAAGCACGACGGCTGCGGGAATCCTGGAAAAATCTCAGATTCTAAATCGCACTTGGTGGGTTCAGTACTCAGGAAAACGAAAGAGGCAGAAGGAAGAGGTGTGAGTCTGTGAATGTGTGTCTGAAAGAGAAGATGGAAGTGTGCGTCCTGCATGCTCGCCGGGCCCTGGTCCGCATGCAGATATAAGGAACAGAACAGAACAGGAGAAAGAGAAGAATCACCGGAACCGGCTCTGAGAACTGACCACCAAGGCCTTCTAAACCCAACAACTGAGACCCAGGACCATTGACACTATTCCCCCCCCTTCCCAGGACTGAAAATCTCTACCACACTGCGACCATCCCCCACGCGAGTCCTCTCCTCCATGCCAAACTCTCGGGACCGCCCCAACACGTCACCCTCTCCAGTGACCACCAGCTAACTCTCCTTGGTACTCACATATTCACGCCCGAAGGCTAACAAGGTGCTACAAACCTTGATATGCAAGTACCCTTCGAGAACCGTCCACCTCGTGGACCGACCAGCCATGTTCAGCAAACAAGGCATCATCAATCCTTGCCACATGACTGGCCCACCTCCCCACACTAGGGTGGGCGGACCCGAATCACAAGGCTGAGAAGACCGCGCAGAGGGCACGCGAACATCATTCCCTTCTCTTACCTTTTCAAATACAGCGTAACTAGCAAGGGGGGGGTTACTTTTCCACCATCTAAACAAACCACACTTAATCCAAAACTAACACACCAGGGAAATCAACCGGGGAATACGGCATGGACCGACCCTACAATGATCAACAAACAACCACTATAAACAAGGAAACCACACCATATAACTTCGCCATCTTACTTTTAGAACAGGGGAAACCGACGACCTCGGCAATCTACGGGCACTCTCCAACTCTCTGACTTTCTCCATGATAACCTTCCAGAACAGGGGAAACTGACAATCTCCAGGACTAGAGTCTAATCACTTTCGGCAAGGTTCTCTAACTCCTTATTGATTTTTTTTTATGGGGAGGGGTAGGAAAATCAGGAAGATGAAACGGGGTAAGGATCATTAAAGGCTCAATAGCTAGGAGTAAGGGTAAGGACATGGCTCCCTCCGGAAATTAGGATGAATGGAAGAAACCAAGTCTCGCGTGGGCAGGGGCGCAACCCTGAAATAGATGAACACCACTGGGACTGTGGGGAACATCTACCCGCTACCCGTTAACCGCTTCTTCTCACCTTTCTGTGACGGACTTTCGGTACTCGTTCCTTTCGGACACAACTCTCTGAGAGATTATTTCGTGTTGAGCTGCACTGCTTCGTTTCTTCTGAATCAGAATCAAGGCAACTTAACTCGCTACTCTCACTTCGCTTTGGATTATCCTTGTCGTCTAACTCCTCTGCTACAATTTCTTCCTTTTCTTCTACACTTTCCCTTTCTTCGTCCCCATAATCCAAATCAACATCATGACACTGCACCTCCTCACCATCTTCCAGTTGCTCCTCTGATCCATCTTCAACCGCATCTTCACCAGCTCCTTCACAAACTTCTTCACTAACCTCTTCTCCGATCTCATTGACATCAACACGTTCATCATCATAATCTAAATTTTCATCATCATCAACATCATCGCCATCATGTCCACTACCACCATTTGAACACTGCACATCTTCGTCCTCCTCTAGTTGCTCACCTGGTCCACCTGAAACTTCTTTCCGCTCTTCGGAATCTTCAACACTACTTACAGAAGGCGTCTGCACATCTTCACACACTACATCATTCTCACTCGCACACTCCACAACGCTGCCACCAAATTTCTCCTCAACTTCTACCTCGTCTACTTCTACCACACTTGCGGCATGAACATCCCCTTGTCCATCCGCAACCTCAGAAACACTTGCAGCCTGGACATCCCCTTGTCCATCTGCAAACTCAGACTCTTGAGTCTCACTAACACCTATAACTATACTTCCCTGTGCAGCATCCGCAGACCGCTCTTCTGACTCTTCCTTCGATTCCTCTCCTTCACCACTCTCAGCAACTACAACATCCTCAACATTTTCAACCCTGGAAGCTAGCTGTCCAGGTTCATGGGCAATGACTAAATTAATTTCTACTGGCGATGGTAAAGCTACACCATCAAGTGACTTCTCATATCCCTGCGTAGACGATGATGATGTCACAGGATCTGGATCCCTCACGAACAATACCGGAACAAATTCTGCGGCATCTGGATTCAACCATGACGTCCTCTCTGAGTCCTCTAATTCCGTATTAACTGACGTGTTCTTATGCTCTTTTATTGATCCACAGAAGTTATTCCGCTTTTCTTCTTCTGCTTCACCTTCTTCATTCACTACTCTATTAGACACTGGTAATTCCTCTGGAACCTTTAAACTCTCACTTTTCTCCAAATAAGTATAACGCCTATCTACAGGCTCCCTACTTGCCGATGTCTGTTTACTAACATAACTACTTCTTCCCCTGTTAATTTCATACTTATTTCTTCTCTCAGCTGTAACTGTTGTTACTGTCTTCACACTTGCCACCCCCTTGTAGCCTCCATTACTTCCGGAATATTCAGTTTTTCTTACAGTTTCTTGTGTTCTCCTCCAACCCCCATGTTTGTCCTTTTTGGCTCTTCCTAATGAACCACTGGAGTATTGGACATCTTTAGCAGCTCTTTCCCGGGACTCATCATTCTCCTGGACTCTCCTAGCATGCGCACACCACCGGTCCAGGTCCGCAAAACAACGTGGAGGATCTGTGAAAACTAGCCGGGATCTCTCTTGGGGATTCAGACCTTCTCGTATTACTTGTATTACTTCCGTCTCGGGCAATCCCAACCTTAATATACGGGCATCTTTCCGTATATCATGCACGAAGTCCCCCAATGCCTCTCCATTGGCCTGTAGGCGATAGAATAAATCTAACTTAAGCTGGATACGTCGTCGATGGGGTATGAAGAAATCCAACACTTCCCCATGGAAAGTGTCAACACTGCAGCCCCGACGCAGAGTGTTGGTGACCAGACCGACCAATGAACCCCGGCAATACGGGTATATAAGGGACAAGACCTCCTCATCGGACACACCCGGGAAATCTGCCAACTGCAGGACCAGGTCAAGAAGACCAACAACCTGTCCTCATCTACTCCATCCAACACCGAAAGTTTCTGGAGAATCCCTGAAATGGGGTGGGGCAATTCCTTGTAACATACCGTCGCCAGAGTTGCACAATCCTCAAACACAACAATAAAACGTAAATCCCAATGAAACACCTAACACAAACTTAACCTACAAAACATAATGACAAAGAATCCGGAAAAAAACTCAAGTACTCTTCTTCCTTTGAGCCGCTCCAGAGTGTTATAGGGATGCGACGAGATGGGTGTCATAAAGGCAGAGAAACAGCCATGCAAAATACCCAGAAGAGAACACGACACAAAATAACAAAACTGACTCACTATATACAATCCACAAAGTACACATAAAATTCAATATAATCGAAAATATATAACTATCAAGTCCATGACATCTGGTCGGACCATAACCGCATTCAGAATCCACGATACCACAATGCAGCGCCCTCAATAACCAAATACTACCTAACGGGGTGCTATAAAACACGTTGTCTATTCCATGAAACAAATCGCAATCAAAATCAACAAGTACTGACGGCTCTCATCACGTTCAAAATCTGTCTAAGCTCCAGAGTATGCGCAAGTAAATGCATCAGCTCACATTCATTTTGAAAACCATCAATCACATGCTTAAAACCCCCTTCCAAAACCTACCTTACACTCAACATCACAAAATAATTACTTAAAAACTAACACATATTAAATCATTTTAAACTTCAACAACCCCTTATTCATTTTATAAAATATGTTATTATTCTGATTATTAATTTTATTAAATCGTTACATTACCATTAACTTTTCTTTCAACACTTGGATTCAGATTAAACCAAATTTGAAATAATTTGCAAGTCCCAACACCAGCTGACATGCCTGTAGCCACACCACGTTTCATTTAAGAAAATAAATACAAGCCCCCAGATTCTAAAACTTCCAAATTACAAAAAAAAAAAAGGCAGAAATAATATCTACTCCATCCATAGAATCATAACCACGCTCTGATCTACCATTTGAAACCCCCTTTTATTTTTATAAGTTTTTTTTGTAAATTTTTTTTTATTTTATTTTTTTATTTTATTGAGTTTTTTTTTTGTGTAAAAGGGGAGAGTCATAATATTTAGAACTAGGTGGTGAACCTAGAGGAAGCAAAAGTGTGCAAGGCCTAATTACATTTACAGACATGTCCCCCCAGGTGAATGACAGGACTTGCAAATGAAAAAGTCTATTAACAAACAAGCGTATACTTTATTAAGCCTGCAACTCTTACATGAGATGACAAGTTATAGATTGAACAAGAGCAAAATTAACTGCAGGATTATATATATCAATTAATATTCTTAATGGCATAAAATGTGAGTGAATTGAATATTCACATATATCGCATAAATCCTGCCACATTTTGTTCAAGTTAATGGTTGCAATAATATTATTCACAAAATAGTACATCACTAATCCATAAGTGTTGTATAGAAAGGACTTAAAATAGGCTAGACTTTTAGTATCTTAGTAAGCACATTTATGATCTTTTAATTTATACATATTCCCCCAACAAAATATATAAAGATTACACACACAAGCACATACACATCATAAATGACACAACATCCCTCATTTCTGTACCAAACCCCTCATGAAACCCATTTCAACTTGAATAAATGAATGCACAACCATATATATATATATATATATATATATATATGTATAAATATAATTAAAAAGGTAATCAGATAAATCACAGCTACGAAGCATTAATATGCCTTGGTAATTAGCACCAGAAAATGTAAGTGCCCCCAACCAAACCAGAGACTCAAAACAATAACCAACCCTCACTTTAACCATAATAAGCAATAAGCATATGTGACCATGAAAATACTTTCACAATTTAAAGAACATCAGACAGCCCCCTTTGCGTGACTAGAATTCTGCCATGACCGCATGACATGAAAGCACAAAATAACTAACTCTCTAATAGCTTTAATTGGATAAAAGGTAGAATTTAGAGCAGACTGCGGATATGCGTGTGTGTGTAATTTTCTTACACATTATAAGCAGATATAATAGATTTCATTAGGTTTAATTGTGTAATGTTCACACATGCAGTCACAGAACTGAACATGAGAGTTTGTGCAAAAGTCTAACGGTTAAAACTTCATGAGTGAGCTTCTGGGAGCTTCCGTGCATTCACAATGTCGTTGAGATAGAATTAAATAATTAGACTGGTCCCACCTGGATCGTCCGGTGCACTTAAGCAATACTGTGGCTGATCAGTAGTGTCTCGGTTGTACTAAGAAGTCCTGGGGCGGCGTAGCGTCATAAGTGTGTCTGAACGGTAGATCTCGACTGACGGCATATCATGGCTAAAGGATCGTCTCTGCCAGGAGGGTGGACAGTTGGTCGTCACGTGACGTCAAAGCCGCTCGTTTTAAAAACACATCGCCTACAATGCCGAACCCAGTACGGCACACCCTCACCCCAAATGGGCAACATGGTTGACCCAAATCAAAGCAGTACTCAAGCACGACGGCTGCGGGAATCCTGGAAAAATCTCAGATTCTAAATCGCACTTGGTGGGTTCAGTACTCAGGAAAACGAAAGAGGCAGAAGGAAGAGGTGTGAGTCTGTGAATGTGTGTCTGAAAGAGAAGATGGAAGTGTGCGTCCTGCATGCTCGCCGGGCCCTGGTCCGCATGCAGATATAAGGAACAGAACAGAACAGGAGAAAGAGAAGAATCACCGGAACCGGCTCTGAGAACTGACCACCAAGGCCTCCTAAACCCAACAACTGAGACCCAGGACCATTGACACTATTCCCCCCCTTCCCAGGACTGAAAATCTCTACCACACTGCGACCATCCCCCACGCGAGTCCTCTCCTCCATGCCAAACTCTCGGGACCGCCCCAACACGTCACCCTCTCCAGTGACCACCAGCTAACTCTCCTTGGTACTCACATATTCACGCCCGAAGGCTAACAAGGTGCTACAAACCTTGATATGCGAGTACCCTTCGAGAACCGTCCACCTCGTGGACCGACCAGCCATGTTCAGCAAACAAGGCATCATCAATCCTTGCCACATGACTGGCCCACCTCCCCACACTAGGGTGGGCGGACCCGAATCACAAGGCTGAGAAGACCGCGCAGAGGGCACGCGAACATCAATCCCTTCTCTTACTTTTTCAAATACAGGGTAACTAGCAAGGGGGGGGTTACTTTTCCAACATCTAAACAAACCACACTTAATCCGGAACTTAATTCCCGAGTGGCTCCCTCCGGAAATTAGGATGATTGGAAGAAACCAAGGCTCGCGTGGGCAGGGGCTCAACCCTGAAATAGATGAACACCACTGGGACTGTGGGGAACATCTACCCGCTACCCGTTAACCGCTTCTTCTCACCTTTCTGTGACGGACTTTCGGTACTCGTTCCTTTCGGACACAACTCTCTGAGAGATTATTTCGTGTTGAGCTGCACTGCTTCGTTTCTTCTGAATCAGAATCAAGGCAACGTAACTCGCTACTCTCACTTCGCTTTGGATTATCCTTGTCGTCTAACTCCTCTGCTACAATTTCTTCCTTTTCTTCTACACTTTCCCTTTCTTCGTCCCCATAATCCAAATCAACATCATGACACTGCACCTCCTCACCATCTTCCAGTTGCTCCTCTGATCCATCTTCAACCGCATCTTTACCAGCTCCTTCACAAACTTCTTCACTAACCTCTTCTCCGATCTCATTGACATCAACACGTTCATCATCATAATCTAAATTTTCATCATCATCAACATCATCGCCATCATGTCCACTACCACCATCTGAACACTGCACATCTTCGTCCTCCTCTAGTTGCTCACCTGGTCCACCTGAAACTTCTTTCCGATCTTCGGAATCTTCAACACTACTTACAGAAGGCGTCTGCACATCTTCACACACTACATCATTCTCACTCGCACACTCCACAACGCTGCCACCAAATTTCTCCTCAACTTCTACCTCGTCTACTTCTACCACACTTGCGGCATGAACATCCCCTTGTCCATCCGCAACCTCAGAAACACTTGCAGCCTGGACATCCCCTTGTCCATCTGCAAACTCAGACTCTTGAGTCTCACTAACACCTATAACTATACTTCCCTGTGCAGCATCCGCAGACCGCTCTTCTGACTCTTCCTTCGATTCCTCTCCTTCACCACTCTCAGCAACTACAACATCCTCAACATTTTCAACCCTGGAAGCTAGCTGTCCAGGTTCATGGGCAATGACTAAATTAATTTCTACTGGCGATGGTAAAGCTACACCATCAAGTGACTTCTCATATCCCTGCGTAGACGATGATGATGTCACAGGATCTGGATCCCTCGCGAACAATACCGGAACAAATTCTGCGGCATCTGGATTCAACCATGACGTCCTCTCTGAGTCCTCTAATTCCGTATTAACTGACGTGTTCTTATGCTCTTTTATTGATCCACAGAAGTTATTCCGCTTTTCTTCTTCTGCTTCACCTTCTTCATTCACTACTCTATTAGACACTGGTAATTCCTCTGGAACCTTTAAACTCTCACTTTTCTCCAAATAAGTATAACGCCTATCTACAGGCTCCCTACTTGCCGATGTCTGTTTACTAACATAACTACTTCTTCCCCTGTTAATTTCATACTTATTTCTTCTCTCAGCTGTAACTGTTGTTACTGTCTTCACACTTGCCACCCCCTTGTAGCCTCCATTACTTCCGGAATATTCAGTTTTTCTTACAGTTTCTTGTGTTCTCCTCCAACCCCCATGTTTGTCCTTTTTGGCTCTTCCTAATGAACCACTGGAGTATTGGACATCTTTAGCAGCTCTTTCCCGGGACTCATCATTCTCCTGGACTCTCCTAGCATGCGCACACCACCGGTCCAGGTCCGCAAAACAACGTGGAGGATCTGTGAAAACTAGCCGGGATCTCTCTTGGGGATTCAGACCTTCTCGTATTACTTGTATTACTTCCGTCTCGGGCAATCCCAACCTTAATATACGGGCATCTTTCCGTATATCATGCACGAAGTCCCCCAATGCCTCTCCATTGGCCTGTAGGCGATAGAATAAATCTAACTTAAGCTGGATACGTCGTCGATGGGGTATGAAGAAATCCAACACTTCCCCATGGAAAGTGTCAACACTGCAGCCCCGACGCAGAGTGTTGGTGACCAGACCGACCAATGAACCCCGGCAATACGGGTATATAAGGGACAAGACCTCCTCATCGGACACACCCGGGAAATCTGCCAACTGCAGGACCAGGTCAAGAAGACCAACAACCTGTCCTCATCTACTCCATCCAACACCGAAAGTTTCTGGAGAATCCCTGAAATGGGGTGGGGCAATTCCTTGTAACATACCGTCGCCAGAGTTGCACAATCCTCAAACACAACAATAAAACGTAAATCCCAATGAAACACCTAACACAAACTTAACCTACAAAACATAATGACAAAGAATCCGGAAAAAAACTCAAGTACTCTTCTTCCTTTGAGCCGCTCCAGAGTGTTATAGGGATGCGACGAGATGGGTGTCATAAAGGCAGAGAAACAGCCATGCAAAATACCCAGAAGAGAACACGACACAAAATAACAAAACTGACTCACTATATACAATCCACAAAGTACACATAAAATTCAATATAATCGAAAATATATAACTATCAAGTCCATGACATCTGGTCGGACCATAACCGCATTCAGAATCCACGATACCACAATGCAGCGCCCTCAATAACCAAATACTACCTAACGGGGTGCTATAAAACACGTTGTCTATTCCATGAAACAAATCGCAATCAAAATCAACAAGTACTGACGGCTCTCATCACGTTCAAAATCTGTCTAAGCTCCAGAGTATGCGCAAGTAAATGCATCAGCTCACATTCATTTTGAAAACCATCAATCACATGCTTAAAACCCCCTTCCAAAACCTACCTTACACTCAACATCACAAAATAATTACTTAAACACTAACACATATTAAATCATTTTAAACTTCAACAACCCCTTATTCATTTTATAAAATATGTTATTATTCTGATTATTCATTTTATTAAATCGTTACATTACCATTAACTTTCCTTTCAACACTTGGATTCAGATTAAACCAAATTTGAAATAATTTGCAAGTCCCAACACCAGCTGACATGCCTGTAGCCACACCAAGTTTCATTTAAGAAAATAAATACAAGCCCCCAGATTCTAAAACTTCCAAATTTCAAAAAAAAATAAGGCAGAAATAATATCTACTCCATCCATAGAATCATAACCACGCTCTGATCTACCATTTGAAACCCCCTTTTATTTTTATAAGTTTTTTTGTAAATTTTTTTTATTTTATTTTTTTATTTTATTGAGTTTTTTTTTGTGTAAAAGGGGAGAGTCATAATATTTAGAACTAGGTGTTGAACCTAGAGGAAGCAAAAGTGTGCAAGGCCTAATTACATTTACAGACATGTCCCCCCAGGTGAATGACAGGACTTGCAAATGAAAAAGTCTATTAACAAACAAGCGTATACTTTATTAAGCCTGCAACTCTTACATGAGATGACAAGTTATAGATTGAACAAGAGCAAAATTAACTGCAGGATTATATATATCAATTAATATTCTTAATGGCATAAAATGTGAGTGAATTGAATATTCACATATATCGCATAAATCCTGCCACATTTTGTTCAAGTTAATGGTTGCAATAATATTATTCACAAAATAGAACATCACTAATCCATAAGTGTTGTATAGAAAGGACTTAAAATAGGCTAGCCTTTTAGTATCTTAGTAAGCACATTTATGATCTTTTAATTTATACATATTCCCCCAACAAAATATATAAAGATTACACACACAAGCACATACACAACATAAATGACACAACATCCCTCATTTCTGTACCAAACCCCTCATGAAACCCATTTCAACTTGAATAAATGAATGCACAACCATATATATATATATATATATATATATATATGTATAAATATAATTAAAAAGGTAATCAGATAAATCACAGCTACGAAGCATTAATATGCCTTGGTATTTAGCACCAGAAAATGTAAGTGCCCCCAACCAAACCAGAGACTCAAAACAATAACCAACCCTCACTTTAACCATAATAAGCAATAAGCATATGTGACCATGAAAATACTTTCACAATTTAAAGAACATCAGACAGCCCCCTTTGCGTGACTAGAATTCTGCCATGACCGCATGACATGAAAGCACAAAATAACTAACTCTCTAATAGCTTTAATTGGATAAAAGGTAGAATTTAGAGCAGACTGCGGATATGCGTGTGTGTGTAATTTTCTTACACATTATAAGCAGATATAATAGATTTCATTAGGTTTAATTGTGTAATGTTCACACATGCAGTCACAGAACTGAACATGAGAGTTTGTGCAAAAGTTTAACGGTTAAAACTTCATGAGTGAGCTTCTGGGAGCTTCCGTGCATTCACAATGTCGTTGAGATAGAATTAAATAATTAGAATGGTCCCACCTGGATCGTCCGGTGCACTTAAGCAATACTGTGGCTGATCAGTAGTGTCTCGGTTGTACTAAGAAGTCCTGGGGCGGCGTAGCGTCATAAGTGTGTCTGAACGGTAGATCTCGACTGACGGCATATCATGGCTAAAGGATCGTCTCTGCCAGGAGGGTGGACAGTTGGTCGTCACACCCGACACCCATCTCGCCCTTGTTCGAGCACCTGTGACATGCAATGAGTTGTATAGGGTGTCATAAGGAAATGATCTCGCCACATACGTCATCCGCATTAAATATCTAACACACACTTTAAAGCTTCAACAGCCACTACACACACATCGCCACTAATTCGTATTAATCAGTATTGAACTCCCCAGCTGTGACTTATTTCACTCAACTATCAATTACGTTTTAAGTATTTCATTGAGAATGTTCAAATTAATTAACTGAGTACTTCATAATTATTAATGACACAAAAAACAACAGCTGAGTGCAAGATGCATTATCATTTTCTTTACTGAAGTCAATTTGACCCGCAACATTTACATTCATATTAAGTTAATCTTTAATTTGCATTAACGCCCAAATTGAAAACTGATATACACGCACACACACGCAGGGTATATTTTATAATTAAAGCTGAAACACAAAATTTATATTTCGGGTTAAAATATTTTTAGAACCCGTTAACTTGTACATACCTGGAGCAGAACTTTATTCAGCCAACCATAGAGAAAGTCGACGAAGTCCTGAATTGATGAGTGCCGTCAGCCGAGAGCAGATGATCTGGTTGAGGGTTCAAACAGAAATGAGACAGATTCAAAGTGTCTATCTAACCACGAAACCTCACGGACGCAGGAATGTACAAAAACAGCTGGACGCGCCAACTGAATTTCGTCGCTGCACAACAACAGTGAGCATAGCACAACGGCGACGAGATGCCGTGGCCGCGCGTGACGTCAAAGCCGCTCGTTTTAAAAACACATCGCCTACAATGCCGAACCCAGTACGGCACAAGATCTGAGTTAAATGAATTCAATTAAAATAAAACTTAATTACATTTAAATTTTATTTTTTTTATTAAATCAATTTGAATAAATGTCTAGATCAAGATTATTAACATGTCTAGAGGTAAGAGTGTTTTAAATGTGTGTAACACCGTATAGCTTAAGAGATGAACTTAATAACGAGTGATATCTTGATCGGAGATTATTAACAATGTTTTATTATTTATAATGCTTGTTAAAACAATAAACATGAAATTTTAACTACTCATAAATTTACTACTCTTATTATAGTTACACCTGGTATTGTTATAATTATTTACAACCTGCATATACAAAAGGTATCGTTTATAATTTTGGGCCCCAAAGAACGTGGGGCCACATAAATTACAGTATATCAAATTTATGTTATGTATCGTTGTAATATGTTGTAAAATTATTTGAAAAGACACTTTCAGATTGAGATCCTAGAAAAATTTGTCAATAACTATTACCGTTCTTAGCAATATTGGTAATCAAAACATTTAAGGAAGTACGTTCTTTATTTAAAAGATTCTGACAATGATCTAATAGTAACCAGAATGTGTTCATCTCCCATATTGATATAGCATAAAATTTCATTTTGCTTCAAGCTTAGACCCCTGATATTTCATTTTATTGTACAAAAATAAAAATCTTAAATTTAATGTTAAAGTGATGCTGTTTCAAATAGCAAAGATCTAATATGCAAGTATTGCCAAAAGAAAAAAAAAACAATTTCAATGAGAACACAACGACTCACCACCCGTCTGATTTTCACAGTTCTTTCAACATGTGATTTTAGCTCCATGTAATAAGTAACATTTCATGCGTACCTGTTTAAAAATTAAACAAAGCGTAATAAATATAACGTACATGGGATGCAGTACTTGTCCACGCATTTGCAGCCTTCTGGACACGTCGTGCTGTTGGTGCACTGCAAACACAGAACAAATAAACACATCTAACAAAGTCAGTACACTATCTTGTAAGAGAGAAATAGATTGTGTGTGTGTGTGTGTGTGTGTGTGTGTGTGTTTTGAGGACAAGCGGGTTAATCGTTCCCTTTGCCAACATGAAGTACAGACAGTACTTATTTATTGTTACATTTCGTAGTATAATATTTGGTTATTGTCAGGTTTCGTAAAATTCTCTAAAGGAGAATTAATACAAGGGGAAGGAGCGAGTCTATAATTATTCAAATATTTATAGGGCAGGTTATTAGAACACGTTTGTGCTTTCACCATGGAGTTAAAACCTGATGGTAGATCACCTAAGAATAAAGGGTTAAATATTTCAGAAGACGTTTACAGAAGACGATCAATTGCTGATACCTGAAAACAAAACAGAACTGCAAGTGGCTTTAAAGTATAGGAGAGAAGAGAAGGGAATTAATAACGGTAAAAACTAAAGTTCGAGTAATTGATGAAGCAACGCACAAAATAATAATAGAAATTGACGGGGCACTGGGAGAGCAATGGGGAGCGTTTCAATATTTGATAATTGTCAGATATAGTTATAGTTAATAATTATCGTTATTATATGTAGTTATCAGATAGTTATCTAACAGTTAAAACGGGATTACAGGAAGTAAATGTCAAGAAAATTGTTCAAAAAAAAAGACTAAGCCCTGTTATGAATAAACAATTTAATAATTAGGGGAGTCTTTAGCAAATTACAAAAGACGATACTTAGATAATTTGTATACCTATTTTGTTGTCTGGATTTAACTCATGAGTGTTCAGATTGCCTAAAGCTAGCTTTCCAAGTACACACCTTTTGGAAGAGACAGTGACAGCCGTCTTCGGGCAGTTCGCAATGCCGACATCATGTGTTGTGAAATAAGTGCAGAAAAGGGAAATGTAGGCTAAGGAAATGAAGTATGTAGAAGAGTACTAGTAAGTACGAAGGCATACAGTACGAGAAATGTAAAGTTCATTTTTGGTTTGGTCTCCAAGTTGCGTATTTTAATAAATTATATAGACTGGTAATTACCTTAATCTAATTCCTTCCTTGCAACTTTTGATTGTTTACGTAACGGCGCGTTTCAGGAACACAGTTCCATCATCAGGTTATAAAAATGAAATCATCAATTAATCACTCGTCGTTAAGTTTAAAATAAAACCACTGCACAACATTCGAATACACGCGAACACATAGCTATGTGCATTCACACACGTGCGCGTCGTCGTAAAGTTAAAAGTCGACTGATTTTGTTATCGCAAACTTATACAGGCAGTCGTCTGCTTTCTTCTTGTTGTGTGCGTATTTAAATGCTATGGCAGCCATGGGCCACAGTACTGTGGACCTAACGTGAACACCCTACGTTCAGGATTTTTATTGTTCCACTGATGATGGCAGCCATTGGAGCTGCCGAAACGTTTGGTTTGTAAATAAACCATGGACCACGGCCAAACAGCCCGGATAACTTTGATCATAGAAATAATCTTGTTTCTCTCCATTCATCCGGGATCCTGCATCTTCTCCAATACATATTCAGCAAATGTAGCAGTCTATACTTAATGTAGTACAGTATATTCAGTAGTTCTGAGTTTATCTCATTCAATCCAACTGCTTTTCGATTGTTCATGGACGAGAGTGCTTCTTCGAGTTCCTCAAATGTTATTGAATGAACGTATTGGAAATTACAATATTTGATCTTAAAATTACTATAGACAAGCAATAAAATATGAGTTCACGACTTGTATTTTAATAATATTTTTATTTATTACGCTATCAGTAACCGATAATATATTGTCAACATAAACAATTTTAAAAACCCAATTACACTATAAGTACGTTAACACACATGCGTCTAATGTCACAAGAATATTAGGCCCGTACAATTCGTAAGTTGCAATAATAAAACAATATTTCTTATACTTCATTGATTTTATTCCTACGTTCAAATAAATATTATTTAAATAAGCAATATTATAAATCTATAAAACATATATAAACCCACTTTCTCTCTCGCTCAAGCACACACGCACACGCACAATATTTTGTCATGATATTTGAGACTTGACCTAAGACGAATTTTCGTGTCTCCGAATCTGAGGACAAATCCCATTCAGCCAAAGAGCAAATAGAACGAGATGAGACGAACGACAGTGCAGGCCGAGCGTTGAGAAGGATGAAGCGCAGAGAGAGAGAGAGAGAGAGAGAGAGAGAGAGAGAGAGAGAGAGAGAGAGAGAGAGAGAGAGAGAGAGAGATTAATAGGCTTTGCCTTCGTTTTCCGGCGCGTGCTTAATTTTTATGGTTGCAAATACGAATGTTATTTACCAAATAATGTTGAGTGACCGTCATTATTACGAAAACTTTAACTTTATGTTATTAATTTATAAATATTGTAAGCTTTTTATTTCTGAAGTTATTTATAAGCCATATTTTAACAATCGCAACTGATTTAGAAATAGATTTATATGAAGTGATTTTGGAATTTCGCTAAATTTTTTAACAGCTATGGGGGGGAGGTTTGATCCCTCTGACCCCCGGAGTAGTTACGCCACTGTGTGTTCACAAATCAAGGTTGGGTGCTGGCATATGGCATATGGCATAATCAAGGGCCCGTCTGGAATAGGCGTCACATGGCTGCGTCGACGGAGTTTTTGGAAGCGTCGGCGCGCATTGGAAGTGACTGTTTTGATGTTTTTGCCCCTGGTAACCGCGGACTTAAAAGTGACGCTAAGGTATTTTGCAAGCACCCTTGGGGGTAATTCTAGAAGAACCAAAACGGACTGGAGTTTGGTAAAGATATTGTATGTGTCGTCCTGTAGCACTGAGGATATAGTTCTGGGTGTTGTAACGAGCAGAAAATTTAAAAATTTTTAAATTTCACCTCGGCAGAGTACGTTCACACGAGGCAAGTGTCAACGACTTATGGTGGAGCAATAAATAAGGAGTAATGAGAAGGTGTCAGTGAAGCGTTGCTGACTTGACAATAGAAACGCATTAAGTGCAATCCAACTATAGAATTTGGTGGCGTAAGATGACAGGGAAAGTTTCGTCCAGAATTATTGCTCTCCGCAGCTGTAACAACGTAAGTGAGGACATTCACACCCGTACCAAGAATTGTAGCAGATGTGGCCGTGTTACGTCAGTAGACGATAAGCGACAAAAACAAGTGATGCTCCATACTACAATGAAACGGATACGCTGCACCTTAAGTAACAATACTGGAAGATAGGCTGACAAAAACTAAAGTCATGTTACACAGCTGGAGGTATCGTCTAATTGACAGACAAGAATTTACGAAGGGAAAGTTGGGGTGACTTCAACGACCAGCAGATGTTCGAAATTAGTAATAGCCAGAAAAAAGGGGTAAGAGCATAGAACAATACGCCAGGAAGACTGTAAGTAGAGATAATGGGAATCTATAGAAACGCAGAGTTTACACAGACAATAGGCTGATAGACAAGCTGTTGATAGCCGTAGTTTCTTCGAAGCGGGTCAACGATCGTCAAGCCAGAGAGCAGGGAGACCTAAGGACCTATCAGAGACCTTCAGCCAGCGAGAAATTTGATGGTGAGGGATGTTTCCATAGCAACTGAGACGAAGAACCTATCGGAAGAACTATGACGTAGGATTTTGACAGAGTGGGACAGTATTTTCCGAGAAAATCAAAAACTGACCAATCTCGAAAAGAAGTGGGCGTGAAGCGCGCCAGAGACAAAATTTTGAGTAGGGACGAATTAATAAAACTAGCTGTCCAGGAAGACGGAGCGTCAGTCATACTCAATTTTTAGACAGTCAACACTCAAATTTTGAATAAGTATACTAAAGTCTTTACAGTTATAATTTTCAGACAGTTTACATTTCAATTATCAAGTAGTTTAACTACAAGTGCGAGAGACGGTATATTATAAACTTTCCATTGTTTATTCAAATCATTCGGAAGTTAGATAAATAACAAGGAACTTAAAACTTAATAATACATTCATATCGCGGTAGTGGAACTTTACCGGAGTGCGCAGTAACGGACTTAGTGAAATTTACACCAAGTGAACAATCAGACCGTTACACTAACAGACAGCATCACTTAACGACATACAAATTATTGGAACTTAATATTGTGTATCAACAACATAATGAACACGAAACATTAAACAAACTAATCAATTATAGGATCGTTTGTGGAAGCAGCGACAAATGAAACTAGACATGTATATTGACTTTAAAACGAACACACAGCAAACACAGTAAGATAGAACATTGATTGAACACTGAACTTAAATTACCCACACATATACAAACACCTACACGAGTGGTCGGAAGAATAAAGTGATAAGTGGCAGTGATAAAACAAATTACTACGGAATGTATCTACGAGCCATCTCCATCACCAGAACGAGACTTCATCAACAACTAATGGATATTCACTAACCAAGTAACCACTATTATAATTACTTCTAATTAATAACTTCTACTGACCTGGTTTCTTTCAAAGAATTCACACCTGAGAAATTTATTAAGAAAAGTAATGAGTAAAATTGAATAAAGTAGTTAATGAACGTATAAACAAAAGCTTATTTGGGATTTAATGAACGCATTAAATAAGTAGAATATTGAATTGTAACATCATTTGATTTATATATGTATGTATGTTTTTCTGTGTTTCAGCATATATTAAGATATATCTTTGTCTATTATAAATATGTATGTATTTCAGGTACAGCGACGTAACCTATGTACTATTATAATATGTCATAAATGATAATTAAACTAGTATTTTAGTTAATCAGAAACATGCGTTCATTATTACCAATGCAACCCAAATATTAACCTAAAGTTTGAAAGAATGCAAATAGATTTTAAGAGTTTCTTATGTTCAATTAAATAAATGATATCACGTATGTGTTGATGAGCATAGATAATTAGAATCATCATTAAGATTAAATTATACACATACATGTCAGAGATTGATAATTTTATATATTTAATAATTAATTTATTGTGCAATCATTACGCATATAAAATTAGTGTTGTAAAATGGCGCCCATTCGCACGGCATGATACGTATTAACACAGATTGTTAACACGTACAGCTTAGGTAAAGAACAGGCAGTAGAAATAGTAGAAAAGTAGTGTCATAGAAGTAGAAGTAAGATAAGTGTTATTAGTGTAAGTCAGTTTGAATGATTACGCGCAGTAGGGCTAAAATGGCGAGCAATTCAGACAGTGTAGAATTTGATATTAATAACCAATTAGGCGTAGTAAATACCGAGGACAATACTACACCTAGTGAACCAAGTAGCGTGATAGAGAGTCCAGAAGATAGGGCGCGAGGACAGACATCGAAACCAGAAGATGGGACTCTACAAATGTTAATGGAGTTCATGCGTCAACAAGAAAAGAAACAAGAAGAACGAAGCATGAAACTGGAAGAAAATATTAAATTAATTAGCGAAGAAAGTAACAGAAAACAAGAAAAAAATATTAAATTAATTAGAGAAGAAAGTATTCGATTAATAAGTGAAAAATTCGACCAGCAGAAGGAAGATCAAAAGGAAGGTAATAGATTAATTAATGAAAAGTTAGAAAAACAAAATGAAAAACTCGACCAGCATAAGGAAGAGATGACACAAATAAGGTCCGAGATACGTGACTACCAGCAGACTTGGGAAAGAAAGGTTGATGAATTACAGAAAAAACAAGATGATGTCGTGAGAGAGTTGAGAGAAGAAGCCGACAAGAAGTACGTAGAAATACAAGAGAAACAAGATAACGATCGACAAGAATGGATGGCGGCGGTACACTCTACCCAGACGACCGTTAAAAAGATTAACCACAAGTTCGATGTTCACGTTAAGGATTACAATAAGAAGCACGAAGAACTCAAGGCCGAGATGCACAATACCATACTGCAGAGACAACAGGAGCAAGAAGGAACAAATAGTAATATTATACAAAAATTAGAAGACGTAGACGGTAGACAACGTTCAACAGAACAGAAGTTGGACGAGACTACGAAAGAAAAGACAACTAGGATCGAAGAATTAAAGGGACATTTAAATAAGGTAAGAGAAAACCAAGAGAGGTTACAGCGACAACTGATGGAAGGTGATTGTGGAATGTTAAATCGAATTAACGGACCTAACCACAATGATCTCAAATATAATGGCACAGACAGATTCCCTATGGAATTCCTCAAAGAACTGTCCGAAGTTCAAGAGTTATATTATCCCGCTGACAATATCAAGTGGATTGGCAAACATCTGGAGTTAGACGCAGGAATTTGGTGGCGAGTGATACGTGACCAGATATCAAACTTCGCAGAATTCAAGGAAGCGTTCTCTCTAAAATATTGGGGCCAGGAACGACAGGACAGTATCCGGGACCATTTGGAGTTTGGCAGATTTGATTGGCGCGGACCAGTTACTGCTATTCAATATATTGAACGGATTTTATTGGAAAGTAAGCAGTTAACACCTACTTTGTCTGATTATCAGTTAATACGTAAGATATCTCGTCACTTTGGGCGGGACATCCAGCTTGCGGTGGTCACAAGAGGAATTGTGACGATACCAAACTTCGAATCTCTGATCATCGAGTATTCGCAGATTCAACCAAGAATTAATAGAGAAGCGAACTATGCAGCAAACGAGGGAAGAAATGCGTATAAGGAAGGTGAAAGTAGCCTGAACAAAGGAGGCGGTATACAGAAGAAAACATGGGGTGACAGACCTGCCATAAATAACCAGCCCCGTAACGCAGACCGGCGCGCTGTCAACACAATAGAGTTTACAAACACGACAGCTGGTGCATCGGGCACTCAACCTAAAAGAAATCGTCAACAAGAAGAGGAAAAAAAAATCCCTCCACCCATTAACAAAGATAGCCGTCAAAACAAATGACTACCAGACGAATATTATCCTACCGGATTTACGAAGCGATTTATTGTGTAATGATGATGAAGAAATTTCTCAACGAATAATCAGGTGTCCAGAGATAAATATCAAGTTCAACAATAATGTTAGTGTACAAGCGTTAATCGATACTGGATCTGTAATAGCTGGGTTATCTGAGTCGTGGTTTCACCAAAACAAACATGACATTACACCTTATGAAATATTACCGATGTCTAACACATTAATAGTTAGCGCAGTTGGTAATAAATCAAAGCTAATCAGAAAACAAATATTATGTGATATCTATATTGAAGAAATTAAATATGAATGTGTTTTCCTAATAATACCAGATTTGATAAAACCATGCATATTAGGAACCAATTTTCTTCAAGAAACAGGGTGTCTCATTGACATGGGAAGAAGAATCGTCGAGATAAGAAGAGAGGATAACGAAGCGACGTACACGGTGCCTATGATGCATATAGAAGTGGTGGACGTGGAAGAAGAGGAAGAGATCATCAGAAACATTAACAAGAAGATAGAAAGTATAGAATGCGGAGATAGAGGAACGTTGGAAAGATTAAGGGAGATTCTAATAAGAAATTGTAGTTTATTCAGAGAATTCCCCGGAAGAATCGATGGGTATGTCCACGAGTTCAGAGTCACCGACCAGACACCGTACTTCCAGAGAGGATGGCCTGTCCCATTAGCCTATAAAGGGAAGGTAGATGAGGAGATTCGGAAAATGTTACGGTATGGGGTCATTGAGAGATGCAACAGCGCATATATCAACCCACTAGTTACGGTAATCAAGAAGGACGGTAGCGTACGATTGTGTTTGGATGCGAGGAAGGTGAACAGTGTGACTATCCCAGACTACGAGGGTGCCCCTCCAATAAACGACATTTTGGCGAGATGTGGAGAGATGAAGTACTTATCTACCGTAGATCTAACTAGCAGTTTCTGGCAAGTACCACTGAAGTCGGAATGCCGGAACTTCACCGCTTTTATGTACGACGGCAAGTGTTATCGTTTTACAGTTACACCATTCGGTCTGAGTACCAGTTCTGCTGCACTGACCAGGGGATTGGACACAGTACTGGACGAAGAAGTAAAAGAGAATACCATTATTTATGTCGACGATTTCCTGTGTTATTCAGAAGATTTAGAAACGCATTTGTTACATTTAGACTTATTATTATCTAATTTAAGAAGGGCAAATTTAACCATCAATTTGGAGAAGTCGCAGTTCTTCAGACAAGAAATCGCGTACCTCGGTTATCAACTAACAACGCAAGGAATACGAGCAACGGACGAGAAGATAGATGCCATTATGAAGTTCCCTGCACCTCGGAACCAAAAACAATTAAAAGGTTTCCTGGGGTTGACAAATTTCTATAATCGTTTTACAGACAAATACGCTGAAACTACTAAACCATTACTGGAGTTGCTACGGAAGGGACAGAAATTCACCTGGACACAGGAATTAAATGAATGCTTTCAGCAGGTTAAAAGGTTATTCGTAGAAACAGTCATCTTAAAGTTTCCCCGAATAAACCAAAGATATTATATGCAATGTGACGCCAGCAACTTAGCATATGGCGGACAACTATATCAATTGGACGAAGAAGGAAGAATTGGAGTAATAGCTTTTACCAGCAGGACATTCAAGGGTGCGGAAATAAATTATTACACTACGGAGAAGGAGCTTTTGTGTATTGTAAGATGTCTTGAGCGGTTCCGTATATACATACTAGGACAACCGTTAACCATCATTACTGATAATAAAGCACTGACTTTTATGAATAAATGTCATTTAAACAACTCGCGTTTTACACGCTGGATCTTAAGTATTCAGGAGTACAAATTTGACATTGTCCATTGTAGAGGTAAGGACAATATTATTGCCGATCTTCTGAGCAGAAATCCAGAAGATGCCACACCAGAAGTAATTAGTGACAATATTTCCGAATATTTAATTAACCACCTGACAATCAAAATGGATAAGAAGGTAAGCAAGATCCTAATGGATATTGGAAGGCACCAAATTCAAGATCATAAGCTTAAGTATATTATTGATAAGATTAAGGAAAATTGTATAGATAAGAAATTAAATAAATTTTATAGATTCGTCGATGAGAAATTGTACAGATTACGCAAAGGAGAGTGGAAACTATACGTACCGAACAGTGTGTCTGGCGAAATAATTGCTGAAATACACCGTATGTATGGGCATCCCGGTGCGAAGAGATGTATCAAATTATTGCAAGAGTACTTTACCATGGACGGAATGTTAAAGAGGGTGAAAAATTACGTACGGACTTGCGACACTTGTCAGAAAAAAAAGGATTCCGGCAACAGAAATTCGTTCGGAGGAACAAAAGCCATAATACCGTTACGCAAGGGTGACCTTGTGAGCGCGGACTATTACGGACCGTTACCTGCTTCGTCTAGCGGGGTGAGGTATCTATTTATTATGGTTGACAACTTTACCAAATACGTACGACTTTTCACACTTCGAAGGGCAACGACCGTCGCTACACTGAGGAGAGTACACCAATATTGTGAAGAACTAGGATCTCCTAGAGTGATTATCACAGACAACGGAACGCAATTTTCATCTAAAAAATAGTTAGATGGATTAACTGAACTAAATATCCAACCACGATTTACCGCAATAAGGAACCCTTGTGCGAATCTGGCTGAAAGAATCAACAGACAGCTTGGGAACTTATTTAGGATCTTTGTTGGTGATCAACATACAAGGTGGTCGCGTTACGTACCAATCGTCGAGAGTTGTATTAACGAAACGTACCACGAGACGATAGAAGTAACACCGTACGAAGCTCAGCTCGGAAAAAAACCTCCCAGAGCGTGGGAAAAATACATCAACAAGGATATGCTCCTAGTTAAAGGGGTAGATCATAACCAAATATTTATCAAAATGAAGGAGAAGAGAGAAAAACAAGCAAAATTATGTAATGAAACTAAAACCATTACAAGATTCAACATTGGTGAGAAAGTGTTAATCAGAACATATCATAAATCGGACGCGGTCCAGAAAAGAATTGAAAAATTTTGCGAACTGTACTGCGGACCATATAAAGTGCATCAAATTCTCGGAGAAGCTACTTATCTACTCGTTGATTGCGATGATGACAAGAAACTCCGTGGAAAATTTAATGCCAGACAATTGAAAAAATACTATGAACCAGAGAATTGAAGATGAAGGAAGAAATAGAAGAAGATGTCTTAAGAAGCTAGCCGATGCTGATGAATCAACTGCGTTAGGGTAATTGACGCGGTGATATCATTCAAGCTGGCTTATCCAAGAAAGTTATGTACTTTAATTGTTGAAACATAACATCAAAATGTATTTAGTCAATTAAGCACTAATTAAATGTTAGATAATAAGATAAATTAACATTTAGTGTGACATTTTAGAAAAATATTGCAGTGAATGCAAAGGACATTTAATTGCTATTAATTGATTTATATGGTAATAAGTTAAAAGGACAAAGTGAGAAAAATGGACACTTAAAATCAGATAAGTGATAATATTCAACGAACTAGATAGTGAATGAACTTTATTAATGCGAGCGTATGTAATTAGTAGGTTAGGATTATAAACGATGTTATCATGAAGTAGGTAAATCATTAAAACAAAATGTAATACGTGTATGTAAATTATTGAGATAAGTACAATTAACATAGCGATTGTGTCAATTAACAATCTAATTTTAAAATAACAGTTTAAAAGATTTTATTGGTAAGATCATTAGTAGTGTACAAAGGTGTATATGTATAGGAGATTTTCTTTGATATCATGTAAAGGTTACATTGAACCGCTTAACTGTTTGATAATATCTTGTGAATATGATATTTTAGAAGGTAAAATTTTATTCAATTGATGAAATTATTTAATGGCTTATGGAATTTATGATTTGTCTTATAATTATAAGAATAAGGTATTTATATGTCAATTCGACAATGTGAAATGCGTTCAGCTATCCCAAATAGCTGGCAATAAATTCAGAGAACCAATTTAAACCAAAAGGGGGTGTACCACTGGTCATATAAGCTTTTGAAAGTAGGTTATTGTGTATACCTTCCCCTGAAGAAGATGGACACGAGGCGACGTACAGGGCGCAGAATTTAGATTTGAGTTGTTCCCAGAGGTCACATCGTCAAATCGAAATTGAGGACACTGTAACGAGCAGAAAATTTTAAAATTTTTAAATTTCACCTCGGCAGAGTACGTTCACACGAGGCAAGTGTCAACGACTTATGGTGGAGCAATAAATAAGGAGTAATGAGAAGGTGTCAGTGAAGCGTTGCTGACTTGACAATAGAAACGCATTAAGTGCAATCCAACTATAGAATTTGGTGGCGTAAGATGACAGGGAAAGTTTCGTCCAGAATTATTGCTCTCCGCAGCTGTAACAACGTAAGTGAGGACATTCACACCCGTACCAAGAATTGTAGCAGATGTGGCCGTGTTACGTCAGTAGACGATAAGCGACAAAAACAAGTGATGCTCCATACTACAATGAAACGGATACGCTGCACCTTAAGTAACAATACTGGAAGATAGGCTGACAAAAACTAAAGTCATGTTACACAGCTGGAGGTATCGTCTAATTGACAGACAAGAATTTACGAAGGGAAAGTTGGGGTGACTTCAACGACCAGCAGATGTTCGAAATTAGTAATAGCCAGAAAAAAGGGGTAAGAGCATAGAACAATACGCCAGGAAGACTGTAAGTAGAGATAATGGGAATCTATAGAAACGCAGAGTTTACACAGACAATAGGCTGATAGACAAGCTGTTGATAGCCGTAGTTTCTTCGAAGCGGGTCAACGATCGTCAAGCCAGAGAGCAGGGAGACCTAAGGACCTATCAGAGACCTTCAGCCAGCGAGAAATTTGATGGTGAGGGATGTTTCCATAGCAACTGAGACGAAGAACCTATCGGAAGAACTATGACGTAGGATTTTGACAGAGTGGGACAGTATTTTCCGAGAAAATCAAAAACTGACCAATCTCGAAAAGAAGTGGGCGTGAAGCGCGCCAGAGACAAAATTTTGAGTAGGGACGAATTAATAAAACTAGCTGTCCAGGAAGACGGAGCGTCAGTCATACTCAATTTTTAGACAGTCAACACTCAAATTTTGAATAAGTATACTAAAGTCTTTACAGTTATAATTTTCAGACAGTTTACATTTCAATTATCAAGTAGTTTAACTACAAGTGCGAGAGACGGTATATTATAAACTTTCCATTGTTTATTCAAATCATTCGGAAGTTAGATAAATAACAAGGAACTTAAAACTTAATAATACATTCATATCGCGGTAGTGGAACTTTACCGGAGTGCGCAGTAACGGACTTAGTGAAATTTACACCAAGTGAACAATCAGACCGTTACACTAACAGACAGCATCACTTAACGACATACAAATTATTGGAACTTAATATTGTGTATCAACAACATAATGAACACGAAACATTAAACAAACTAATCAATTATAGGATCGTTTGTGGAAGCAGCGACAAATGAAACTAGACATGTATATTGACTTTAAAACGAACACACAGCAAACACAGTAAGATAGAACATTGATTGAACACTGAACTTAAATTACCCACACATATACAAACACCTACACGAGTGGTCGGAAGAATAAAGTGATAAGTGGCAGTGATAAAACAAATTACTACGGAATGTATCTACGAGCCATCTCCATCACCAGAACGAGACTTCATCAACAACTAATGGATATTCACTAACCAAGTAACCACTATTATAATTACTTCTAATTAATAACTTCTACTGACCTGGTTTCTTTCAAAGAATTCACACCTGAGAAATTTATTAAGAAAAGTAATGAGTAAAATTGAATAAAGTAGTTAATGAACGTATAAACAAAAGCTTATTTGGGATTTAATGAACGCATTAAATAAGTAGAATATTGAATTGTAACATCATTTGATTTATATATGTATGTATGTTTTTCTGTGTTTCAGCATATATTAAGATATATCTTTGTCTATTATAAATATGTATGTATTTCAGGTACAGCGACGTAACCTATGTACTATTATAATATGTCATAAATGATAATTAAACTAGTATTTTAGTTAATCAGAAACATGCGTTCATTATTACCAATGCAACCCAAATATTAACCTAAAGTTTGAAAGAATGCAAATAGATTTTAAGAGTTTCTTATGTTCAATTAAATAAATGATATCACGTATGTGTTGATGAGCATAGATAATTAGAATCATCATTAAGATTAAATTATACACATACATGTCAGAGATTGATAATTTTATATATTTAATAATTAATTTATTGTGCAATCATTACGCATATAAAATTAGTGTTGTAGTGTTGTCCGCATAAGGTGATACGCAAGTATTACAGTAATATAAGAAGGACAGTAATACAATCTGTAACATGGGGATAAGCCGCTGGTGGAAATCAGCGGAGATCCGCTATCGAGTAGATGTATTGGGGGATTGAAAGTTGTCTTTATTGAAGATGATGTACAGAAGCAGGCTAATGGTTAGCCCTGTGAAACACCAGCATTGGAATTGGTAATTGGAATGGTACCAAGAGATGCTAACGGATTCTGACTTGTTCACTGAGACATCTAAGAAATTTAATAGCCGTTTTATAATGCTGGAGGGAAATGGTATTCAAAGATGTAAAATCTACAGCCATTGTGTCAGGCGAAGTGAAAAGTTTAACAGATGTCGAGTATGTGCTTGTAGTCGCGTATCTTTCACTTACTGTAATCACAATTTTTTTCCATTCTTTGTTTTCCTTTACGGAGTCTAACATTGCATTATACTTTTTATTTCATTCACAGACTTTTGCAATTAGACTTTGCAATTAATCCCAGATTTTTAGGTCTCCCTCTTTTCTTATTCTTTTCAATTTTCGTTTCCCACACTCTTTTCAGTCGTCGTGCCTCTACCATCTTAGTTGACCTCTTCCTATACTTCCAATATGTTTCTGTGACTCTCATCTAATATTTACATTTCTAATAAATTGTATAGACTGGTAATGACCTTAATCTAATGCCTTCCTTGCAACTTTTGATTGTTTGCGTAACGACGCGTTTCAGGAACACATTCCCATCATCAGATTATAAAAATGAAATCATGAATTAATCACTCGTCGTTAAGTTTAAAATAAAACCACTGCACAACATTCGAATACACGCTAACACATAGCTATACTGTGGGCCTGACGTGTACACCCTACGTTCAGGATTTTTATTGTTCCACTGATGATGGCAGCCATTGGAGCTGCCGAAACGTTTGGTTTGGAAATAAACCATGGACCACGGCCAAACAGCCCGGATAACTTTGATCATAGAACTGACACCGGCCGTGAAAGCCTGAGGACAATGTTAAGATTATTTCTGATAGAACTGTGCCATCAAATTGTAGAGCTATAAGCTTCATAAATACAGGTTACAAATTATATGGAAAAATTATTAATGACATTGTTCTACCTCGGATATTTTACTTCTTCACGAACAGGCAGGATTTCGTAAGGACCGCTATTGAATTGATGACGTAATCTCTTTGAAAATACTATTTTAGAAAAGAAGAGCATTTAATTTGGAGCCACACCTTACCTTCACTGACTACAAGAAAGCAGCTGATAGAGTTCACAGATCCATTGTATGGGGCTTTATGTGTAAGAGGGTTTGCACTAAACATCTTATGAACGTTATAAAAAGTTTATACTATTGTACAATGATAGTAATCTCTTTAAGAGAGAATTTCACAGAAGAGAATCAGGGAGTTCGTCAAGAATGTAGCATATCTCTAACATTGTTTATTATCTGTATTGATGGCATTGTTAGAGAGTGGAAATGAAGAGTGAAATACAATTCAGAGTAAGTAACACAAGAATACAATGCTATTTGCGAATGATCAGGTAATTATCCAAAACAATAAATGCACGTTCCAGAGATCGGTGTTTCAACTTCACTAAGTCTGTTTAAATTACAACACGAAAATGTTTGTGAAGAAGACAAGAACTGTGGCATTTATGGGCAAATACCCCTTGCAAACACACATTGTGTTGGATAATAAGAGTATAGAGCAGATGTCACATTTCCGCTACCTTGGCTGTGACATTTCTTATGATGTGGATTATGATGTGATCATAAGTTGGCTAAGTTTCAGTAAATATGTAGCACAATAATTCGTCCAGCGTTATCAAGGAAAACAAAGAAACAGGCTTGACTAAAATTTTATATGGTAATGGCTGGCTGTGTATTGTTCTGAAACTTGGGTTCCTACGAAAAAACATCTGATTAGAATACTGGCATCGGACATGAGATTCTTTCAATTTGTTAAAGGCTGCACATGAAGAGATAGACTCTACAGTGCAGACGTTTGCAAAGAGTTGAACATTTTTAATATCTAGATCGCATTTCAGAAAACGAAGAGAGATGGTTGCTCATCTAAACAGGATGCCAGTTGGCAGGTTGCCTAAGGAAAATTGGCAATACAAGCCTGTTGGACAAAAAATTATAGTAAGACCTAGAAAGCGTTGTTGAAATGGCTATATTCTGTGGGAACGGAACAGATGATTCGCCTAGTCCCTGATGGACGAAAAAGACTAATGCTTTCGGATGCGCAACGAAAATATTTTCTAGATAATTATCAGCTTCTTGAGCTTGACCTATAATAAAGAAAAAACTATCATAGTACTTACGTGTCCCTCCGTGTCCGGCGTCCATGAGGCGGAAAATGTGAGGGGAAAGAGAATGGTTACGGCTAAACCTGACAAAACAAAGTGAAAATAAATTACAGTTACTGATACATAACACAAGGTACGAGTCTCCTATATAACACCTGTTCCTCATATTATCAATTTCACATTTCCTCTTCAATTCTGCTTAGCATAATACAGCTCTGCTCACTGTCACACACATATACACGCTTTCTTTTTGACCTATCCTACCTAAACTAACCTAACCTAATATATTCTTACCTATCCAACTACTATGTATTTATGTCTATGTATCTTTCTATCTATTTCTGGTTTACCCAGTACGTTATTTACAATTATACGATTCCTAATGCTGAACTGCTAACGCTGACGACTATGTGAAACGAGAGTTTTAACTGAATTACTACTTATGAATACAACAGATAAATATTTAGTATTTAAGAGTACGTGCAGAATAATTAAAAACAAACTATATAATTAGTATTACCGATTATGCAGTGACGCATGATCATGATTTACACCTCTTCTGGGATATTAGACCGAACAAGTCGTTATTATCTTTTATAGGGAATTACTTGAATAGACAGTCACATGTGGCGGAAAAAATTTCAAGAAAACTTCTGATTGGAGTAACGCGTTACTTCTATCAAGTACCTGGAAACTACTTACTGCAACTGTATAAACACAACATTTTTATCAAAATACCTCCTGACGTAAATAAGGTAAATCTCTTTGTTCATTTATTCACAGGTTCCGGCTCGTGTTTTGTATACTTACTTAAATTTTTCTTCTTAAATAGTATAAAAGCGTTACATTTCTAAAGTACTATTTACCAAAATATTTATTTAAATACTGTGCCATTTCCCAGAATAACTGAATCTACATCTGACATTACACATTGGCTAGATATATAAGCAGTCCTGAAACAAACCACTTTCCTAGTTAACTTGAGCAAATATAAGCATATAAGCCATAACACTGATCTTGATATCCTGACAGATATTCAGATATTGTAGCTTACAGCAGCATTTGCCACGCATCAATGCTAATATTTTAATTAGTCAGCACAAATGTTTTAACATGGAAACCAGCACAGATGACATATCTGTATGGAGACCATACATGACTTCCAGGTTCAAAGATTTAAACTTAAAATCATTTTCGAAATGAAATATTTCCATAGAAACTACTTCTTTCTACTTCTTGCTTCAGCCTTAACCACTGTACTGTGGTCACTAACGTATACCACCTCACGTTAGCGCACTCGATTTTCACTGATGATGCCAGTCGATGGCATTGCCAAATGTCTGGTTTTGCAGAAAACATTGGACCACGGCCAAACGGCCCGGGAAGGAATTTTAACAGCAAACTACTTCTTTGTTGCCGATAACGTAGTACACATATAAAAAATTATCCCCACCCCCTTCAACTATCATTTTCATTTTTAGAAAATTACCCCTCCCCCCAAACAACCCTTTTTATTTATAGATATTTCATGTACCTTTCTACAGTGGATTATTATTACCTTCTTTTCAGGATACTTTATTTATCAAAATTAAGTACTTTACTCATGTTAAAACATAAAATGTTGCAGGTAAACTACTCCTTTCCCTTAACCGATCTTCACCAAAATCAATAGTCCTTGAATCTTCTGCTATTCAGGCATGTATGCAACAAAAATTTAAATATTGTTTGAATTTGCGGCAGTTATCGTTTGCCATAGAAACAATTCTACACACAGACACACACAGAGACCCTTTTCGAAAATTGATTTTTCTTCATGTTTTGAGGGTAGTACAATCAGAATCAGCCCTTATCTCGAACACGATTTTTTTTCGCCATCACCATACTTCCATTTCCTTATGGAACATGGAAGTTAAACCAATTAGGTCTAGAATGATTACAACGTTTTAACCTAATAGTTCAAAACTAAACAAATAATAAAAATTGGTATGGAGAACCATACATGACTTCCATGTTGCAAGATTAATGTTTAAAATAATTTACTTGAATTCGGTTCGGTAATTTCTGAAAAAATATCGCCCACCCTAAAACTAATTTCACTATTTATAGATATTTTTGTTATTATGGGGTAGTCGTTTAATATAATGTTATTTTCAGTCACTCTGTCCATTAGGTAGGCTTACTTTATTCTTATAAAGAAACCGAACTACGCAGATAATCATCCGTCCTCCTAAGCGCTCCGAACTCACTCATGGATCCTGAGCATCTTGCAGAGGGTTCATTCCCTAAAGACGAAAAGTCTGTCTATGAACCGTTGCTCTGTAAACACGTGCAGTTACACTGCCCAGCGATCCAGAGGAAGCAAATCGCTATCCACGCTGGACACTTTTTCGGCTTTCATGCGTTGTGTTGGTGTGGGTTTTGGCACTTTCCATTTAAAAACGTGAAAATGTAAGAAAATAAACATGAGTGAGGCCAGAAATAACGCGAATTGTGTGTGTCAATAACTACTTCTTTGTTGTTAATAACGAAGTACACATATAAAACTTATAAAAATTTACCTCCTCCATCATTAACTAACATTTTAATTTATAAAATAATTACCCCCTCCTCCCTTCAACTACCCTTTTCATTTATAGATATTTCATCTACCTTTCTACAGTGGATTATTATGACCTTCTTTTCAGGATACTTTATTTATTAAAACTAAGCACTTTACTCTTGTTAAAACGTAAAATGTTGCAGGTAAACTACCCCTTTCCCTTAACCGATCTTCACCAAAATCAACAGACCTTGAGTACTCTACAATTCAGGGACGTATGCAAAACCGTATTTGATTCTGTTTGAATTTGCGGCTGTTATCGTTTGCCATAGAAAACATTCTACACAGACATATTTAGAAAAATGACTTTTTGTCATGTTTTGATGGTAGTACAATCAGAATCTGCCGTTAACACGAACACGATTTTTTTCGGCATGACCATACTTCCATTTCCTTATGGAACATGGAAGTAAAAATTATTTTAAATAAAGCTTGCATTATGCAAATATAAAATACATTACTAAATAATATATAGCAATTATGACAACTATTAAAAAAATCGGTACGGAGAAAAATACATGACTTCCATGTTCTAAAATTTATATTTAAAATCATTTATATATTAATTAAATAAGTGGGTGCTTGAGTTCTGAAAAAATTACATATCAGCTAAAATGGTACCACCATGTCAGGTGGATTAAGACTATCCTCAACCTTCGTGAGGAAGGATTGTACTTTTGGATAAAATGTCTGTAGGTCGAACGAACAGCTAGCTAAAGGTAGCTCAATCTGATTCCTGTAATGAAATTGGAGACTCGCTGCCAGGGGCCGAGGGATGTCTATAGTGTTATCAAAGTCTTTCCTGTCAATACTATACTAGTAATTTTTCTTTTTTAAAATCGAGTCTTGGTTTCTTTCTTTCCATTTGTCTTCTGATTTCCTGAACGACTATTCTGTTCACCCGTATAATTATAAATTTCTCAGCAAAACATTTCTTTCTTAATACGTTTGTGTCTCCTGTTTAACACCCACCATTCTGATCCATGTCATAACGCTATATTCCACACAAGCTAGTAAATAACTAGCCATCAGGGAGGTCAAAATATTTTCAAGGAGGGGCAAACAATTTTCCAAAGGAGAAAAATATTTATATATTTTTCATACCTACACACATGCACATATTGGTTTATAATTCTCATATCATATTAGAAATAAGTACACAGATTGTATTAATTGCTTTAATACAACAACACTGCCCAGCGATCCACAGGAAGCAAATCGATGTCCACCTTTTCGGCTTGCACGCGTTGTGTTGGTGTGGGTTTCGGCACTTTCCATTTAAAAAGTATGCAAACATAATAAAGTAAACATGAGCGAGGCCAGATATAACGCGAATTTTGTATGTGTGCGTGTGTGTGTGTCCTGCCGGCCTTTTTATTGCGGTAATCATAATAATAAAACTTTGGAAACGTAAACATTACATAATTGAGATATGCTGGCCTGCCAGGAACGATGTATTTTCAGTCATACGTGATTTAAATTAAAATGAAAAATATAGAATTTTGTTAAAGTGAAATGAAATGTTTCCATAGAAACTACTTCTTTGTTGTCAATAACGAAGTACACATATAAAACTTATAAAAATTTACCTCCTCCATCATCAACTAACATTTTAATTTATAAAAAAAATTACACCCTCCCCCTTCAATTACCCTTTTCATTTTTAGATATTTCATCTACTTTTCTACAGTGGACTATTATGACCTTCTTTTCAGGATATTTTATTTATCAAAATTAAGCACTTTACTCTTGTTAAAACGTAACACGTTGCGGGTAAACTACCCCTTTCCCTTAACCGATCTTCACTAAAAACAATAGGCCTTGAGTGCTCTACAATTCAGGGATGTATGCAAAAAATTATTTGATTCTGTTTGAATTTGCGGCTGTTCTCGTTTGCCATATAAAAAATTCTACACACAGACACATTTAGAAAATATCGGTATGGAGATCCATACATGACTTCCATGTTCTAAGATTTATATTTAAAATCATATTCGAAATGAAATGTTTCCATAGAAACTCCTTCTTTCTATTGCTTCAGCCTTAACCACAGTACTGTGGTCACTAACGTATACCACCTCACGTTTTCGCACTCGATTTTCACTGATGATGGCAGTCGATGGCATTGCCGAAACGTCTGGTTTTGCAGAAAACATTGGACTACGGCTAAACAGCCCGGGAAGGAATTTTAACAAAAAACTACTTCTTTGTTGCCGATAACGTAGTACACATATACAAAATTCTCCCCTCCCTCTTCAACTATAATTTTCATTAATAGAAAATTACCCCCACCCCGTTCAACTAGCCTCTTCATTTATAGATATTTCATCTACGTTTCTACAGTGGATTATTATGAGCTTCATATCAGGATACTTTGTTTATCAAAATTAAGTACTTTACTCTTGTTAAAACATAAAATGTTGCAGGTAAACTACCCCTTTCTCTTAACCGATCTTCACAAAAATCAATAGACCTTCAGTCCTCTACAATGCAGGGATGCATGCAAAAAAATAATTGATTCTGTTTGAATGTGCGGCAGTTATCTTTCGTCATAGAAACAATTACTCTTGTTAAAACATAAACAGTGGCCGGTAAACTACCCCTTCCCCTTAACCGATCTTCACCAAAATCAACAGGACTTCACTTCTTTACAATGCAAGGACATTATGCAAAAAATTATTTGATTCTATTTGAATTTGCGGCAGTTATCGTTCGTCAAAAAAAATTACCCTTGTTAAAACGTAAAACGTTGCTGGTAAACTACCCCTTTCCCTTAACCGATCTTCAACAAAATCAACAGACCTCTTGAGTTCTCTATAATTCAAAAAGTTATGCAAAAAAGTAGTTGATTCTGTTTGAATTTACGGCAGTTATAGTTCGTAAAAAAAATTACCGTTGTTAAAACATAAAATGTTGCTGGTAAACTACCCCTTTCCCTTAACCGATCTTCACCAACACCAAAAGGTCTTGAGAACTTTACAATTCAGGGCTGTATCCAGAACATTATTTGATTCTGTTTGAATTTGCGGCTGTTATCGTTTGCCATAGGAAAAATTACCCTTGATAAAAAAACGTTGCCGGTAAACTACCCCTTCCCCTTAACAGATCTTCACCAAAAACAATAGGTCTTGAGAACTCTACAATTCAGAGTTGTATGCAAAAAATTATTTGATTATGTTTGAATTTGCGGCTGTTATTGTTTGCCATAGAAAGTACCCTAGTTAAAACATAAAACTTTGCTGGTAAACTACTGCTTTCCCTTAACCGATCTTCACCAAAAACTATAGGTCTTGAGAACACTACAATTCAGGGCTGTATGCGAAAACTTATTTGATTCTGTTTGAATTTGGGGCTGTTATCGTTGCCATATAAAATACCCATGTTAAAACATAAAACGTTGCTAGTAAAGTACCCCTTTCCCTTAACCGATCTTCACCAAAACCAACTGTTCTTGAGAACTCTCCAATTCAGGGCTGTATCAAAAACATTATTTGATTCTGTTTGAATTTGCGGCTGTTATCGTTTCCCATAGAAAAAAATTACCCTTGATAAGAAAAACGTTGCCGGTAAACTACTCCTTCCCGTTAACCGATCTACACCAAAAACAATAGGTCGTGAGTACTTCACAAATCAGGGCTGTACGCAAAAAATTATTTGATTCTGTTGAATTTGCGGCTGTTATCGTTTGCCATAGAAAAAAATCTACGACAGACACACACACAGACACTTTTCGAAAAATGACTTTTTTTCATGTTTTGAGTGTAGTACAATCAGAATATGCAATAATCTCGAACACGATTTTTTTCACCATGACCATACTTCCATTTCCTTATGGAACATGGAAGTAATAATAAATGCAAAAACAACCGATAACCATATAACATGTAACCTATAATTCAACGTCAATGGAATCTATGAAACTCTGTAGATTGCAACAATAAATGTGAACCCGGCTTGAAATATCTGCCTTTGTTTCTCAACATATAAGTTATTATATTTCATTCTACATTTACAACAGACAACACTACAATTCAGGGCTGTATGCGAAAAATTATTTAGTTCTCTCTTGTGAAACCTTTCCAGCGGAATGACAGTAGTTATTTTATTCAAGCGTCAATTGCAGTTATTCGTTTCATATACATATTTATATAATATGTATATATAATATGACGTGCATGAATATTACTCTTTAATCACTGGAACTGTTTAACAATCCGTAGAATATTTTCCATAACCTACTGGTGGGCTGGACAACTGCATTATAGGTATCGTGAGACTATTTATCGGACAATGAATAAAATAAAGTTATTTCACAATTTCAACTCCTTTCCATCATAAGGCATTATCATCTCATTCCGGAGATACGTAGATGTAATATAATATACAAATATGTACAACAAACACTCCACAGTAATAAAATTATTACATTGAACGCTTTCATTTAAATTCCGTGTCCTCATAGGTACATTGCTTTGAGCGAATAATTTATCCAAAACTTCTTTGTTAAGTATCACGCCTGTTGGTGCCTAACTAATTATCCTAGCACTCGATATTTTCTGCTCACGCGAATATTAGTTTTAATTGTAAAATCTTTCTCTTAAACTGATCCTTAAAATCTAACATTGGTCATTCTATATAACGAATCCTCTGCTTTTCTCCTGGCAACAACGCCAGTTCTCAAAAGGCCTTAATCAGTCCTTGCATCTCTTTGTGATGCTCTACGAGTCGGGACCAATGTATTCTCCTTCCACAAAAACATTTCATGAGATTTTCCTTGCTTTAGAAATTATAATTCTTAATTTCAACAGCATTTTATTTTCTATACAAATAAAGTTTGGTACCTAATATTTTAAGTTTAATACCTATGTCCTCCGTACTTATCTTCTATGAGTCATCGAGACTCTACTTTCTAGATATTTGAAAATCTTTATCTGTCTTAACTTTATTCTTGCCAATTGAATATTCATTTGCTGTATCATCTTAGATTATCACTTGTGTATCTTTTTCATATTCGTTTTCAATTTAATAAAACCCATTCCATCACAGTTTAAATGCCTCTCACTTACAGCCAGAAAAGTGTATAATGTGTATAATTATGAACTTGGTGATTACTTTACCCCTTAATTATTTGCCTATAAGTATTCCTTTTATGCAGATATTGATGACCGGCAAGAATCAGTGTATACTTAACCTATTTTGATCTCTAACGATGATGAGACACACCCTTGTTCCCATTTCTTACCTAGCCCCTACTCCAGAGAATTCTTACACTTCAAATGAAACCTTTGACTTTTGTAAACATCACAGCATTTCTTTAGCTCTGTAATCCAGTCGAATATCTTTAAGAAAGTTTACTTAATCCTCAGAAACTAGATACTAATCCTCACTTACTGTTCTCCAAATCTACATAAAAATGGTGGTCATTTAGTTGCCTCATTTTTCCATCAACTGTACATTGTCCCAAGCGTTCCTTCTCTATAAGTATATAATAATATGCAATAGAAATCTGCTATATGCTTGAATAGCATCGACGAAAATTATTTACACATACGAGGCCTGAGTAAATTATAATTATGAAGTAATAAGCTGTTGTTATGTACGCGGTGAATGTATTTTACTTCACGAAAAAAATATACAGAATGGGCCAAAAGTCACTACCCATTGTAAAGTTTATTGAAAATGAGTAGGAAAGGTTAATAAAAAACACAGTACAAATTGAATTAACACTTTATTGAAGCTACATAATTATTTATTAAATTGTTTCTCAAATTGTTTTCCATCTTTGTCGATAAAATTGCACTCTAGTGTTTACATAAGAAACTATCAGACACAAACCAAAGGCGCGTAATTTAAAATCGATGGGATGATCACAACCAAAGTTATCTTAATGTTTATAATGGGTAACTCAGTAACTCACAATGGGTAGTGACTTTTGGCCCATCCTGTATATAAGAATACATATTATTTATTTATTTATTTATTCATTCACTCCATATATTCTATATGTTTAATCTATATAAATAATTAATTAAATATGCAGAAGAATAGTGAATTGCTCTTATCAGAGGTAATCTTTAGTCCGTAACTACTATGTTTTCTCGTAAGTAAGCGACTGATAAAATTAATAGTTGAACATTCTTCTGGATATAATTATAAATCATCAGGTAAAATGATTGATTCATGGAACATGGATACTCGAAATGCTGATTGCATGTTTCTGTACCACAAGAAAGTTACTTATGTGAATTATCGTTTTCATGGTTTATTGCACATTTTAATCCGACTTAATGAAAGCCAGAAGCCTGATCTTTGTTCGCATTAGTCAAATTCTCAGGAGACGCGTTCACGGTGCAGGGTTGTTGATGTGCAGTGGGGTCTACAGTACCCCTGTCTACAGGTACGGACAAAGATCCCTATATGAGGCTATACTTAGACAGTCTCCACAGAAATCTTCTTATTTCCTTTATTTTGTGGTGATGAACCTGCTCCAACGTTACATAAAAAAAAATTCTTGCAAAAATTGTTAGAAATATAGTGCCAAATAATCTAAATCAGAAATGACTGCGCTTACTATAAAGGTTAATGAGTTAGGCACATGAATGTGTTGGCTCATAAAAATTCTTGAAGTATCAACAGTCGTCAAGCACTTTGAGCTGGATGCGAAACTAAAGTAAAGAGTGCAAGTACCAGTGAACTAAAGGAAGACGTTCATTATTATAGTGGAGTTGCAACAGGTATGAAGCGAAAATCAATGTAGCAGAGCTGCGTTCTATTGAAAAGGGTTCAGTCAACGCATTAAAAACTTGAAACAAGTAAATAAAAATTTATAAAGTTGAGATGAAAGTGAAAGAATGTGACAAGGTATTTGTGGATACGCCCCTCTCAAGGATGAAAAGATAAAGTAGAAGATACATTTTATCATCGCGGATTTGCTAGAGGATATTGAAAATATGAAATATTTTATTTTACTGTATTTTTGACACCGGAAGGAAGGACTACGACAAGGTAATCGGGCGATTTGGAGAAGAAAAATTAATTTTAATGTTTTAAGAATATTAGCATTATGTGATTAAATAAACTGACTGATAGTAAATGTAACACCTAGTATTTGGTTATCCAGAAATTTAAGCTTGCAGTGCATAATGGATTACTAGATACACAAATATAGTTCTTGGATACGGGCTACGGATGTTATAAGCTATGGGAAGTGGAGTTCATCTGCTCATCGCTTACTTAAGGCCAAGCTATTGTTATTAAGTTTTATAGTATAAAGGACGCCAATTACATAATGAGCCGCTCATCACCCATGACGTCACAACAAATTTTGAACTTTCCAACTGACAACCGAAAATTAAATTTCAAAAAACCACAACTTACCTTGATGACCGGCTCACCATTTCACTGAACTAGGAGAGGCCTCCTAGTGGAAGAAAATCCGCATGCTGGATAACCTTTGGGTAATTGGAGGAATGAGGTGACCTAAGTTTTAAAACTTCAAAAATTAACACAAGTTTATTGAGGCTATCATATAGTGTTTTGTTACAATGAAATCTCATAAAATCAGGTTGTGAGGTTATTCCATTAAAATCTATAAGTAGGTGAAATATTCACTATATTACATGACACTCCAATTTAAAATTTCAAAAAATATTCAAAATTTAATATGTAAAATTATTTCATGAGAAATATATAAATCTGTAAAACATCTACAAAATATTACATGTTTTCTGAAAATGATTCATAGTGTCCAGACAGAAGGTATTATATCAGAATTATAGAAAATATGTGAATATTCAATATCCATGGTAGGGTAACCAGAATCTAAAATTTTCAAAACATTCAAATTTAATATTTAAGACAATTCCATGAAAAGTATATAAAATATATATCACCTTTAAAATCCTTACATAGCCTACTGAAATTCTATAAAATATATAAAACATTTAAAATCTCTGACATGCCATACTGAAAACTATGCAAATATATAAAACATTTAAAACCTCTGACATGCCATACTGAAAACTATGCAAATATATAAAACATTTAAAACCTCTGGCATGCCATACTGAAAACTATGCAAAATATATAAAACATTTAAAAACTCTGACAGGCCATACTGAAAACTATGCAAAATATATAAAACATTTAAAGAACTCTTACAGGCCATACTGAACACTATACAAAATATATAAAACCTTTAACAAGCATTACAGCCACAACAATGCAAACAATTACATTACCCAACAACATGCGCCCTCTGAAATCTAACTCAAACCCTAGAAAAAAGACTCATCTAATCAATAAAGTAACATGCAAATGAGATAGATAATATATACTTGTGTGGAACTCACAAGTGCATGCGCTCTCCCCCTGCCATAAACCTGTATAAACTGGTGTAGCCCCAAGGCTTACAGATTTCAGAGTGCACAATTATAAATTATATCAATTATAACAATTATAAAAAACATCAGATAATCAGTTACATATATCTCTGCAAACATTATAAATACATAAAGAGAGAAAATTTCCTCTTGTAGAACAGTTCAGACATATTATTTAATAGGTTGGATGCTTCTGAATTACTGTTTTATCACAAGGTAAGGCATTGTTACAACTTGAGGTAGACTGCAACTCTTTTCCCAACCAGATCTACAAGTTCCAATAAACAGGCAGCCACAATACAAGTTCCACACAGACTATAGTAAAAGATGTACTGGCCATTACATGCTCTGGCAATTCAACACAAGACAAATATCACCCTGAGTCATTCAAAGAGCAATTAAGGAGTTTTGCTTCACTAGGCCAAATGAACGCCCCGGCCGATTCCCAACACATTTTCTTAAGTTTTTTTTTTTTTTTTTTTTTTTTTTTTTTTTTGTAGGTAAGAAAAGTTTTGTCCATAGAATACACGGTCACCGCAAACAGCGGCGAAGCTACTCATCATTAGAGAGAAACATGCGTAGTTACTCAAGTTCTGCAAAAACCCGGCATGTTTCAATAGTACATGATATTACAAGAGTACCAAGAAGTGACAAAACTCCAGTATTAAGAAACTATTGTCCCCTTTCTTTTTTTTTTGTAGAGTTAGAGAAATCAGCCAGACCCGACCCATAAAGTCCCAGGGCAAAATTTAATAATTTTATTTTTCCATACCTGTTCATGGTGCATCAATACCTCACATCACAATACCTGTTCAATACTCACACAATCTATCACATAATTCACACCTTGGTCTTCCCAGATTCACGGATGCCGGCCCCCCGAGAACCCCTAGCACGCTTTTCCCTTAGCCTGACATAATGGTTTCACTCAACGCCGGCATAAAAAAAAGAAAACCACGAAACTTTTCAGCACTCAACAATACAGACCAACACGTGGTGAACAGCTCCTGAATAGAACAGCTGACATCAACCCAAAACTCGAGTCAAGACAAAACTCCCCAGCTGATAACTACAGCTGGACGATTTCCAAAGGCGCTCTACAACCCACAACGGAATACAGCAGGCTCACTCTAGCAGCGGGAAAGGAAAATACCCCAGTCCGAAGTTACAGCGACGTCTACTAGATGGCGGGAGCGTAACAAACAGTCGCCGTAACGTCTCATAGATCGCGAAGAGAACCTGTCCAAAGCGAACTCCCCCAGATACATGAAAATAACGCCCGGAATCCTTAGAACCGCTATTTGCCGTACACCTACGTACGGCACACCCCCACAACAAAAGGAGTCCAACGGGTTGGACGACACTGGGACTGCCACCACCGGAGGAAAAGCGG
This sequence comes from Magicicada septendecula, assembly GCA_034769895.1. Taxonomy (NCBI): domain Eukaryota; kingdom Metazoa; phylum Arthropoda; class Insecta; order Hemiptera; family Cicadidae; genus Magicicada; species Magicicada septendecula. The sequence continues at coordinate 257,701,120 of CM068375.1, forward strand.
GGACTGACTTAAAAACAAATAAAAAGATAAAATCCGGCGAAAGTGGAAAACGAAAGGACACCAGAAGGAAGGACAAGGTGTGTGTGGGTGTGTAGCTGGGTGTGTGTAAGTGTAGAAGATACGGGGAGTGTGAGCGGCCGCGGCCTAAAGCAATAGAAAGAAGAAAGGAAAGGAGAGAAGCTAAAATACCGATAAAACGTTTAAAACCCCAATTAACCCCACCTAAAACAATAAAACACTAAAAAATAAAACCATAAAACACAATCCCTCCAGCGAAGCCCCCCGAAAACCAAACACATGGACCCTAACTAATTCCAACAGGGGAACGCGGCATGGCCATTCAATAACAACGTACAATCAGCTGATGCACAAACCAGGTCGACCGTGAAACTGACATATCAACCTAGAACAGATACATGAGACAAGGACGGGCTTATCAGATTACTCAAACAACAACAACTACATTCCACCCTGCAGCCGGCTATCAACCGCTCATAGTCCAACTCGCCCAGATAACAATTTTACAACAATACAGCTGGTTACAAGTTACTCTGTCAATGTCTAGACTCCAGATACAATGACAAACAACGTACTTTTGCACTTAGGCACCAAACGAACTACCCTTGACAATATCTCGTATTCCCATAAAACAACAAATTTAGTTGGGGTGTCCCGACCCGACACCGGACCAACCAAGACCAAGATGAAGTGCGATACGACAACAAAGACAACCATGATCACACAAAAACACAAACAAACAGATAAACACTTAAGAACCCCCAAAACCATCAGAAATCGCCAGGCTGTGCTCAACCCCCCCCCCTAGGGGTCCCGGCCCGGCAACCGCACCCAAAGACCAAGATTTACAACACTGATAAACATCACATACTTAACATAACATATCCCACTAAAATATGGAGGTCACCTCATCCATTTCCAATTTTCGTTTCTGAGGTGGCCAGGACTACGTCCAACCACGCTCTGCTACCATTTGTGAGCCGCTCATCACCCATGACGTCACAACAAATTTTGAACTTTCCAACTGACAACCGAAAATTAAATTTCAAAAAACCACAACTTACCTTGATGACCGGCTCACCATTTCACTGAACTAGGAGAGGCCTCCTAGTGGAAGAAAATCCGCATGCTGGATAACCTTTGGGTAATTGGAGGAATGAGGTGACCTCAGTTTTAAAACTTCAAAAATTAACACAAGTTTATTGAGGCTATCATATAGTGTTTTGTTACAATGAAATCTCATAAAATCAGGTTGTGAGGTTATTCCATTAAAATCTATAAGTAGGTGAAATATTCACTATATTACATGACACTCCAATTTAAAATTTCAAAAAATATTCAAAATTTAATATGTAAAATTATTTCATGAGAAATATATAAATCTGTAAAACATCTACAAAATATTACATGTTTTCTGAAAATGATTCATAGTGTCCAGACAGAAGGTATTATATCAGAATTATAGAAAATATGTGAATATTCAAAATCCATGGTAGGGTAACCAGAATCTAAAATTTTCAAAACATTCAAATTTAATATTTAAGACAATTCCATGAAAAGTATATAAAATATATATCACCTTTAAAACCCTTACATAGCCTACTGAAATTCTATAAAATATATAAAACATTTAAAATCTCTGACATGCCATACTGAAAACTATGCAAATATATAAAACATTTAAAACCTCTGACATGCCATACTGAAAACTATGCAAATATATAAAACATTTAAAACCTCTGGCATGCCATACTGAAAACTATGCAAAATATATAAAACATTTAAAAACTCTGACAGGCCATACTGAAAACTATGCAAAATATATAAAACATTTAAAGAACTCTTACAGGCCATACTGAACACTATACAAAATATATAAAACCTTTAACAAGCATTACAGCCACAACAATGCAAACAATTACATTACCCAACAACATGCGCCCTCTGAAATCTAACTCAAACCCTAGAAAAAAGACTCATCTAATCAATAAAGTAACATGCAAATGAGATAGATAATATATACTTGTGTGGAACTCACAAGTGCATGTGCTCTCCCCCTGCCGTAAACCTGTATAAACTGGTGTAGCCCCAAGGCTTACAGATTTCAGAGTGCACAATTATAAATTATATCAATTATAACAATTATAAAAAACATCAGATAATCAGTTACATATATCTCTGCAAACATTATAAATACATAAAGAGAGAAAATTTCCTCTTGTAGAACAGTTCAGACATATTATTTAATAGGTTGGATGCTTCTGAATTACTGTTTTATCACAAGGTAAGGCATTGTTACAACTTGAGGTAGACTGCAACTCTTTTCCCAACCAGATCTACAAGTTCCAATAAACAGGCAGCCACAATACAAGTTCCACATAGACTATAGTAAAAGATGTACTGGCCATTACATGCTCTGGCAATTCAACACAAGACAAATATCACCCTGAGTCATTCAAAGAGCAATTAAGGAGTTTTGCTTCACTAGGCCAAATGAACGCCCCGGCCGATTCCCAACACATTTTCTGAAGTTTTTTTTTTTTTTTTTTTTTTTTTTTAGGTAAGAAAAGTTTTGTCCATAGAATACACGGTCACCGCAAACAGCGGCGAAGCTACTCATCATTAGAGAGAAACATGCGTAGTTACTCAAGTTCTGCAAAAACCCGCCATGTTTCAATAGTACATGATATTACAAGAGTACCAAGAAGTGAAAAAACTCCAGTATTAAGAAACTATTGTCCCCTTTCTTTTTTTTTTTGTAGAGTTAGAGAAATCAGCCAGACCCGACCCATAAAGTCCCAGGGCAAAATTTAATAATTTTATTTTTCCATACCTGTTCATGGTGCATCAATACCTCACATCACAATACCTGTTCAATACTCACACAATCTATCACATAATTCACACCTTGGTCTTCCCAGATTCACGGATGCCGGCCCCCCGAGAACCCCTAGCACGCTTTTCCCTTAGCCTGACATAATGGTTTCACTCAACGCCGGCATAAAAAAAAGAAAACCACGAAACTTTTCAGCACTCAACAATACAGACCAACACGTGGTGAACAGCTCCTGAATAGAACAGCTGACATCAACCCAAAACTCGAGTCAAGACAAAATTCCCCAGCTGATAACTACAGCTGGACGATTTCCAAAGGCGCTCTACAACCCACAACGGAATACAGCAGGCTCACTCTAGCAGCGGGAAAGGAAAATACCCCAGTCCGAAGTTACAGCGACGTCTACTAGATGGCGGGAGCGTAACAAACAGTCGCCGTAACGTCTCATAGATCGCGAAGAGAACCTGTCCAAAGCGAACTCCCCCAGATACATGAAAATAACGCCCGGAATCCTTAGAACCGCTATTTGCCGTACACCTACGTACGGCACAATAACACAAGTGAGTCTTCGGTAAAAATGCAAGAACCCTCAACATGACAATAAAATTTGCAAGATTTTTTTATCAAATAAAATTGAACTTAATAATAACGGTATGTATCAACACCTGCAGGGGAGTTATTTAGGCAATGGACAAAGCGGTAATTGAAAATGTTGGAAAAGTGGGAAGAGAAACTAACAAACTTTAGTAAGTAATAACAAATGAGAATAAGAAACTTAAACAAAGATTAATAGTGATCTGCAGTATACTGTAAAACGAGTTGAAATGAAATAATTAATAAGTTAAGCTCAGAACATATGTTAAACATTGTACGAGTGTGGAAGCAGTTTTGCATTTTTGCAGTGTTAGAGCCAAAGAGGCTTTGAGAACTATTAAAAGATAGTAAAGCAGGTACAAAAGTTAAAGAAACTGTACATAGCACGAAACTGTACACAGCACGAAACTGTACATAGCACGAAACTGTACACAACACGAAACTGTAGATAGCACGAAAAATCTGAAGCCAATAGCGTTGTTTAAGCAACTCGCTTTAAACTATTTTTGATAGGCGATAAATTGCAATATGAATGGGACACTGTTTATGTAAATACAAGAATATAGCTTTCACAAACGAATGTACTATTTAGAAAAGGCTCAGTTTGATCAATTATGTTAGTAGACTACACGTAAAGATTATACAAAATTTGACACAGAACTGTTGAAAAGGCGCACAGGATCAGAGCGGATTTCGTGCTGGCTGTGCTTGTACTGATAATATTTTTGTCTAAAACAGTAAAAAAAGAAATAACGCATTACTCATGACAACATGTGGTGTGATGTTTATTGACCTTTAAACGTTTGTGACAATGTTCTATTGCCTGAGCCTTGGCAAAGTGTTAAACAAACTTGTATCTCACACAAGTCAACATTAATGCTGTAAAAAAACTGTATAGAGAGATGCAAATTCAATGAAGAGTATCGCAGAAAGTGAAGATCACTTTCTGCAGGGTTGCTGCATTTGTGTCTTGGCTGTTTAAGATCTACCCAAAGAGAATCTTAAAAACTTGAAAAAGGAAATTTAAACAAATGGAGCCATAGCCATAAGTTATATGTTATACCTCGCACTTACCAGTGATTATGTAATAATGTCAGAAGACGCAATGGAAATGGGTGACGAAGGGTTGACAACTAATCACCATAAAACAGAGTATCTAGTAGTGGAGAATACTAGTGGGAGAGTAGAACATAGATGAGAATACCAAGATAACGATATTAGCAACTATGAATGTCTTGACGTAATGGTTAGGGATGATAGAGGTAAGGTTCAAAACATTGCGATAAGTACTGACATTTTTGATAAGTGAATGTTATATTCGGGAACACTTAAATTATAAAAACATTGGAAGATAAGTATTTATAAAAGCATTGTTGAAAGCATTTTAACGCAGCTCTACTTTACTACAAAGAAAGACGTGTCAAACATAAGGACAATGGAAACGAGTTATTGTCACAAATGCTTTTAATATACCAAATTCCTTGTGAGGATCTCTAGTATAAAAAACCAGAGATAAGATGAAGACGGGGTTGCACGAGGTTGTAATGACATGGGCGTGAATAGAGGATGGAAGGACATGAGCAGCGATAGGCAAGGGAAGTGCTGGAGTACATATGACATTTCTTAAAGAGAGAAAACACCAACATATCTTGAAAGAAGACGTGAGTTTTATAATGTAAGGCACATTCTCGCAGAAAGAAGACAGAAGTGACAATCGGCTTCATGCGAGAAGCGCTGTCAGTTGTACCAAGTGTTCTTCAAAATAAGCAGAAACCAGTAAGGTGCGTAATGGGGTAATATATGTTACTAATGTGGCTGGATAAAATACGCAAATTGTCCGTTCAATTAGATCGTAAAATGTAACGATTTGAATGCCTCAGCTTATGTGCTACACGAATTAACATTGCTTGACAAATCGTTTAGACCGTGTATTCAAGTTTCCTGATACAACAATTCTACATAATTTCATTCATTCTTCTTTCTGTTTAAGAAAACGATAGACAGTTACTTTTACAAACTGTTTATTGAACGTTTAGTTAGACTTTAAATATTTTTTTGCCACTCCAGAGCAGCCAGTTCAACAAACATGATACTACATTAGTAGAGTTCTAAAAGTTGGTAAAACTGAACTGCGCACGTTACAAATAATGTGCACAAGTAACGTAGAGTAATGTGTATCTCAATCTTTTTACTAGTAGTTTTTCACATTTTAACTGGGTTTTTCTCTTAGTCATTCGCTCTGAGTAAGAGATTAGAATGTACGTCAAAACGCCGACAAAGGAATATAAAGGAAGTCGCTTTCAAAATCCGGACAGCCACAACATTTAACGTCCCAAATGATCTTTATAAGTAATATTGGTGAAATAAACTGATTATTTCTATATGTAAATGTCAGATTTTGACAGACGTTACATAAAGTAGTAATATCGTGGTATGAAAGTACCAAGTACTAGGTTAAAACCGTGAAGAATTCGGTAATGGTCGTACCAGAACTACTAAGTATTGTAATGAAATATTAAGCAATACGCATTATTTTAATCATCCAATATTGTGACCCGCTAGTACAATACGAAACTAGTAGTTGTTGACAAAGTAATTCCACTTGGGCCAAACACAAACTCACGCACACACATGTTATCTGTGTATTCAGGTGTTGTAGTCTTCAAGGTAAAGTTTAATGATACTTTTATACGAAATCGTTCTTTCTATGTTCAACATGTGATCGTACGTTACGTTGTAAGAAATAACCTACCGCTGAGTTTTCAGTGGATTTCACTAATTTTTGCAAACTTTTTATTACTGAATCATGCGAACTGAAATACAGCAAACAGAAATTATTCAAATGATAACTTAAGACTATGCTTTTAGTATTGCAGTTGCAGCCGTCGCAATCCACTATGTTTCTGGGTAGTTATTCCAGCAAGAATACCAACGTTCTGTGTGTACTACTTACCACCCACATATATAGCTTTACTTTATCCACGGAAACTGTCCTAAAACGTACATATGTTTTTTAACCGACTTCTGAAAGGAGGATATTCTACATTCATCCCTATGTGTTTTCTATGTATGTACGCCGATTACTCGAGAACGGCTGAACTGATTTTAATTAATGTTTTTTTCTATTTAAAAGGGTATGTTCCGGAGGTAAAAGTCCCGTAGTATATAAAATTGAAATTGGACCAGTAGCTGAGCAGAATACTGCCTTTTTTACTTACACTTGTGCTTTAAAAATTCAATAAGACTAGGATTACTGCATTACTGGGGTTACGTTTGTATCATTGGCTTTTGTTGTTTTCAAATTACCAGTAAAACTATACGGAGTTCTTCAATACTCACAAAAAGCATACAGCACGACACCCTTCTGGATGTTGCTTTATGACCCTTTGGCCCTCTAACATGTGAATCAACCAATCAAAATTATTTGATATCCTCTGTTCTGCCCACGCCAAAACTTCTGAAAATGAATTAGCAATATGAACCTCTTACTTGTGATTTTCGAGAAAAGTGATCAAACCATTTTTCAAATTTGAAAACCTTTAGTACTTTGATCTTCACCAATGCGATCATCAGTAGACATATCAAAACGTACACTCAAATTTTAACCAGCGATTATTAAAGTATAACCGTGACTGAAGGTGTTGTATCTCTTGAGTCTGCATTTGCAAGTTATCTCTGTATTCCGCATTTTCTGTTACCTGGACTATCTCAGAAATGCTGTAGTTCAATACACTGGCAAAGTTGGGTCTACCGTCAAGATATCAATTGTTATACTTTAATAATAACCACTCAAGTCCAAGTCTTAGTCATTCAATATTCATTTTGAATTCTCTGTGCGGCTGCAGATTTCTGCGACGTTTTGCTATAATTACTAATCCTGCATTTCACATTGCTATAATTACTAATTCTGCATTTCACAAAGATAATGAAAGTTGTTCAGCAACTTCTTCAATGTCTTGAGCAAATAAAACTAATTTCTCTTTACACAAATTTTGACTAAATCTATTCTGTACCTTCATGACTTTTTAAAAATAGAAAGTCAACTTTATAATCGATCCCCTATTTAGATTCAGGAACTCCCTTGTTACTAGTTCTGGTTTTCAATGACATGACGCACAAGCTGACGACACATATATTACATTGAATGGTGACGTAGCAATTTTAGCTTTTTACTGCATACCAGATCTAGTGTTGTATATACACCTTGAACAAACACTAGAAAAATAAGTTATCCGTATGTTTTATACAAGTATAAAAATTCATTAGAGTATGACGTATCAGGGGTTTTAAAGACAACAGAGGCTTTAAATTACAGCATTTAAAGGCTACATTTTGTTTTTCTGTATTTTTACGGTTGTAAAATTTAAAAGAAGGTAATATGACTAAATTACACTGTTTCTAATGGGCACAGCATATAATGTTAAGCATATCCTAATTATAATGTAAAATGTAAGACAGCTGCATTGAAGAAATTAAGGAGGCGCCTGTAAACTAACAGAATCTTAATTGCGTTCCTGACTAACAAGTATAGTAAAGGAAAGAAATGATTAGCAATAGACATAACGTGTGAAGTCTTGGTTAAATTCCACAAAGCTTGGTTAAATTCCACAAAGCTTGGTTAAATACCACAAAGCATTAAAATTGAAGGTAGAAAACCCTCTAAGCACACAGCAGAACAGGGACAAATATGCTATTGATAACCGACAATACCCATTGCACTTACGAGGTGAACTTAGAGAAAAATTCTATACGGAAAGAAAGAAATTGTCCATAATTTAGAATAAACCTTAACAAATGACATTCCCAAAGAATAATGATATGACAAATGAGTCATACTTACTGCCACAACAGGCTGAGAAGTAAGTGCTCATCAGCTGTGTACACAAACAAGACTGCGACGTTAAACAAGTGATACCAAAAAATTAGTAAATAATAATATTTTATGGCGCCTAGTGGCACAATATGATTCACCATCATACCACTATAACTTCATGCAAATATACAGCTTTCCTGCACATATCAATTAAGTCTCATACAAATTTCGTTTGTTCCCTTAAAATATAATTATATAAATTATAATATCAATGTCTTATTTTTTATCTTAGTGTTAATAAAATAAAACTTGATAATTCGAATGTCTTTAAATTAATTTAAAAAAATAGAAGACAATAAATCTTAAAACGGTTACAATATTCATTAATACAAAATAAATAACAATAGAAAATAAATCAAATAATTAATCAAAAGACAATAAAAAAATTAAATTAAAATAACAAAAAATATAACAAAATATATCACTGCAGAATAGATAAAACTAAATGGTCATCATTTTAAGTATAAATAAAGAAACTTGATATTTCATAATTAAGAATAAATGAACAATATAAAACCCCGTACTATTGAAAAATATTGATACGCGTATTAATAGTTGCTCCAAACGTCTTGAAAGAATGGCCCAATACTAGTAACGTTTAATTTTTAACAAGAAGCATTTGTGTAATTAAATATAAAACATTAAAATATCTACGTTATTAACGATATAGTATCAGAAATTTATTTCATTTCTGATGGAAATTAAAACAAATAAAATGTAGGAAAACACATTTCTACATTTTACTAGATTTACCATTAATATGAATAACAATTAATCAAGATATAATATTTTTAAGTCAGTGCTTTTCTACGTTTTTTTCAATAGTTATACTTCAACTTGGTTTACTCGAAAACTTTGAGACGCAAACAATTTAGAAAATGTAGCCCATTTATAAATTTATATGGGAAAAGTTCTGAATGTTTCAGATGTCCTGAGGGAAATTGGAGGTCCAACCTTAAGGTAAAGGGTTAATTCCTCCCCTCCCCAAAAGGAGTGAAACGGCCTCTTTATTTGTGGGGGTCGTTACTTAATTTTTTTAAAAACTAGACACTTGGCCTAGATGAGAAAAAAAATGTGCTGAGCCCAGAGTGACAGGACTTGCAATAAAACACGTATGTAACAGTAACAAAATTTTTATTAGTGTTTCATTTTATCATCATAACATTTCTAATACAGTGTGCACACGATTAAATTCTTATATACTTCGTAACATGTGCTTAATTTTCATTTCACATACACCTATCTTTCAAGTTGTACTAATAACAATTAGCAATACTATTAACAAATAAAATACAGTGCGCACACGATTGAGTTCTTATATACTTCGTAACATGTGCTTAATTTTCATTTCATATACTAATAATACTAATTTTTCAAGTTGTACTAATAACAATTGGCAATACTATTAACAAATAAAATACAGTGTGAACACGACTGAGTTCTTATATACTTCGTAACATATTCTTAATTTTCATTTTATAGACACCTATCTTTCAAGTTGTACTATACTATTAACAAATAAAATCATTCAAACAGTATAACAAGTAGATCCCTTTTACACAGTTAATCACGTAATTCACAAATATGTCTCTATAGGACACGTTACAACAAAATTGTAATCATTAGAATTATGAACTTACTATTTATAAATGTGTCTTTCATTTCATGCGTTAAAATCGGTGGAGTGCTGTGTTTGTGGTTTAATAAAAGGAATTCTCCCACCTGTACTTAGAAGAATACATGCTATGTAAAACTCGAGATGACGATGACTGTGGTGGATGTAACTGGTAAGCTCGAACTCCGGGTCGTTTACTTCTTCTGGGCAGCTGTTCCGCTTGGTGTTGGTGGGATCTATGTAGGTCTGACGGCGTTGGGAAGCTTGTAGCTATGCTCTGCAGATGAAGGCAGATAGCATGTCCCATCCTCGCAACCCCTTTCCTCCCGACTATGCGGGAACACTGAAAGAATTTTATTTGTAGTTTGCCGTCATAAAAATACATGAACCCCAAATCTTTCTCGCCTCGTAAACCCAGAACACACACACACTGTCATAATTTTATTCCGACGACTACCTGTTATCAGTAATAGTAAAGCTCACATTTTCAAATTATTAAATTTCAAATTTCAGCTTACGTTACAATTTATTTGCCTTTACAAATTCCTTTACATTTACCTTTAAGTACTCGTTACATTAATTTGTTACTTTACATTTGATTTTAAATTCAATCGACATTTTAAATTTAATTTTCAAGCAATTGGGTGCAAGGCGGCCATGTGTTCTCAGCTACACCAGAAGTAACATGGTGAGTTGAGTAACACACACACACACACACACACACACATACACATATATATAAACGTAATACACACACAACCCCTTATTAAATTAACATTAAACACAATACTTTGGCTTACCTGAAGCACTTTAGACAATTACGAACTCACTTAAAGATGGATCACAAATGTACCAAGCCGTCAGACCAAACGTCCCGTCGGAGTGCAAAAATGAAATGAGAGAGAGCGGCGTTTTCTGCCTGCCGAGCACGAGTACAGAAAACTTGTCAAGATTTGCGAAGGGTTACAAAAACAGCTGATCCATAGTAGCCGGCTTGATTACCTTGCCCCGCGCTGTCGCGGTATATCGGTCAAGGCCGCTCTTGCCAACCAACAGCACACAGACCGCGAGCTGAGGCGGCACGAAATCCGGCCGGGGAATTCTCTCTCTCTCTCTCTCTCTCTCTCTCTCTCTCTCTCTCTCTCTCTCTCTCTCTCTCTCTCTCTCGCTCCCATACTCTCTGCTTACGAAACAGAAAATCAAATGCACATGTGTATTATACTGAAAATATCAATTGTCGTCTTCGAAGATGTTACCAAAGGTTGACTTCGAACGGCGTACTACAAGAAAAGTAAGCTACGGTAATAATCGCGACTGGTTAATAATTTTCAGATAGACTAGTGTAAAGCCCAAATTATAGCGGATTCCCATCTACGTGTGTAGATTGGCCTTAACTGTGAAACATTACCAAATACGATTTCTGAACTAATAAACATTTACTCAAAGTGTTAAACACACAGAGTAGTTCGTGTAGAGACATTTGTGTAGGTATGTATGTATGTAATTAGGTACAGTTTCTTCTCTTCACGAATCAAATTGTTTCTTTACGTCTGTATTTTGTCTAAGCCATGACGTACAATCATGTTAACTTCACACACACTCGACAAGGTGGGAACAGAATCAAGATGTCTGCTGCAGTCGAATTTAATATCCAGATGGCTATGATCGATATAACCTCAACAAAACAAGACGGAGCAGCTAGACATAAAATCATGACGGCAGTGACCACAACATATGAATTTTTGAATGGCGCGATAGTGAAAGTGTGGAAAACTACATATGGCGTCGGAAAATTGTGTGGGAATTTTTATTTCCCACACTACACACTACACCCATACAACCAATACATAATCTGTCACAAATTCCCTATTGGGGGGGGGGAGCGAACGTTGTCACGTGACAGTCGTGGGGCGAGGTGGGGGTCAGGTGACAGTGGTGGGTAAAGTTATGTGACACCCCACCATCAGGTAGTTGGGGTAGAGGGTATGGTCAACCGACATGGGTGGGGTTGGGTGTGGGTAGAGGGTATGGTCAACAGACATGGGTAGGATTGGGTTAGGGTGTAGTTGGGGTGGAGGGTGTGGTCAACTGACATCGGTGGGGTGAGGTTAGGGTCAACCGACATGGGTGGGGTTAGGTTAGGGTGAAGGTTGGGTGGAGGGTATAGTCAACTGACATCAGTGGGGTGAGGTTAGGTTCAACCGACATGGGCGGGGGTTAGGTTAGGGTGTAGGTGGGGTGGGGGTGTGGTTAACTGATATCGGTGGGGTGAGGTTAGGTTCAACCGGCATGGGTGGGGATAGGTTAGATTGTCACGTGGCAAGTGGCTCAGAACTGTCTTTTCTCCCCTACTTTCAGGTGTTCAGTTACGTTGCGTCTTGTGGTGGCAGTCTTAGTTGCTTTGTGACTCGGTCTCAAAGGTACTGTATATAGATCATTGTTCATTTTCTCTTTAGTTCAGATAGGCCTAAATGTTTCAGACATTTTAAAGAGAGAAACATTTTTACCTATGAAGCGTAATGTAATATAAAAAAGGTCAATAATTTTTATGTAGTAATATAAAAAAAGGTCGATTCAGTAAATCTAATAAAAAGCAAGTCTTTGTGTAAACATTATTTATTTCTACACATACACTTTTATTATTAAATCTCTAAACAACAAATAGATCACACAACACAATGACACACTAAATAATTAAACTTACAAAATAAAATAAATTTGCACACATTTATTTGGTTTGGACACAGCATAAATTATAACATTTCACTTTAAAGCCTCAAAAAGTCTGTGCAATCAGAAATTACAAATCCAATATTTAACTTCACATGGTAAAGAAACATGACATAAATAGATTAAACACAAAACAAACAACTAATCAAATATATACAGCAATAAGTTATTTTACAAAATCTGTACACTTAATTTAAGATAGAAATTCGCAAACGATGCATGACAACGGCTCCACTATGGAACGAGTAAGTCACTAATTCTATTACTTATAATTAAATTGTTCATAATATACTTATTAATATAATTTAATATTTCACGAAAAACTCCAGTATACATTCTTACGTATACAATATATAATAGTAAGTATAAGTATGCAAGAGGATGCGTATATAAGTGTGTATACATTTACAAATATTTTTTTTATTCTTAATAGTAATACGTAAGTAACGCTTTTATTACAAGAATTTTATATTTTTTGAATATTTTACAGTGTTTGAATAGCTTAAACTATCATCATGAGAATATTATTAATTCATAATATTTAATAATTTATATTGTTTATTATTAATAATAATAAAAAATATATATTGAAAATGATGTGAGCAAATATGAATGTAATTTACACACGCGGATCTATACGGATATATACATTTGTGTATTTATATTTGTACATATACTGTACATAAAATATCATTATTAAATAAATATTCTTGTTTTGCCAATATGTTGTTAGTACAAACTTTAATAGTAACTTCAGAATTCAAAATGTGACTTTCACTTTCTTTATCGGAATCAACTGACTTAAATAAATTTTTTGTATATTAATCATTTATTTGTGTATCATATATATAACTGTGTGTGTGTGTGTGTGTGTCAATGTCGTCTTCTAATTTCTTTAAATTATTTACGTAAATAAATTCTAAAGTTTTAAATAAATTTTCCATTCCTTTATCAATGAGAGTTTTATTTTTCAGTTTAAAAGTGTAAAGAATTTTTATAAGTTTATTTTATAGTCTGAGAGAACTGATATGGTACAACATAAATTTCAAGTGCTTGATAACCGATGTTTACGAAATGTGTGCATACATTTAGTTTGTTTATTTCTCGTTCATAACTAGCGTGTTTTTGTTCCTATCAACCATTTGCTTTATCCAACATTCATAACAGTGTGGTTTCTGTAGGTATTCATTATACCCATTTAGATACGTTCTACCGTGTTTTAGTTTAGTTTTATCGATATCGTTTTATTTTTCCTCAATTTTTAATTTTGTTTGAATAGCTGACTAATTTAAAATAAAGAGGCCGAAAGATGTACGTAAATTTGTTGGATTCATTTGTGTTAAAATTGTTTTTGTCTTTATTATTTAAAATTATGGTTTGTTAATAATTTCCGTTGAACTGTATTTCTTTTAACATTTGTTAATGGTCTTTGTTTTTAATCATCTTTAAATGCAATGTAGTGTTTTCTTTTTACGTGTAAACACATATTTGAAATCCCTCAATAAATTACTTTACTTTTTGCTTTCAATAAAAAAATTACTAAATGTTAGTACTTGTTTGAAATTTTAAGATCAGTTATTTCTAATTTTCTTCTTCTTCAATTATGTTTTGTACTTTTTCATCAGTTTTATTCGTTAATAATAATTACGTATATTTTTAATTCTAAAAATTTATATTATCTTTAATATATTGTCATCTAACTGTCCCCAAATAGATGGCAATGCTCTTCCTCAACACCACTTCGCAGATTTGGGGTATTTCGTTAGAATTTGTCTGCTCTGGCAGTGTTTTATAGGGCAAAAGAGGTTTTCTCCCCCCATGGTCTACCAAATAATTGCTTGACAGTCCCCTCTTATCATAGGCATCGTAACCTTATGCCGACACGACCTGTACTCAATACGCGTCCTGCGCAATGACGTAATTATTTATTGAATCGAAGTTGTTATTAATCTAAAGACGTTGTTATTGATTACACGTTCACATCGCATTAGCAACAAAAGTTTAAACAAACTGTTAATTAATTTTTATCTCACCATTTACCCTTAGGATTAAGGTTTCATCACAGTATCATAAAGAATGTTTGTAAAATTATGGCTAAAAATGTAGCACTCATTGTTGATCATATTCTGTAGTAAATCTGTGATCCTTTGTAAATAATGTTATAATATGTTTTCCGGGTTGATGAAATCCTTTTTCCGGTATGTACCGCGTCGTAAATGTCTCTGTCAGCTTACCTGAGAATATTCTAAGCTCTTGTTCATCTGCATTAGTTAGTGTCCAGACCTCGCATCCATATGTCACTATTGATAGAATAAATTCTCTATATATCCTTAGCTTTATTTGTTTGCTTAGCATCCTGGATTTGATAAACTTTCAATAGAAGTAAGTACACCTATACCCACTTAAAATACGGGACTTTACGAGGGCCATTTGAAAAATTCGCGGAGTGACATCTATAGCTCAGTGGCAGAACTAAAATCTTTCGTGTGCTGCAAGACGTATATTTCGCGTAAACACCTGTTAATTTCCGGATATACTGCAGTGTTGTGACGATTTTAAAATAGGAAACGTAATATGTAGAAAAATTTATTTTTAAATCGCACATTAAAATTAATATTACGTCCCTTGATTAACCCAAAATAATATTTAATAAAAATTTTAAATGACAAAAGGAATGCTAGTGTAAAGATAGGAAAACTAGTTAATAATTTACCATGCACTGACATGCATTAACTGGAATTAACCTGCATACAGTTTCTTTTACTAAACAAATAATACTGGTAAAACTTGAAATTATTCAAATAAATAAACAATGATACAGTAGTATACTATTTTATTCTGAAGTAAAGCATAGCTTTGGATAATAAAAGGTCAAACTTTAAATACCGTAAATAGCGAATAAAGGTGGAACTATTTTGTTGTGATGCGTAAACTCCGCGCAGTTAACCCACCTGTCCTGACATAATAATAATGCAGTCGAGATGAAGCGCTCGCGTAGTAGGCCTAAACACTACACCCTTGAACCATGCCCCGAAGTACTAAGATATTTTAATTTAAAAGTGCAGATATAACTATGTGTAGAGGAAATTATCAGTAAAGTAGTGTTTTATAAAGAAAAATGTAATCTATTAAATTAAATGGAATTAATAAGTGAGAGGGATGACATCTCTATTGACTAAGTGTAAGATCTCCAATGTTTATTTAAATTAAAAAGGTACAGTGTACCAAGAGTGAGAACATTTTATAAATAACGATGTGACGTGGACTTCTGTGGGAAACAAGAACTTTCACTCGAGTTGTACTACTAAAGATGCTTAGCTACCAGACTTCATAGAACAGCATAAACGCTTCATAATTACCAGGGTCTCTTCAGGAACTTCAACTATCTTCAGTAAACTACCATAACCTTCAACCATTTGTGGACACCCCAAGGACCAAGGACCAGGACACGGAGTAATCTTCACAATATCACAGGTGACACGGAGACTTATTTTCCGTGGTTAAATGTCATTAAAACAAATGTTTGCAAAAGACAGTTTAATAAACTATATAAAAGACTTTAATTATTGTCAATTTGTAAATTGTATTATGTCATACGACTAAAATTATTTGTAATAGTAATTAGTGCTGGTAGTATAAAGCTATTTCAGATACTAGAGGTTAAATTAAGTCCATTCTTCAAATGGCCCCCCCAAATAGTATAATAACTTAACTTACAAACCAATTTAATATTCCGGATCCGTGGAAAAAGCTAGCACATAACAATACTTTTGTTGTGGCCACCTTTTCAGAAAATATTTTGTAAACTTTTATTTAGAAAACCTTATGGTAAAAAATCCATGTAGAATTATAAAGGATAGCACCTAATAAAGAGATGTCATTACTTAACACAAAATACTGAGTGAATAAATCATCAAACACCCCTACATTCCTTTCTTTCTAACTACTACCGCTTGTTAAAATATTCATAAGAAGTTGATTAAGACTATGGCAGCCCGTGCAATTGATCTGAGGCAATTACGCACTGGTTCCCGACGTTATAACGTAGGTAAGACGTTATAGTGTCAAATAAATACCGGGAATTGTTCATTTAAAAAGCCCACGTAAAAGGTATGAAACAAATTTTATTTGCGTAAGTTGGTAGCAGTGTACCTAATTGTTACTTAGAGTTGTGGCGTGATCTGTCGACTAGTTTGTTTACAGCTTTTGATTAGGTTAATTGACCTCAATTGGTCTCTTTTATTTTTAAAATGGATAAAAATATCGAACAAAGAGTTTGCCTCAAATTTTGTGTTGGTAACGGAATTTCTTGTGCTGAATCATTGAAAATGTTGAGAAAGCCTACGATGAGTCAGCGTTATCGAAAAAACGAGAATGCAAGAGGTACAAAGCATTCAAAGAAGGCCGAGAAGTGGTTTATGATTTTCCTCGTTCCGGTCGACCTTCAACGTCTTCGACTGACGAAAACATAGTCAAAGTGAAGTAAATGGTGATGGAAAATCGTCATTCAAGCTTAAGATAGATTGCTCTGGATCTGGATAAGTCTCACGAATCCGTTCGCACCATTTTAGTTGATGTTTTGTCATGAGACGCGTTGAGACACGGCTTGTTCCGAAGGAGCTGAAAAAAGAGCACCGCAAGCAGGTTGCTGAAGACATGCTTGAACAAGCCAATTCTGACCCTACATTCATGAAACGCATCATAACGGATGACGAGAGTGGGTTTATGAGTTTGACATGCAAACTAGCCAACAAGCTTCGGATGACGCTTCGATAACGAGCCGAAACCGAAAAACCACGTCAAAGTCGCTCAAAAATCAAAGTAATGCTGACTGTTTTCTTTGACTATCGTGGTATTGTCTACTCGGAATTCCTTCCGGAGGGGCAAACAGTCAACAAACAATATTATCTAGGCGTTATGAAGCGTTTGAGAGAGAATGTTTGCCGGAAAAATCCAGATTTGTGGAAGAACAATTCTTGGATTTTGCACCATGATAATGCGCCGTCCCAAACGCCGATCCTAGTACGTGAATTTTTAACTAAAAACTCAACGAATGTCATCGACCAAACACCGTATTCGCCAGATATGGCCCCGAGTGACTTTTTTTTGTTCCCCAAACTCAAATTACCACTATGTGGAAGATGTTTTGAATCAATTGAAGTCATAAAACAAAATTCGCAGAAGGAGCTGAAGGCCTTACCGGAAAGTGCCTATAAGAAGTTTTTCGACGACTGGATTATTCGTTGACATAAATGTATCGCATCAAATGAAGCCTATTTTGAAGGTGACAAAATAAATTTTGATGATTAAACCAATACTTTGTGTTTTATTGAACAATTCCCGGTATTTATTTGACAGAATGTATCTGTCAATTTATTCACTTTTTACCAGCTGTTTGAAATTTTCCTGTCACGCGTGTTTTTAAAATGCCCCAAAACAAACATCGTGTTGTAATGAATTCTCTGTTAAAAACTTTTTAGCGCCAATGGAAAATCAAAACGAAATTGTAAATGTGTAAGAAGGTGCTACGCCTTCAGAAACAACGGTAAGTGAGGCACACTTGAGTTTAAACATGGTCGTTCAAGCACTGAAGACGATCTCAGCAGTGGACGTCCAAAAAATGCAACAAAAAGTAACATTATTGAAAAAATGTTACAAGGTGTTGGAAGACCGCAGATTGAGGAGTGGATGACGTTGCTGAAATCATAGACATTTCATATGAATGTGTGGATCACACTTTAACTCAAGAACTTGGTGTGAAAAAGCGTTGTGCAAGATGGCTGCTGCATCTGGAGTTGTTGAATTTTTTGGGCGTCCAGTGCGGGGGGGGGCATCTTCAATGCTCGTATGACCACGTTTAAACTCAAGTGCCTACTTACAGGTCGTTGGCGCTAAACAATTTTTAGCAAAGAATCACACCACGATGTTTGATTTTGTCCGTTTTTCAAAACACGCATGACACGTCAATTGTAAACAGCTTCTAAACAATGAATACATTGATGGATAGATTTGGAAATTAACAGGAGTTCACATAAAATACAAGTCTTGCAGCACACGAAAAATTTTAGTTTTACCGCTAAGCTACAGATGTCGCTCCGCAAACTTTTCAACTGACCCTCGTACTTAGTTTTACCCTTATTTATTTTCAGTCCCCGTCTTTCGCGCCGCATTATCTAGTTTAACTAAAAATCATCTTTTATTTCTGCTGATAATAGCAACGTCATCAGCACAGACTGTGTTTTTCGAACTCCTATGTACCCAGTTGTATCTAAGTTTTTAATGGCTGCTTTCAAAACCAGATTAAACAACATAGTGGCTAATGCAACCCCTTGTCATACCGCAACATTTACATCAAGGGTGGTAGTTAGCTCTCAGTCAACTCTTATTGCAGTTTGGAGCACGCAAAATTTTATCTTCTAGCAGTCTTACATATTTTGATGGTATGCCTATAATTTGAAGATCGTTTAGCACTTTTTTTCTGTTCAGGCTATCAAAGGCTTGTTTAGAGTCTACATATAGTCTATTATGTGACGAATGACAAAGGGCCTATCTGCCAATTTTGAGTTAGTGTCCATGTAATTTTTTGATTCCTTTTGCTATCGCTTCCTGAAAGGTTCTAGAACAAAGTTAAGGAAACATTTTGGCCCGCTCTCACCCCTAAAGGGTTGAAAACTACCCCTAAAGGTTGAAAATATGAAACGACGCAAGGATGAATTTCGAAGCCCTGAAATTAGGTACTTATAGATTTTTGGGGGTGCTGATTACGATTCTGACGTCCAAAGGGAGTTAAGAACGATAAAGGGAATTGTAAGGAATAATAATTATAACACCAACATAGTGGATAAAGTTATGAAAAGGGTTAACATACAAAAAGATAAAATAGAACCAGAACAAAAGAATTATGCAAGGTCATTGACATACATAGGTTCACATACTAGAAAAATTATAAAATGTTTTAATAAATATGGAGTAGATATAGCTATTAAAAAATGTGAAACGGTATTTGATAAGATAAGGAATAAGAATATAGAAAAAATTCCAGTATTACAGAAAAGCGGAATTTATAAATTAAAATGTAAAGACTGCAACAAGGTGTACCTAGGAGAGACAGGACGAAAATTCGTATGCAGGTTGTCTGACCACAAACGTGGAGAAGGTAATAGCACAACCAATTCGTTATATGCAAGACATTTCATAGAAGACAACCATAAGTTTGTTAATCCTTTGGAAGAATACGAAATTGTAAAAGTAGTGAATAACACAGTTGAAAGGAAGCTTAGAGAGGAGTTAGAGATATTGAAAGAAAGAGAAAAAGTGTTAGACAATTTAATTAATATTAAAATTAAATTTGATAATGAAGAAATATTTTATAACATGATTAAGAAGTAAATGATAGAGGACAGATAGATAAGATTAAGAATTATTTTGCATAATACTAATTGGATGTTTAAAATAAGGGTGTATGACTGACCCACGTGTGTGGAGAGGAAGAGGGTAGATTAAAAGGATGCACATACACACACACACACACACACACACTCACAACACTGAAACACAAGGAATTTGCTAGAAAAAATATGTAACTCTACAGATGGTGGGACAGGGTTTAGGGGTGGAGAAGGGTCACTTATATTATAGCTTGTTGTGTGTGAGCAGGGTGGGGAAGAGGGGTGAAGGGGTTGTGTTCACATATTTCCTGTCTATTCCAATCTGAAGATGGGCTGTGAAGCTTGAAAGCGCTAATTGGGATAATTTTTATATAGTGGTGTGCAACTGTGATCATTCTGATTGAAAAATTATTTGTTAAAATTTCATGTTTTCGGTTTTTTAATTACAGTATTTGTATTGGGCCAAATATGATTATAAAACCAAACCATGTAGGTCTATAAACCTGTAAAAAGAAAATAGGCCTACGTATATTACTTGTTATGAAACTAATCTATGTGTTACT
Source organism: Magicicada septendecula (assembly GCA_034769895.1). NCBI lineage: Eukaryota > Metazoa > Arthropoda > Insecta > Hemiptera > Cicadidae > Magicicada > Magicicada septendecula. The sequence goes on from CM068375.1 coordinate 257,721,737, forward strand.
AAAGTGTACACGTAAATAAATATTAATAAAAGTTAAAAAAATGTATCGTCATTTTCCGATCTCACGATGAGCTGAGAAGCTTGAAAGCGCTAATCGTAATAATTTTTCTATAGTGGTGTGCAACAGTGATAATTCTGTTTGTAAAAAAATGTAGTCTTTTTCACAATTCCATCACATTTCACTTTTAGATTTAAGATCAAATGAGATATTTGAATTAGAGATAGTTGAAATGACTATTTTCAGCAACTTTTTTCAGCAGTCAAGGAGAATTGAATATATAGAAGTTACTTGTTGGGGGGGGGGGGCTAACAATAGTGCCTAGGGGCGGCAGGACACCTAAATCCGGGTCTGTGTGAGATCGCATATAAAGTAGTAAAAAAATATTAACAATAGCTCAAACGCTAAATCATAATAAGAAAATAAATAATAATGAAATTTAAATATCATCATCATCATCTTCACAGATTAAACCAAATATGGTTTGTTCCAGTCTCAAATAGGAAAAGATTAGAGCTGGTCACTCCAGCGCTTCCTCGGACGTCCCAAACCTTTCCGTCCCCTCGGCTTATAGTTCCAGAGTTGTTTGGGGATGCGGCAGTCATCCATTCGGGAAAGATGTTTCCACCAATTAAGCCGATACTGGGCGATCTTGTCGAGTATACTCATAATATTCAGTTCCTGCCGTACATCTGTGTTTCTTCTATGATAATGGAGAGTATACCCTGCCACGTGCCTGAGAAATCTCATATCAGGTGCTTGCATGCGACTGGCCTGGCCTTTCGTTAAAGTCCAATTCCAAGACCCATAAAGAAGTGTGGGAAGGGCCATCACCTTGTAGAATTTTAGGCGTGTTCCTTTACTTGCTGACTTAAAGGTTCGCCTAATGGTCCCGCACATAAGGTTGAACTTATGCAACTTATTCACAACGTCGATGCATACATTATAAGACACACTGTAGCCCAGTTATTTAAAATTGCTATCTTGTTCCATGACAGTACCATCTACAACAATTTTTGCCCGTACGGGATCAGTTCCACGAAAAGCCATCACCTTAGTCTTACATGTGGATATTTAAATATCAATAGACAAATTGTAATCATAAATAGATAAAGTTCTCTGACACACAGGCGCAAGGGAATAGAAGTCAAAGCGTGAAACTCTACAGAAATTGTTATACATTTAATAACAAGGTAATAAGTAACTTTTATGAAAAAAAGGTCTGATGATCGTACGAAACGCTAGTCTCAAAATGAAAAAGCTTTCAATAAACCTTTTCCTGAATTATTGAGAAGGAAGACAAGGAATGAAGATTTAAAACGCTGTATAGGAAGAAAATACAGAGAATTCTATAAACAATGATAAGGTTTTCTACAGGATACGTGAGAAAAAACACTGTATGACGGAATAAAACAATGGTTGATCCATTTAGTTGTGCACATTAATTGTATAAATATAGAGCTGTAAGGAAAGAGAAATTCATTGGAGAAATACTAGAGGAAGAAAACATAAGAGATAGAGCGATCGAGCAGTTAACCAGCTGTAGAAATGATTTCAATATGGCATAAGAGTTTGAAATGGAAACCGATAAAGCAGACGGTTTAGTGACGTCAGAATATGGCCAGGCACCATTTTCCGGATTTATATTTCAAGACAATGACAGTAAAATTGTCGAGAATAGTTTTAGTAATCACAATAGAATAGAATAGCAGTAATAATAAATGAAATTCAAGACAGAACTAGACTGGGAAGCAAGACAAAGAAATACAATCCATAATTAATATGGGAAAGATGGTTATATCTACATTAAATGGAATTCTGTGGGATAAGCAAATAACAGCAGAAACTAAAACCAAAATATTTAAAACCATTGTTAGGAAAAGAATGACACAGGAAAGATTGCTAAGGAGCAATAAGGGGTTGTGGAATAAGGGGTTCCATAAGGTGTTATGGAATAGACCCTACCAGGAAGAAGGAAAAGAGTAAGACCACCTATCACCTGGATACAAGACATTCAGACTATATTGAGGGAACGAGAAATTGAAGATCTTTGGATGGACAAGCAACAGTGGAGGATGAGAATTCAATCACTTCTCTTATCTTTGGTTCCGGAAAATGTGAAAACATTGTACAGCCGGATTAATAATAATAAGACAGAACTAGAGAATTGCAATCGGATTGTCAAAAATAGTAGACAATAAAGGCGCCTGGACCGCCAATTCTCTCTCTCTCTCTCTCTCTCTCACACACACACACACACACACACACACACACACACACCATACACACACTTCACACACACAAAAACCTAAAACAAGTAGTGTGGTCTTTTTTTAAAATACGTTCTCTAATAAAATGTAAATAGGCAGCCTACAACTAATTTCACTGATTAACACAAATAGTTTTGTCGTCACAGTATAATTTGTAAATGACTAAACACCACGTTTGCAAAGCCCGATGTGCACATTCCGGAACACTGCACAAAACTGTTCTGCGCATGTGCGAACTGAATGACAATTTTGTTAGCCTCGCAACGAGGCGTTTGTCTACTGCGTATAGAGACCTCAGTGTTCAATTTTCATTGTCCTGCCTCTAACTAGAAACTACAGGGCAGTGCAATTTCTACTGCGGTATTGTCACCTTTCGGGAATGAATCTATCTTGGCATTAACACCTTCCCTCTATCTGGCGACGTGACTCGTCATTCATTCCTAGTTGGTTAAACGTTTAGTAAGTCATCATTATGATTTTAATATTAAACTTATCCTGAATATGTTAAATAATTTTCACATCTCCCACATCCTGTTTAGTTTCAATGTGTGCATTATAACAATAAGAGTTATCGGCTATCATCAGTTGTATACATACCATAGCTGATACTACACAATCGTTTAAATTGCGTTAACATATTTAGTTATTATGTTTCAACACAGTCAAGCAAGTGTAAGGATATAATAGTTTGACTTCCAAGAAGAGAACAAAGAAATGCTTCTTACTGCGTCAGCGCATTGTTCCGCATTTATTAAAATGTTCGTGTTTGTACAGTTGTCGTTTTTTCCTTTCACATTCCGAAACGAACTATAACACAAATAGAGTTGTTTATCTGTAGAGTTTTCCTCAAAATGCCGCTGTTTATTCATAAATTTTGTATAAAAACGTTGAGACGTTTGTATGTCTGCTTTAAACGTTCTGAACGAGAAGAAAAACTTTACCATGCGTTTTCATATCCTCGGTAAGCTTAATTAATCACAATGTAGTTTTAATTTGTGCAGCTGAAAACCACAAATACACGAGCTATATTTTGTCCTCGCAAATCAAAGTGAAACTGTATCCTTAGTCCTATTTGGCAAGAAGAGTTACTTGTTTGTTCATTTTATCCAGATTGGAAAGTTCTAAAAAATGTGCCTGTTATTTTGGTGTTTTGTTTCACGGTTAATAAGTTTAAATCTTTTTAGGTTAAAGACTAGTTTGTTTTATTACTGTATCTTCATAAATTTTATGGAAAGAGTTAATGTTACACAATCAGGTTAACAAAAGTAAACAGCAGCCAATAAAACGGTAATACAGTAACAGATGGTAGAATATATACATATATAAATATTATGAATATTTCTTCAAATTATAAATAGTTCTGTAAATAAACGTCAACATTCATTGACTGATATTGTTTTTTCACCTAAGGTATAAATTGCAGAAGTGTTTACAATTTGACGAACTTATTCATAATACAGAAAACCTGCAAGAAATATTGAAGAGTTACGAAATAAAGATATATATGTGTGTGGGGGGGGGGAGAGAGAGAGGGTGAGTGATAGATTAGTTTAATAGGAGTAAGAAGGCAATCTTTGATTAAACTGCACTACATGTAAATATTATTTTCAGTGATCTCATCGGTCCTGGCCGTGTCTCTTGTTCCGCAGGCAAAATCGGTAGCAGATGGAGATGTAAGTGTAAAACATGTTTACCAGTACAAGAAATTTTAAGTTCTTGAAGAAACAAAGAAAACACGTGTCTCATTTGAATAAAATCGTATCATTTTGTTTTCGCTTTAAAATGCCTAAGGCACCTGGAATTATTTTAACAAATAGATTTTTATATTCTTCATATTTCAGAAGACTATGCAGTCTCTTACTAAGAGACACTTTTTGTATAACTTAAGACCCAACGGAATCAGTACAACAAAGTTAAGTAATGTCTACATAACGTTACTTAAGGAATACAAATAAGGATTCCTCCCTCACAAAAAGAATATGTAGTTATGAACTTATATACATACAGATAGTTATTATTTTACAATAGCACTATCAAAATGTTTTTTTTTTCTTTTGCTTGGACATATTTCTAACAGTACATACCTTTAACGATGTTTTTTAATCTTCGATGAGAGATGTGATTCTTAATCTCTGATGATGAAGAATTGATCTGAGCCACGAAATAATAGGCTATTACTATATTTATATGCTGAAGAAGTTTATTACCGTTATTTCATATCACACACACATACACACACACACACACACACACACTCACACAGACATCACAAAAACATACCACATATTACATAAGTTCTTCATATCGCCATAAACATTACCTTCCAAATTTGTTATCAATAATTTTAAAAATGTTATTATTTATTGATAACATTGTTTGACACAAAATATGAAGTCTGATCAACATACTTTGCTCTTACGTAAGTACTTACTTTTCCCTTCAGCTAGGTGATTACGTTTATAAGTAAGTAAAGGATTGATTTTTAATCAAATTAATAACGTTTAAGAAATTTAAAAGATAGTGTGGTGAAGCGCTGTTCTTTTTCCAGTAACGATTATTACGGATATTAATATGTCAATTTCGTATAAAACTCGCCTCATCAATAGACACTGGCAGAGACAAAATAAATGCGGTTTCATTACAATTTATGTATTAAAGTAAACAAAATGCTCGTCTCTGTCCTCAGTCGACATTTTAGGGGCTTGTATCCTTTGTAGCTGGTACGGTTTTAATTACTGGGTTTGTAAAATCTTGAATACAATCGTGTGGGCCACGATTTCAACCGTAGTAATTCTCCTTGTACTCACTTCAAGAATTTCATAGTTCTGTTCAATACGCTTTACTTCTTACAAAAGGTTTATGTTTATCAGTGATTTTGAGAACAAAAGATGCAGTTTCTTTCGCCCGACTATGCAGCTTAAGAAGGATTTTCTCACTCGGTAAGTTTCGGTTTGCAAAACTATTCTGCCATTCTGTGTAACGTCGCTGAGCATTTTTCCAATTGCATTTTGGAAGTCCAAGCACGAGACGCATACACGACATCTCAGCAAAACTGTAATTACTCATTCTTGATAATTACACAATAACACTGAATGAAGAAACACAAGCAAATGAATTAGGCCTAAGAACCCCTGTCTTTAAGTAAAGCAGCTGACGATATTGTTTAGTAAACTACACGTATTATAACTGAACTCACTGAAGCAAGCAGTTGATTTACAAATTTAAAATACCGTTATAATTTCCTGTTAATTCCAAATAATTTTAACTGCTCTGATTCAAATTATGTGTAAATAATTATAGTTAAATTTGTTAAAAGTTATTAATTGAATTGAAAATTTGTCATCTACGTTGTTATAAACTGCTATAAGTAAATTAATTTTAAAAATCAGTTAAAACTGTTAAACAGTTATAGCTTTAAATAAATTTTTCCTATACTGGAGGAATTGAAGTCCGGCACAAAAAATTAAATAATCAAAATTTATTGATAGGCTGTTTTCCGCCATACCTCAGTTATTTGTTATCGGATTTAAGGAAACAAGATTCTATTGTCTTCACAATAAAAGGCTTAACAGTTTAGTTAATAAACCAGTATTTCATGAAATTAAAATTGATAGAGTTATTAGTGGTCAAAAAAATTAAGGTACCGGTAGTTTTTGAAAGCTAAGAACATAAAATAACCAAGATTATTTGATTTATTAACAAACATTAATTTAAACACGTGTACCACATGTCATTAAGATATTTCAATTGCTTATTGAAATATGAAGTTTTCCTTAAAAAACACAAAACGGTGGGTAGACGGAAAACAAGACTTTTCGCACGTATGGTTATAGGAACTTTTTTTCTTATATTGATGCACAGAACCCGAATGTGTATATTGAGGAGCATTTTTCGTTACACTCTGTATAATGGAAGCATTAACATTACATTTGTTTGTCGTTGCAGTGCAGCACAACAAGCTCGGCGTGTCCCTCTGGCGGTGAATGTGTGGACTTCTCCTGCAGTGACTGTAATTATAACTCATTTCTATTTCTTATTTTTGTAAAGCGTAAACATTACTAAGAGATATATTTTGTTATTAGACAGGTATCAATTAAAACATATGTTTAAAAGTAGTGTCTTGGCAAACTGAAGTTTAGTTAAAACCTTTATTTGTTTCGAAAATATTTTTATCAATTTTATATTAAAAGACAGTGTTTGTCTTAAGAAAATTGTGAAATTAATTTTACTGTATTACTAAAATTTGAATTTAATGATATTGACCACATAAGGTTGTTTAAGAGTTAAAGCATAGCCTAATAGTCTGGTCTATATCGCTTAGAGAATATTGTAGCTATCCTATACGTCTGTACTGACGTCCAAGTAACTTTAACGTAAAAGTTAAAGCTACTGTTGCGTGCTAGCATTTAACTAACTAAAGCAGTAAATATGATCATAAACACATTATTTTCAATCAAGCACGATCTCGACTTTGACTTAAACTAACTAAAGCAGTAAATATGATCATAAACACATTATTTTCAATCAAGCACGATCTCGACTTTGATTTAAAATTTTCTCAACATGCCAGTTGTAAGAAGAAGAATTTGTTTAATATGTTTGCGAATAAACGCTCGTGATACCTCAGATGTTTTAGAGATGCATTACTTTCAATTGTAAATGATTCTGAAGCTCCCAAAATATAATCTTAAGTTACATGCACACATTGGCGGCTGGTGGTTCCAAAATTTGGTGGTTGCAGTAGTTGGATGAATGGATGGATGAGGGATTGAAAGACATTAAACTATCCTAATGAGAGTTATACAAAATTATTATTACAATTTTATAACCTCAAACAACGGATGACGTTTACCTTGAACCAACGTAAACACTGAACCTAACACAGCTTATAAATGTAGAAGGCTGTGCTGATTTGATGACACAACTAAGGATTCGCTACAACGCTACTAGTGGAACGTTGCAGAAACTTTGCAACCGCCTAGATTACATTGGGAACATACGACAATTGTGAAGAGTAGCGCATGTTTTCCCGTATGTTTGTGTAGTAAGCTCTGCCATTTACTGTTAAAGATGCAAGCGGCCTACAACCACCAATATGCGCGCCACTTTTGAATTGTACGCGAACATTGCCGCGTAGAATCTAATACGCACTCCGTAGAAATTTATGACGCTTTTAGCTGCTTAATGTTATCGTATACTATTTTATAGTTTAGTTATTCTATATTGGTGGTTGCGCCACGCTGCAACCGTAACACCAGCTGACACTGCACGCACATTGAAAAACTTTGAATTGATTTTAAACCAAAAAAGTGTAATTGTACGGAATGTTTCTTTTGATCGCTTGTTTTTTATAAACGTTATGTCCCATTTTGAAATAGTTTATTTTAAGGATGATAGAGAACTAAAGAGGACAAATTCGAACGCTGTTCATCGAAAACACGTGTCACTGCTAACTCAAATCACCAACCAGCCCAGCAACATTTGATTATCTCCGTAATGGAACACCACCGGAGTTCAGAAAACAAACTATCGTTGCAATGGCTTCGAACACACAAAACAAGGGCTCCAAACTAACATGTGCTCTGAGTTTAAATAGCTGTTTATGTAAGATATAATGCCTAATTTCAAAAAATAAAATAAAATAAAAAATATAAATATATATAGAATCAAATAAATTTTCTTTTAGTTAAGGTAATTGTCATTTGGACGTTGTGGCAAGTGATGTATGAGTTAGTTGTAGGGGTGGCGAACAAAAAAAGGTGAAGGCATCCGCTGTCGCATACGCAAGCCCAATTGACACGCCATAAATCTAGTGTAACGAGTGGCCACATGTTAGATGGACAAGGTTATTGTGAGGTGGGTGTATCTGGAAATGACGCTAGTGGTTAATAGTTTACAATCCGATGAAAAGCACGAGGGAGTGAATAAACTGATCAAATGAGAAATGTTTCGTCCGGACAAAGGATGGAAGGTTTACACGACACGACAACAACAGATAGAAGACAATGAAGGGTGTTCCTTGACTGAGACGCGTAAACAGAGGATACGCCTGAACAATACACAAATACCAGGAAATAAATCGTACCCGAGGAACGAAGGAACTAAAAGGATAGGTTTTGTTGAGAACCAGACAAAAAAAAAAGGAAATACTTACGGAGAGAGTTGGCGAGGCCTTTATACAATAAAAGATAATACCATAGGCGCAACCAATTGGACAGGCAGATGTTGGAAGAGAAATCGAACGTAGGGGGAAAATAAGGGTTCAAACTCACAAAGGAATGCCGCCTTCTTAAAAAACAATAAAAAAACACTAAAAAACATGATCTCAGAGATGACGCCGCCACCGCTGGACCCGCAGCATCCCGATGGACCACAGCACCGCGAATTTCCGCGAATAAATTTTTTTATTTTTTTTATTTGGTTTTTTTATTTTTTTAATTAAATTGATTTGGTGGGATGATGTTCAATGGACCACCAGCATCCGTGAATATAATTTTTTATTTTTTTAAGAAAGCTGATTTGCATATCAGTGGGTGGCTTTGGGTGGGTGGTTTTTTTTATTTCATATCGGTGGGTGGTGGTGGGTGGGGGGTGGTTCCAACTCGAAGCATTATAGTGTATATTAAAATATATGATCAGGTGTACCAACCTTTGCATGAGTTCAAATTTGTCGTGTGTTATAATGTATATTAAATCTATATGATCAGGTGTACCAACCTCTGTAGTATTATTATAGTGTATAGATATTTTATATGAGCAGGGTTGTCAACATTTTCTGCGGTGGGGGGAGGGAAATTCAAATATGTGTTATATAGTGTATATATTAAAATATATGATCAGGGTTACCAATCTTAAATTATTGTGTGCGTGTATAGAGCAGATCTGTCAACATTTCTTTCTCTTCTGTGGTGGGAAATTCAAACTATATATGATCATAATTGTTACTCTCTCTCTCTCTCTCTCTCTCACACGGTGTGTATGTCTCTCTCTCTCTCTCTCGTTGTCAAACGTTATACTCACCGGCATTATAGTGTATATTAAAATATATGATTAGGTGTACCAACCTTTACATGAGTTCAAATTTGTCGCGTGTTATAATGTATATTAAATCTATATGATCAGATGTACCAACCTCTGTATTATTCGTCCTCTCTCTCTCCCTCTTTCTCTCTCTCACACGTTGTGTATGTCTCTCTCGTTGTCAAACGTTATGCTCAAACTGTGGTCAGTACCGAGCGCATGTATATGAAATTAGAAAGTTTATATTTATTCGACATATATTAACGTCCTCTCTCTCTCTCTCTCTCTCTCTCTCACACTCTCACTTGTTTCAACTGTGTCAACAAATAGTAACGTCCTCTCTCTCTCTCTCTCTCTCTCTCTCTCTCTCTCTCACTCTCACACGTTTCAACTATGCAAGGTTTCATACCCTTTCTCCTGTCTCCCTCTCGTACATTGAGTAGTCGGTGTGATGAATAAATAATTTTAGCACTATCTCTCTTTCGTTGTCAAAACGTCGTCTTCATGTTCAATGTATTAAATAATTAATTAATTAATAGTTTCATAATGCAGTCAGTGTGATTGATCCTTGTTAGAAATATATATATTTGGCGTCAATGAACTACTTACCTGTTATGTTGTTACAGATGACAAATCCATACGTTAACGGCTTAGCAATCTGGTACAATACTTCTGTTTTAAGGTTGCAGTTTACACACATAGGTTCAGTAGTGTATAGCGAAATAAATTAAAATTATGCACACACATGAAAACGGCGGCTGAAATTCATACAAATCTTCTGATGTAACAGTTCACAAAAAATAAATTAATTGTACACATGTTCAGAGGTGTAGAGTGAAATAAAATAAAGTCATAATTTGTTTAATGATTAAATATATTTTAACATTTACAATATAAAATTCACAATTAAATAAATACATTAGAAATTGATATTTTTCGAAAGTTTATATATAATTGTGTGTCGTACTTGTAGAAGAAGCAACCTGCAACATAATAATACAACAACAACATTAAAATCATGTTAAATATCACACACACACACACACACACATACGCACACGCATACGTAACGTAATCACACACATAACAGATAACAGATTTAAATATGCTATAGTCATTGTAAGACGTTACAATCATTGAAGTGTTTAATAAGTAAATTGTATGTATGTATATATCACTGAATAATAATAATATAATCGTTCTAGTGTTAACGTTTGCTGCAACAGGTAAAGCAGTTTACAAATAATTACATATAGGATCAGAGGCGTATAGTGAAATAAATTAATGTGTCGTAATTGTAGAAGAAGCAACAACAACATTAAAATCAAGTTAAATATCACACACACACACACATACGCACACACACATACGCACACGCATACGTAACATAATCACACACATACATACATACAACGTACACACGTTTGGGTTACACCACACGCGCACGCACACACACACATATGCACACGCACACACATACGCATACGCAACGTAATCACACCCATACATACATACAACGTACACACGTTTGGGTTACACCACACGTGCACGCACACACACACACACAGACGTACACGCACACATACGCAACACGTGCACACACACACACACGCACACGCACACACATACAGACAACGTGCATACGAATCATGTACATGTAGGTCCAATAAAACAGATAACAGATAACAGATTTAAATATGCTATAGTCATTGTATGTATGTATATATCACTGAATAATAATAATATAATCGTTCTAGTGTTATCGTTTGCTGCAACAGGTAACGCAGTTTACAAATAATTACATATAGGTTCAGAGGCGTATAGTGAAATAAATTAAAAAAATTGTTTATTAAAAGTAGTTTGTCACCTTAACGAGATACAATTTCCACATGCGCTGTCTGGTTCTTCATCCCTCGAAACACAAGATGTAGGTCGCTGGGATTTATATGGCGGAGTTCTTCATCTGTAAAGACGTCAGCATACCTCTTAGGTAGATATACACGATAGCGGCGCTCACAATCTTCCAACGTTGCAAGCACAGACTTCCCATATCGCGTGTCCACATGGAACATGTTAACGATCGGATACTGTTTGTCCACTGTTAATTCTGCACAACGTTTGTACTCAATAGCAGAAACTGCGTTGAATTTTGTGATAAACGACATTATTATTAGAAGTGAAGACGTCTGTATCAAGCGAGGTGGAACCATACAATGTCAGAATATTCGCTACAAAGAAGACTAGTGAAAGGAATGGTGTGGCCATCAGGTAAGTTCACTTTCATCGCCTGAAGCTCTGCATGTACATACACACAGGCAGAATTAGCGCTGTTACAAAATATATATATTAGGAAAGTCCACAGAAATAGTTATCGCCAGATCCGTTCTAAATAAGTTAATGTCTTTTCAAATAGTATTCTCTGCACTACAGTCAAACATACGCACACACAGTGATAAAAAATTGTGTATTAAAAGTAGTTTGTTACCTTAACAAGTACTGTTATCCTACGCCGTTTTTCCTCATGCCACGAAACACGAGATGTAGATCGCTGGGGTTTTATAAATTGTTTATTAAGTCTTTTAGAAATGGTCTTATACTTGAGCTTGGCCTGTTGACTATTGCTTTTAATTTTGTAATGTCTACAGGTGTTAACCGTTTCGGAGAAAAAAACCATTTATGGAGAAGATCCTCCTCCTCTTGTTTTGATATGGTATTTATTCTATGATCCATCCTTCTTGTTCCTATAATAATAACAGTACCTGCTTCATTATCATATACATTATGTGCTATATATAAATATATACATAAGGCTTTCAACACACACATCATAAATCCATAACAGGAAAGGTATTATAACAAATATTACGAAAACAAGTACGTATGGTCACGTACATAGATCAACGTTTAAACAAACAGATTAATACCTGAATAAATTTTTTTTTTTTTAAACAGGACAGCGTATTATCTATATAACGTTCTGTTTCAGATAAGAATAGTTTGAATATAAATGAAAGGGTACGTTGTATTTTGTTATGAGAAAATGCATTTCTAAATTTCGTTACATTTGACAAAAGATCTTATTGATCAGACGTATGAGTAATTATATTAATCCTTATGTAGAAAATACGCACGCATTCGTAAAATATAGCACTCAGGTGTAGGGCAATTAATCCTTTTTTGTATTGAACGTATTTAAGTAGGTCTACTCGTGATATCAGTAAATTCTGTCTAAATGTATAGTACATAAACGTACCCAGTAATCGCTTCTTGAGTTACTCGATTGATGTTCATGTTAAACGATTGATGACTCATGTAATAATACAGATTAACCTCGTATAATAATAATGACAGGACAGTGTATTTAGAACACTTAAAATTGGAAATCTACAAACACATCAAAAATATCTGTCAAACAAAAACACCGTTCTTGACAACAGTAACTGACCTAAGCACATGTGCTTCATTAGGCAACAGACCAAAAAATCAAATAGACGACTGTAAGCACAATTTAAATAAAATCTGAATATTCAATAAAATTATGTTTTTTTTTTACTTAGTAACATATGCAAATCTTTTACTTACCTCTTAAATGTTGTTGTTGTTGTTATACACAATAGTCGATTGTACGATGAGTATCTCATACAAATGAGAAATAGTGACATGTCGTCTTGTGTGTATATATATATATCATACGGCGGTAGCGTACACGTTTGAAAGTTGATACACATTAAATTCTCTCTCTCTCTCACACACATTACAGAGATTGATATTAATTGCATGTATGTTCAGAGGTTTGGTGTCTAAATCGATGCATTTTACTTTCACTTTCTAATTTGACACATGGCTTACTTCCATACATAAATAGCTATCGTCTACGAGTGTTGCTAAACGAAATTAAAAAATGTTGTAATACATAACGTCCTATGAAATAAATATGGTATGTTTTTAGGACAGCCAAAAGCATGAAAGTATTATTTAAATCTGTATGGAAGTCATATATAAATATCGAGTCAGCGCGACACAACGTAACATGATTCATGTCAACGTCGTATGTATGTGTGTGCGTGTGCGTCTATGTGTTCGTGTGTGTACGTGTTTGGTTACGTTGCGTATGCGTCTGTGTGCGTGCACGTCGGATGTGTGATTACGTATGCGTCTGCATTATCGTGATTTTGACTGAGCTATGTTAACTTCACACATGGAAATGTAAAAGCGTCTGAGGGCAAAGTTATGCAAGAGGTTGTTGACGAGAACCAAACACACTTGGATCAGCCAGTAGTGTTTAGGTCATCAGTACATGACGCAACGGTAGTGATAGGTCCAACAAGAATCAGATGTTTTGTATACGTTCTAGGTGAAAAACTACTGGGGATGTCTCTGACTTTAGTTGGAAATAAATAACATTACAGATATTGATATGGTACTATGAGGAGCCTATACGTGAATACTATACATCAGACTGATTGTATCCGTCATTAGCAATCTAACGTTACGACGGCAGTGTGTACGTATGCGTCTGTGTGTGTTCGCGTGTGCGTGTTTGGTTACGTTGTGTACGTGTGCGCTCGTTGCGTGTGTACGTGTGTGCGTGTTTGGTTTCGTTGCGTATGTATGTGTGTGTGTGTGATTACGTTACGTATGCGTGTGCGTTTTAATGTGAACAATTTTACGTTTAAATAAAATCTGTACATACAATAAAATTATGTTTCAGTATTAATGATATAAATATTACTGTTTTATTAATTTAAAATACTGTATATATATATATATATAACCTAGGAACTTCGCAGGTGAAGAAATTAATTTCTATTTTTCATCTGTAACGACATGCGTGTATAATTTTAATTTATTTCACTATACACCTTCGCCACCGCTGCTGATGCGTTTCCTAACTGATCTTTCTTCTTCTTCTTTTTTTATTACTGACGACTGTGGTAGCAGCGGTGGCGAAGGTGTATAGTGAAATAAATTAAAATTATACACGCATGTCGTTACAGATGAAAAATAGAAATTAATTTCTTCACCTGCGAAGTTCCTAGGTTATATATATATATATACAGTATTTTAAATTAATAAAACAGTAATATTTATATCATTAATACTGAAACATAATTTTATTGTATGTACAGATTTTATTTAAACGTAAAATTGTTCACATTAAGACGCACACGCATACGTAACGTAATCACACACACACACATACATACGCAACGTAACCAATCACGCACACACGTACACACGCAACGAGCGCACACGTACACAACGTAACCAAACACGCACACGCGAACACACACAGACGCATACGTACACACTGCCGTCGTAACGTTAGATTGCTAATGACGGATACAATCAGTCTGATGTATAGTATTCACGTATAGGCTCCTCATAGTACCATATCAATATCTGTAATGTTATTTATTTCCAACTAAAGTCAGAGACATCCCCAGTAGTTTTTCACCTAGAACGTATACAAAACATCTGATTCTTGTTGGACCTATCACTACCGTTGCGTCATGTACTGATGACCTAAACACTACTGGCTGATCCAAGTGTGTTTGGTTCTCGTCAACAACCTCTTGCATAACTTTGCCCTCAGACGCTTTTACATTTCCATGTGTGAAGTTAACATAGCTCAGTCAAAATCACGATAATGCAGACGCATACGTAATCACACATCCGACGTGCACGCACACAGACGCATACGCAACGTAACCAAACACGTACACACACGAACACATAGACGCACACGCACACACATACATACGACGTTGACATGAATCATGTTACGTTGTGTCGCGCTGACTCGATATTTATATATGACTTCCATACAGATTTAAATAATACTTTCATGCTTTTGGCTGTCCTAAAAACATACCATATTTATTTCATAGGACGTTATGTATTACAACATTTTTTAATTTCGTTTAGCAACACTCGTAGACGATAGCTATTTATGTATGGAAGTAAGCCATGTGTCAAATTAGAAAGTGAAAGTAAAATGCATCGATTTAGACACCAAACCTCTGAACATACATGCAATTAATATCAATCTCTGTAATGTGTGTGAGAGAGAGAGAGAATTTAATGTGTATCAACTTTCAAACGTGTACGCTACCGCCGTATGATATATATATATACACACAAGACGACATGTCACTATTTCTCATTTGTATGAGACACTCATCGTACAATCGACTATTGTGTATAACAACAACAACATTTAAGAGGTAAGTAAAAGATTTGCATATGTTACTAAGTAAAAAAAAACATAATTTTATTGAATATTCAGATTTTATTTAAATTGTGCTTATAGTCGTCTATTTGATTTTTTGGTCTGTTGCCTAATGAAGCACATGTGCTTAGGTCAGTTACTGTTGTCAAGAACGGTGTTTTTGTTTGACAGATATTTTTGATGTGTTTGTAGATTTCCAATTTTAAGTGTTCTAAATACACTGTCCTGTCATTATTATTATACGAGGTTAATCTGTATTATTACATGAGTCATCAATCGTTTAACATGAACATCAATCGAGTAACTCAAGAAGCGATTACTGGGTACGTTTATGTACTATACATTTAGACAGAATTTACTGATATCACGAGTAGACCTACTTAAATACGTTCAATACAAAAAAGGATTAATTGCCCTACACCTGAGTGCTATATTTTACGAATGCGTGCGTATTTTCTACATAAGGATTAATATAATTACTCATACGTCTGATCAATAAGATCTTTTGTCAAATGTAACGAAATTTAGAAATGCATTTTCTCATAACAAAATACAACGTACCCTTTCATTTATATTCAAACTATTCTTATCTGAAACAGAACGTTATATAGATAATACGCTGTCCTGTTTAAAAAAAAAAAAAATTTATTCAGGTATTAATCTGTTTGTTTAAACGTTGATCTATGTACGTGACCATACGTACTTGTTTTCGTAATATTTGTTATAATACCTTTCCTGTTATGGATTTATGATGTGTGTGTTGAAAGCCTTATGTATATATTTATATATAGCACATAATGTATATGATAATGAAGCAGGTACTGTTATTATTATAGGAACAAGAAGGATGGATCATAGAATAAATACCATATCAAAACAAGAGGAGGAGGATCTTCTCCATAAATGGTTTTTTTCTCCGAAACGGTTAACACCTGTAGACATTACAAAATTAAAAGCAATAGTCAACAGGCCAAGCTCAAGTATAAGACCATTTCTAAAAGACTTAATAAACAATTTATAAAACCCCAGCGATCTACATCTCGTGTTTCGTGGCATGAGGAAAAACGGCGTAGGATAACAGTACTTGTTAAGGTAACAAACTACTTTTAATACACAATTTTTTATCACTGTGTGTGCGTATGTTTGACTGTAGTGCAGAGAATACTATTTGAAAAGACATTAACTTATTTAGAACGGATCTGGCGATAACTATTTCTGTGGACTTTCCTAATATATATATTTTGTAACAGCGCTAATTCTGCCTGTGTGTATGTACATGCAAAGCTTCAGGCGATGAAAGTGAACTTACCTGATGGCCACACCATTCCTTTCACTAGTCTTCTTTGTAGCGAATATTCTGACATTGTATGGTTCCACCTCGCTTGATACAGACGTCTTCACTTCTAATAATAATGTCGTTTATCACAAAATTCAACGCAGTTTCTGCTATTGAGTACAAACGTTGTGCAGAATTAACAGTGGACAAACAGTATCCGATCGTTAACATGTTCCATGTGGACACGCGATATGGGAAGTCTGTGCTTGTAACGTTGGAAGATTGTGAGCGCCGCTATCGTGTATATCTACCTAAGAGGTATGCTGACGTCTTTACAGATGAAGAACTCCGTCATATAAATCCCAGCGACCTACATCTTGTGTTTCGAGGGATGAAGAACCAGACAGCGCATGTGGAAATTGTATCTCGTTAAGGTGACAAACTACTTTTAATAAACAATTTTTTTAATTTATTTCACTATACGCCTCTGAACCTATATGTAATTATTTGTAAACTGCGTTACCTGTTGCAGCAAACGATAACACTAGAACGATTATATTATTATTATTCAGTGATATATACATACATACAATGACTATAGCATATTTAAATCTGTTATCTGTTATCTGTTTTATTGGACCTACATGTACATGATTCGTATGCACGTTGTCTGTATGTGTGTGCGTGTGCGTGCGTGTGTGTGTGTGTGTGCACGTGTTGCGTATGTGTGCGTGTACGTCTGTGTGTGTGTGTGTGTGCGTGCACGTGTGGTGTAACCCAAACGTGTGTACGTTGTATGTATGTATGGGTGTGATTACGTTGCGTATGCGTATGTGTGTGTGTGTGCATATGTGTGTGTGTGTGTGTGATATTTAACTTGATTTTAATGTTGTTGTTGCTTCTTCTACAAGTACGACACATTAATTTATTTCACTATACGCCTCTGAACCTATATGTAATTATTTGTAAACTGCTTTACCTGTTGCAGCAAACGTTAACACTAGAACGATTATATTATTATTATTCAGTGATATATACATACATACAATTTACTTATTAAACACTTCAATGATTGTAACGTCTTACAATGACTATAGCATATTTAAATCTGTTATCTGTTATGTGTGTGATTACGTTACGTATGCGTGTGCGTATGTGTGTGTGTGTGTGTGTGATATTTAACATGATTTTAATGTTGTTGTTGTATTATTATGTTGCAGGTTGCTTCTTCTACAAGTACGACACACAATTATATATAAACTTTCGAAAAATATCAATTTCTAATGTATTTATTTAATTGTAAATTTTATATTGTGAATGTTAAAATATATTTAATCATTAAACAAATTATGACTTTATTTTATTTCACTCTACACCTCTGAATATGTGTACAATTAATTTATTTTTTGTGAACTGTTACATCAGAAGATTTGTATGAATTTCAGCCGCCGTTTTCATGTGTGTGTATAATTTTAATTTATTTCGCTATACACTACTGAACCTATGTGTGTAAACTGCAACCTTAAAACAGAAGTATTGTACCAGATTGCTAAGCCGTTAACGTATGGATTTGTCATCTGTAACAACATAACAGGTAAGTAGTTCATTGACGCCAAATATATATATTTCTAACAAGGATCAATCACACTGACTGCATTATAAAACTATTAATTAATTAATTATTTAATACATTGAACATGAAGACGACGTTTTGACAACGAAAGAGAGATAGTGCTAAAATTATTTATTCATCACACCGACTACTCAATGTACGAGAGGGAGACAGGAGAAAGGGTATGAAACCTTGCATAGTTGAAACGTGTGAGAGTGAGAGAGAGAGAGAGATAGAGAGAGAGAGAGGACGTTACTATTTGTTGACACAGTTGAAACAAGTGAGAGTGAGAGAGAGAGAGAGAGAGAGAGAGAGAGAGAGAGAGAGAGAGAGAGAGAGGACGTTAATGTATGTCGAATAAATATAAACTTTCTAATTTCATATACATGCGCTCGGTACTGACCACAGTTTGAGCATAACGTTTGACAACGAGAGAGACATACACAACGTGTGAGAGAGAGAGAGAGGGAGGGAGAGAGGACGAATAATACAGAGGTTGGTACATCTGATCATATAGATTTAATATACATTATAACACGCGACAAATTTGAACTCATGTAAAGGTTGGTACACCTAATCATATATTTTAATATACACTATAATGCCGGTGAGTATAACGTTTGACAACGAGAGAGAGAGAGAGAGACATACACACCGTGTGAGAGAGAGAGAGAGAGAGAGAGTAACAATTATGATCATATATAGTTTGAATTTCCCACCACAGAAGAGAAAGAAATGTTGACAGATCTGCTCTATACACGCACACAATAATTTAAGATTGGTAACCCTGATCATATATTTTAATATATACACTATATAACACATATTTGAATTTCCCTCCCCCCACCGCAGAAAATGTTGACAACCCTGCTCATATAAAATATCTATACACTATAATAATACTACAGAGGTTGGTACACCTGATCATATAGATTTAATATACATTATAACACACGACAAATTTGAACTCATGCAAAGGTTGGTACACCTGATCATATATTTTAATATACACTATAATGCTTCGAGTTGGAACCACCCCCCACCCACCACCACCCACCGATATGAAATAAAAAAACCACCCACCCAAAGCCACCCACTGATATGCAAATCAGCTTTCTTAAAAAAATAAAAAATTATATTCACGGATGCTGGTGGTCCATTGAACATCATCCCACCAAATCAATTTAATTAAAAAAATAAAAAAACCAAATAAAAAAAATAAAAAAATTTATTTGCGGAAATTCGCGGTGCTGTGGTCCATCGGGATGCTGCGGGTCCAGCGGTGGCGGCGTCATCTCTGAGATCATGTTTTTTAGTGTTTTTTTATTGTTTTTTAAGAAGGCGGCATTCCTTTGTGAGTTTGAACCCTTATTTTCCCCCTACTATCGAAGGGTTGTCCTTTGTGAAGAATAAGAAATACGACAACTAGATTTATTACTAGAGTATTCGGAAATGCCGTTGACCGAAGGGTAAAGTATCCAGGAGAGGAATTTGGTGGGAAGCGGTAGGCCTATCAGAACTTACTTTGGAAATAGTAGGTGGTTTCTGGAGTAGGTTGTACAGAAAGAAACCAATTAGGAAACGGCATCGCCGAAAACCAGAAGTCTAGTGGGGAAAATTCTCATGTTTGATATAGGCAAGCGACAGAGACGCGAAGGGGAGTCTTTATTAAATTTTCGAGAGTATCGGAAGTAAGATACGGAACGAAGGTGTTACGGAGTTCGTAAAACGACTTAGAAAAATATCGCTATGTTATGAACTGTATGACATTTGCGAACCTAGCGTTCGAGTTTGCGATCATATAATAGTAAACGGTAGTGATACGTGAATTAACGGCGGTACTCAAATGCTAAGAATGTTGTACAATAATTAGTCATGAACAAATAACAGTAATTTACCGACAATTGTATCGGTTAACAACATAAACCGAGTGTAATATACGTCTTTAACAATATCACGAGTAAATTTAATGACACCGTTACAAAATGTCAGTGAATAACTGAAGTTATCGCAATAATAATTTAGACTCGAAATAAAGCCGATTCGAACACGCGTTGTGAAAAGTGCTATATATCTATATGTGAAGTGCAACTGTGAAGTTCAAGCATGCCACTCGAGATTCATCAGATGACTTATCTTCAAAAAACTCCAATGCTGATTAAGGAGCATCGCTTTCCACACTGGTGACCTCTACAAGAATTGGATAATCGTACCTCAAGTAAATTTTATATGTACTAATTAAATGTATCACCCACTGTCTGTTCACTAAAAGAACTCACGAAAGAAATTAATTTAAAGTAATAATTTAGAGACTTGATCTTAAGTAAGGCCATATTGAACCATTAGAGAAAATCGTAGAGAATCTAATATTCATAAAATATCTATATCAGATTTCACAATCGTTTGATTTAAATGAATCCGTTTATATATAAATTTTGTACTAAACTTAAGTTGATCAATTATAAACTAAAAAAAAAACAATGAATTATAATAATAAGTAAATTCGTAAAGATTGAAGAAGTATTAACTTTGTTAAATGTGCTATTTGTTAATTTTATCTATTTATTAATATTTATAGCAAGAATTAAGTGTACCATGAAATATGATATAATGATGTTTAGTTAATAAATTAACTAATAGAGAGTAATGAAGAATACATTTTATTGAATTTTACCCTGAGATATATCAAAACAGTAGTTGTATTATTATATAAGAAGCACACGACGTCGGGCAATCTAAGTTAAAGTTATTTGACGCTGCAACTTTTGTGGTATAATTCAAATCGTTATATTTGGCACCACAAAACATGCAAGACATAAATAATTAAAATAAATGCAAATAAATTAAAATATGTCAATCAACTTATGCTATTAAATTAAGCAGCATAAAATATCTTTATATTTGGCGCTCCAGAACGCTAAGCGTAGTATATTATTATATTTGGCGTTCACCGCTGGGCGTAAACGGGTACAACTCGTTTATTATTATTATAAGATGACGTACAGTGTCAAGACACCAGACGCCAGACACCAGTACAATCAACAAATTCACACGAAAATTAACAAAGAATCACATTGCCCCCATATCCGTAGAGCTACAGCTACGGTTAACTTATTTTTAAGAATTTGCCAGAAATATAGTGTGACTATATCATCAGAATCAGAATAGTCCTCAGACTGCAGAAAGCTAACACATCGTTACTGGGAGCTCGTAAAGGTAAAGATTCCTTCTTAGTAGGGCAAGAAGCTTTCATGTAATTTAGAAGTCCCTTACGATGACTTCAGCTGCTCACACATCGGCCAGTTTAACCACTGCATACGTAAACCAGTGAGTCAGGAAACACGGTCGATAAAAGCCTGAAAACTCCGACCTACGCTGAGATTGGACACAATACGTAATCCGCTGGTCTCGATGGAGATGTTTCAGACACTAAAACAAGGAAACTGTGTGTGTGTGTTTACTCGTAGGGAAATAAATCATTCACACTTAAACATAACGTTGAATCGGCCTGAAAATAATGGAAATGAATCTGCCGGTATGCGTGCAAAACTCTTCGACGAGTTAACTGTGCAAGCGATTCGACCCGAAAAATTCATAAAAATCATTTCCGTAGCGCTACGGAAAATGATATAAGTAGCATACTTAATAGCCTGCATAGCACTTCTCACGTACTGAGAAATCAGTTAGTGGTCCAAAGTTCTAGAACTGCACAGCAGCGTCTGGGTGACACTGCTCATTCGATTTGTTGGCCGCTTAATCCAATGATCCTTGGCAGGATCTCGTCAAGATTACGGTATGCACACAAGCGGCCTTGGTTGGTGACTTTAGTAAACGGGTGCTAATGACGCTTGCGATCAGTCTTATTGAGCTTTCCGCGAACTATTAAGGCGAATAAATTGCGTGCTTTAAAATGACAGTAATATTTCAGATCGGCGCATAGTTAATCTGTTTAATGGATGGATCAACATACCAATATTGTTTCCCGAAAATTAATGATTATCATATGTAAGCACATATTTGTGTGTGTATATGTGTATATGCTAATACGTGGTATGTAAACTTTCTTAAATCAATAAACAAGATAATATTAGCCATTTCCGAAATATAGTTTTATGAAAGTATGCCATTGTGAAATACAGTAGTGAATATATTTATAACAAGACTGTTTTTATGCAATAAAGTCTAATGTTTTGTATGTTCCGATAATTCTTGCGTCAGTTATAATATGTAATCAATTTTCTGTCTATTAGGTGATGTTGAACCTAGGAAGTGCATGAGAAGCGTGAAAGGTGCGCCAAGTTGAACTGCGCCGAAGGGGAAGGCTGCTACTTGAAGGATACGGTGGATCCGGCTACCGGTACGGTGACCACAACGCTGAAATGCGCCCCGTCGGATCCCTGCATAAACTATGAGTGCAAAGAAGGTACAAAGTGCGTTGGTGTGTCACCCGGGGACCAGGCACCCCAGCCCGTGTGTCAACCCTACAACCCAGACGCTGATATCTGTGATGGCTTTCCGTGTCCTGATGGATACCACTGCGCTGTGAGGAGGGCTACTTGTGGTGGGGTTTCTTGCCATGAGGAAAAAGTTTGTCTCAATGTACATGACTGCGAGAAGTGTGACATCACCTATCAGTTCTGCGAGATAATGGGAGATTGCAGCACTGACAATGGCGGCACAGGCGGCACAGAGAAGACCTGCGCCAAAACTGATGGTGCAAATGGTGGAAATGCTGGAAACAAAGTTTGTAATTACAAAGGATCCTGTTCTGACTTTAAAGATCGTTGGGGTGACCGTTAACTACTGGTTAGCAAGTTCCTCAAGAAACGGCAAATAAAATTAAGATAATAAATACAAATAGTAAAATTTGTTTCATGTTTTAATGAATTAATAACTTTTTGCAAGACACCTATCTGTTCATCCGAAACCAGCGAAATGCCCGCGATATGTTGGTCTTTATAATAACGACACGTAAGAACTGTTTTTAGCAACAAATATGTGAGTATATGCACACTAGAAGAAACCTTTCAGAAAGAAATGAGCTCTGGATGTATTATGACATTAAATGAAAGTTTATACTTGTAATTTATACATAAATGTTCATACATTTTAACCTAACATACTATTCTGCCGAATGTACGCAAAGAGAATTTTTAAAATGAAAACTAAAACGAACAGAACGTCTAGAAACTAAAAGTTATCTAAATGGAGGGAATACTTGAATAATTTAAATTCTAACAAAAAGGAATAGAAAGATTTTTACATACCAGCAAGAATAAGCCTCACCATCACCTTCTCAAAATATTCCTTACTTACCTTACACTTCCTGGTCGTAAAGGTACATCACGTATGCTTATGAAATAACAGAATACATTACAACAGTTTTCTAGTTACAACAATCTATTCAAGTTTCGTAAATAAAAATGTCTTATGAATCGCGATATTATATTTTTAAATGTACTTGAAAGTTAGGGGAGAGAAAAGTGAAATAAGGTATTGATAGATATTAAACAAAATTATACTTGTCATTGTAGGAGTAACGTAAGAGAGTGATTCACCGTATACATAGAATCAAAGGAATTCCATAGAGCCGAGTCGTCAAAATTCAGTAATGATTTTAATAACAGTAACAACAACAACAATAATAATAATAATAATAATAATAATAATATTTATAATAACAACAACTGCACCCATAAATCCAATCCTAATCCTATTGTATTTAGTCCTAGCCATACTTTGAGACCTCTGCCGCGGTGGTATGGTTATACCTCCGGTACTCGTCGGACCCGTATGCAAGGTTTCCGTAATAATTCAGAGTTTAAGGGATCTCTTAAAGAACCTCGTCTAGAAGAAAACTCTTCGGAGGGGGCGAAGAGATGGAGGCATTACTCTTTGATAGTTGCTTTACAAATTCTGACATCATCTGCTAATGTGGCGGCGGAAAGGAAGGTAACTTCTCGAAAGTGAGTCCCTTTGTGACAGAAAAGGCTATCACCAGTTGCGCTGGATCAACCGTCCAGAATATGAGAAAAGTCGCGGGTGGATTCTTAGTGAAGACCCTGAACGATCGCTAGGGTTCAAAACTGTTCAAGGTGTAAAAGATAGGGGATACTGATGTAGAAGTCGTACATCATAACATCCTGTCCACCTCAAAGGGAGTGGTAGTATGCAGAGACCTACTAAACTGGAAATTGAAACTGAGCTTGCCCCACAAGTCGTTATTGAATGTCGGAAGGTAACGGTGACAAGGGGTGAACAGACCCTCTCTTCTGACCTTCGACAGGACAACACTGCAGGATTTGTAGACTGAGTTCGAGTGCTATCACCCCTCAGACAATGCAGTGTTTTCAGTGCTTGCGTGTTGGACACATTTCATAAAGTTGTGCTTGAGTAAAGACATCCTTCTCTGGGAAGTCAGACCACGGTGACGACCCCTGTACTGACCATATGAAACAAATCAGTTGCGGTAGTCAGCATTCGTCTAGATCCCGCAATTGTCCCGTTAAAAAGCATGAGGTGGCTATTCAGGAAGTACTGCCCTGAAAAACGTAGCGACTTCGATGCGATGAAAAACCGGTATGTCCAGTCAAATCAGGACAAAATAAGTCACGTACACGCTGTAAACCGTATCACCAGCTCCTATACTGTAGGAAATATTACCTGCGACGCAGTTTATTAAGAGATACTTTTCTGACCTCTACAGGAAATCAGAAATTCAAAAGATAAGGCGGCTAAGACAGACATAAAGACAGTGAACAGAAATAATCAGAACGGATCTAATGGAAAGGCTGGCAGAAGCCTCGTGGCTGTAACTGCAGACACTCCTAGTGGGAACGAAACGACGAGAGTGTACCGCTATCCATTGCCTCATCGTACTAGTCACACCAGGAAGGACTTTCTAAACATGGAAGCGGGGACAGGAAATTTCCCCGAAAACCAGGAGATGATCTCAGGATCGGAGTTCTGCTCTATTGCCGGTCCCAGCGACCTTGCCGACCTGACAGAGCTCGGCAGTCTACTAAAGAAGAAGAAAAGAACCTGGCTAAAAGGAAAGGCAAGAAAGTAAGCGCAGGCCGTAGCAACTGATTTTCGTCATCCAGCATGGAAAACGTCATTCATTGGTATAACAATGATTGCGCCTCTCATTATTGTGAACTGAAAATGCTATTGGCACATGTGTGCCTGCCTTCAGGAAAAAGGCCTGCACTTCAGGCCACAAAAACATCTCAATACGAAGGGATATGAGTCCTTCCGCTGTGATGTTACAACAGACATAGGTCTGATGTTACAACATCAGACCTAGGGGAGGCGTTGCCACAGACACTTAATGTTGAATGGGCATGAACTGGCTCCGAGATAGCAAGCCATATCCTGGCAAACGTATACAGCTCCCTACGTCTCTACAAACAGAAGCTATCAAACAGTTTGCGACAGCCACTGAAGATAACGATCTGCTGCTGTAAATTTACCAAATTCTTCATGGCGAGCAGAATCTGCAGGATTTGGTTGAGCAGCTACCATCTCCTTTACTCCTGTTTGGGGTCTTCAACGCTCACAGTGGTCCTTGGGTTTGTCACAGGACAAACAACGCAGAATTAAGAACTCAGTATCTATTGCTAAACAATGCGCTTGTCATTTTAAACACAGGCGCAAGCACATATTTTAATGTTGAGAGTGGCACTTTCTCGGCTATCGATCTCTCAATCTGTAGTCCGAGTCTTGCTGCACGTCTACCGTGGAGAGTGCTCCCAGGCCTTTAGGGGAGCGATCACTCCCCAGTTCTCATAATAACGCGAATGTCTAAGAGAGTTATAACATGCCGAAAAAATGGCGCGTGGACCGTGCTAATTAGAAAGGCTTCAAGGCTGCTGTTCCACCTACAAATGTTAGTGGAAATATAGAAGGTGTATACAATTTCACAGCTGTTATCACTTTAGCGGCTACGGATCATATCCCTCGGACCGGTGACCGTTCATGCAGGATACCGTACCGTGGTGGAACACCGTTGTGAGGCACGCAATAAGAGAAAAGCAATGAGCCGACCGAAGTCAATCGCATCAATTTTAAACGTCTTCGAGCCGCCACTCGTAGAAAAATACTCTCTGCTAAAAGATCAAGCTGTGGAAATTACGCCTCGATCATAACACGGTCGACCTCAGTGGCAGAAGTATAGAAGAAGATCAGAGCAAACGCTAGCACATCAGTTTTTAAGCATACCGCATGTGTAGATCACAATGATGAATTGATACGGTGATACGATAATGCGATGAAATTGCTGACACCTTGGCTGCGCGATATGTCGAGGTCAGTAGTGCAGAGAGTCATCCTCTTGATTTCCTCGCACGAAAAGCTGCAGTCGAACACACCCTTGACTTCCAAACTGAGAGGTACAGAACCTACAACGTGATTTCATGATGAGGGAATTGCAGTTCGCTTTCGCGCTGCCGGCGACACTGCGGCTGGCCTGGACGATATTCCTTACAGTACTATTCATCAACTGCCGGATGTAGCTATGGCTACACTGCAGGCACTTTATAAAGTCAAGTAGACCCAAGGGGACTACCGTAAACGACGGCAAGAAGCGATCCTTATTCTGCTTCTGGAGGCCGGAAAGAATCCCTTTAAAGCATAGAACTATCGTCCAATATCCTTCACGTGTTGTTTAGGAAAATTGTTTGAGATGATAGTTAACAACCGGCTTACCGGGTATCTTGAAAAATACGGCTTACTGACTGAACAAGAGTGTGGGTACTGGAAGCACCATTCTAATACTGATACATCAGTTTAAAACGGAGAACCCAGTTTAAAACAATTTCAACGAAAGAAAACACATGCTTACAATATTATTCAATTTAGAGGAAGCTTCAAATAAAGCGTGGAGAACAATATTATGAAGCAGTTACATGATTGTCAGTTGAGAAGTGCCTGCTCTGCCTCCACTTTTCTTATGTATAGAACTTTTATTTTCAGGTCGGGCAGTCATTATCGGCTCCGCATGAGGTGGAAAATGGAGTACCGCAAGGATCTCCGTTGAGCGGCATGCTTTTTACTATAACCATCAACGGGATCTTTGAGGGTATAGAAACACCAGTGGGAGGTGCCTGTACGTTGACGATCTTGCAAGGTTCTACTTGGTTAAAGTAACGGCAATTATTAAACGCAAAATGCAAAGCGCTATAGAATCGTTGGTAGAAAATACTAGCAGCATACGCTTTTTATTTCTCGGCACCAAAGACAACTTGAGTCCAATTCTGTCAAAAGCGAGGAAGCCGCATGGCACCGATGCTCACCGTAAACGATAAACGATATTCGGCTACACTCTAAGGCAGAAATCAATTTTTTCGCTTAACTTTGCAGACACTTAACGTTGAATCCGCATGTTGATAAACTGTCTCCGATGTGCAAATCGAAAATACTGGTGTATGTCTCCCATATGACGTGGGGACTCGATAAAGAATTATATTGCGCCTGTACACCCCGCATTAGTGTTATCTAAAATGTATTATGGACGCACGGTAGGCCTATACTCTTCAGCTAGGAGGTCGCGCTTTAAAAAGCTAGATCCTTTTCTCTATGCTTGGGTTCACTATATCACACGGGCATTCCACCAGCCCAGCAAAAAGCTTATATTGTGAAATATGAATTACGACATTCCATCTTCGACGTCAACTGCTGTTGCTGAGATATGTGGCAAACATTTTAGCACTACCTAGCTACATAAATCAAATGTTGACTGCGAACAAGAGACTTGCTGGAGTATACGACCGCTGTTCTACGTTTACTAGATCAGCCGGTATCCGTGCCCTCGAATAGCCCGACGCTATACACCCAGCAGCTGACGATCCAAACACACGTTCCGTGCGAAGTGTCTCCCTGGCCGCTTCGCAAACCAAATTCCCGACCAGGTGTCGCCAGTAGAAGCAGAAACTTGTGCCACTCAACTGAAATGAAACTCCTTTTTAGATCCAGTCTTGGTAGAATAAGTCGAAAAACATGACGATTTTATACACTGATGGCTCGAAGATAGAGAGCGAGTGGGTAGTGCGTTTGTCATCGAGGACACCTCCTACTCCTGGACATTGCCCAAGGCGATAAGTATCTACACCACAAATTCTATACGATGTGGCAAGCTCTTCGATTATGTGAACACCGAGGTGAGAAAAAATTTGTTATCTCTACGGAGTCACTGAATTTTCTCACTGCCTCTGACAATCCAGGCACAGTGAATTCAACATGGCAACAGATAATGCCACTATGTCATCCGTGAGATGATCTCGATTCCTTTTTACGTTTGATTGGTGTCCGAGTCATGTAAGTATTAAAAATAATAAAGAAGCTCATACTCCAGTGAGACACGCTGCAGACATCCTACAAGTTGATGCGATTGCCTTACGTCCTAATAACGCAAAAGTAGCTGCCACATGCGGAGTACACGACAACAGAGTAAACTTTCTGTCGTGGAGCAGAGCGCCCGTAAATGTCAAATGGCAGGTAATCCTGCTAAATTATTTACTTATATAA
Source organism: Magicicada septendecula (assembly GCA_034769895.1). Taxonomy (NCBI): domain Eukaryota; kingdom Metazoa; phylum Arthropoda; class Insecta; order Hemiptera; family Cicadidae; genus Magicicada; species Magicicada septendecula. The sequence continues at coordinate 257,750,668 of CM068375.1, forward strand.
GTAAATAGTCTGGTTGACTTATTTCTGCATCTGTAGATTAACTAGTAAGTCATTATCATTATGTTTAGGTATATTTTCTAATACCTTGTATTGTTTTTGTACAATTCTAATTATTTTAAGTTTTATAGCTGATGTCATAAGGTTTGCTGATGACATGGCTGTTTTAGCAGAAAAGGAAGAGACAAAGAAATGAAATGATAAGAGATTTGAATTTAGTATGCGAGGAACATGGAATGTGGATTAATAAGGAAAAAACTAAGTGTATGGTGATTAGCAGAGGAGGAAAAAGGGCAAACTTAAAGATAGGGCAAGACAAAATACAACATGGTGCAGAGACATGGACGCTGAGGAAGGAGGATGAGAAAAGATTAGAAGCATTTGAGATGTGGGTTTGGCGAACAATGGAAAAAGTAAGATGGGTTGATAAAATAAGGAATGATGAAGTTTTAAGAAGAATAGAGGAAGAGAGAAGAATACTGAAGGTAATAGAAAATAGGAAAAGGATTTAGTTAGGTCATTGTTTAAGAAGGAACTGCTTGCTTACAACTGCCATGGAGGGTGTAATAAAAGGAGAAAATGAAGAATGAAACTAATAGATAGCATTAAAATCAGAGGCTGTTACGAAGAAACGAAAAGACTGGCATGCGATAGGACAGCTTGGAGAGCTTTTACCATTTGAAGACCTGCCTTACGGGAGAACACGAAATATAAAATATAGCTGATGTCCGTTACATTCTACTTTTTGTGTAGTGTAAATAACATGATTGATGTGCGCTTCAATTTTCATTACCCAGTGCACAAAAAGTCTCAAATGTTTTATTTTTCTTTTTGTTTCAATTTTGAAATCGCCTTTTTCTTTCTATTAAATAATATGAATTGCACATATTTCAAGTGTTAGTATAAAATATGATCCTATTATCTAAATGTTTATTCATTAATAAAAATTTTAACTAACGTACTCTTGATGAGACTATATAATGTTATCTACACAAGCACAAGCACAAGCAGGATACAATAACGCCGCCTTTTGTTTTATTCAGTCGATAAGGTTAAAAGCCACGCGGACCTTTAAAATATGTGTTTAATAAGTGATAAATTTTGGACATTTCCTACGTAGGCTTTGGTAATTCGTAGAAGTTACTGAAGTATTATGAGAATTGAAACAAAAATTGTAGTTTACACTGAAAAATGATGTTTGATAAACAGGTTTTAGTTAGTCAACTGTAGAGAAAAGCCTCTGTATAAACACACTGAATAATAACAGAGTTAGTACCCACATTGCAAGCCGTTAACATTTAACTATTTACGAATGTTTTACGAGCTCTGTTAATTGATAGTACCTTTAGTTGATAATAATTTGTGTGTTTAAGTGTCCTGGCGTTTTCCACGTTATTTCTTTATCTTAAGGTGTCAAAACCATTGTTATATTTGTTATATGTCGTACTTATAACCTATAGTACTTAACAAGAGTATAAATAAACCCACATATTTAACACGAGAAGTGAACAACCATTTGTTGTTACCACCACACTTATAACATTCTACATTTACGGAGTTCAGAAGCATTTTAATTATACAAGTTCGTTTACAATTCAAATCTAACAGCTGTAAAAAGAGCCGTAGAAACAAAGTAATAAAATATTGACAGGTGCCCATAAACAGCATCTCATTGTCTTAACTATACAACTCTTTCTTTTACAGTAGTTATATACGAGGCACGTTCACGTCAGTCCGGGACTTTTGTTAGACTAGAGTGTAAATGGAGATTCCTGCACATTCTGTTGGTCGTACATATGAAGTACAAGTGTTAGCTATTACCGCATGGCGCACTATATTGTTTACACGATAAACAATAACAACAGTCAGTCGTAAAGAACATGGCGTCCAATGCACATGTGGAACAGCGTGTTGTGACGAAATTTCTCGTGAATGAAGGCGTAAAACCCGGTGAGATTTATTCGGGGCTCCTTGCATAGTACGGTGATGAGATTCTTAGTCGCAGTAAAACATTTGAGTGGAGCAAACGTTTTAAAGAAGGCCATACATCAGTGAGTGACGATCCCGGTCGAGGTGGTTCGGAGCCTACTGTAGTCATTCCCATGAACATTCAGCGAGTGGAAGAACTTATCCTTGATAATCGGTGGATAACTTGTCAGCAAATTGCAAAAGAAATAAATGTGTCTGTGGGAACTTTAAACAAAATCATTCACAAACATCTGAAGTTCAGTAAGGTTAGTGCATGTTGGGTACCAAGACAGCTTTCTGCTTTCGACCGGCAAAGAAGATGCAAATCTGCAATTAGTTAAAGCAATGTTTTGACAAAGAAGGCCAACTTTTTCTCGAATTGTTACCTGCGATGAAACGTGAGTCCATCATTTCACCCCGGAATCAAAATGTGTATCAAAGCACTGGAAGCATGTGGACTCACCACCTTCCAAAAAATTTCGAACAATTGCTTCTGCAGGCAAAGTTATGGCCCCATTTTTTTGGGATACAAATGGGATCATTCACGTCGATTTCCTACCCCGTGGAGTCAATATTAACAGTGAGCACTACTGCAAAGTTCTCCAAGATATGCGCAATGCTTTCAAGAAAAAAACGGTCTGGTGCGATCACTAAAGGCGTTCTGTTTCTCCAGGACAATGCACGCCCGCATACCGCCCACCGCACGACATGCACGCTACAAGATCTTGGCTGGGAGTTACCACACCCCCCTTACAGTCCGGACCTCGCTCCCAGCGATTGTCACCTGTTCGGGCCTTTGAAGTTGTTCCTGGGAGGCCAGCATTCCAACAGCGACAATGAGGTGAAGCAGTCAGTCCTATCTTGGTTTCGACTTAACAACAAATCTTTCTACACTGCGGGTATCCAGGCACTAGTGAAACGCTGGGATAAATGTTGCAGGGGATCACATCGAGAAATAAAAGTATTGTTTACTACCATAAATGTGTTCTATATTTATTAAAAATTAATAGTCCCGGATTGACGGGAACGTCCCTCGTACTACAGACTATTAATAAAACACTACGCATACATATAATTCAAACAAACTCCACACACAACTAGCAGAATAAAACAGATCTGACTAAAAAGAGTTGTTAAATATTGCTTCAGAAGAAATAGGAGGATTATTGATTGAAGAATAGAGAATTAAAAATCTCACATTGTTACTAAACACATACATTTTCTGTTAATCGGGCAACTTTAGCAGACAAAAATGGGATATTTAAAGGAAGGAAGCCTATGTTTAGAATAGTTGTAAAGGGTGTGGAGGTTGGATTGAGAATAAATATTGTCCAAACGGGTTTAATGGGAATTGTTAAAAACAAATAAACTACAGTGAATATGAAGATTAAGGAGTTATAACAGGAAAAGTAGAATCGTTCAAATACCTTAAAAGTATAATTACGTGAAACGAAACTTGTACAGAGCATAAGTATATAATGTAGAATTGCAATGGAAAAATAACATTGTATAGAATAAGAATGAGACAATCAACACACACACACACACACACACACACACACACACACACACACACACACACACACACAAATAATTCCTAAAATGTGTGTCTGTTATAGCTGTAATAAAATTTACCAACAGCATTAATGATTACAAACAGAATTCTTCATAAAACTACCATTAATGATTAATTAACAGGAATAATTAAATTTAATATTTGTTTTTAAAACTGATGACATTGTAAACTGTTATCTTGTAGTGAAAGACGTTTATGTTTTAGTGCAATTCAGACAGGCACGATAATTCGATTAGCAGTTTGCTAGCCAAGTAGAACCTGTACACATAAACCCCACTCATATGTAAGGCACGAATGCGTTTACTGAAAATTCCAAAAGGGAAGTTTTTTTTTTATGCAGTTTTACAATCTACTCATTTCACAGAGTAATAAGTAAAAGTGATGTATAAGTCGTCACTTGAGGTGTGAATCATCCAGCGATGATTACCACGTTCACCGGGTCAGGTCATCTGGCCACTGTCTCTTCAGTCTTCTTACATCCAGTGATGGATTGAGGAGCTCGTTGATCAGGTTATTGCTGTGTCCTATGTTGCGGTTCCTGTACTTAGCGGCGTGCATCTTGATGACCTCAGAAATGTATGGAATGTTGAGGTCTTTGTGAAGAGTTTAATTAGAGATGAACCAGGGAGCATTCGTTATGCAGCGCAAGATTTTTGACTGAACTGTCTGCAGAATCTTTGTGTTGGAAGGTTTAGTGCAGCCCCACAATTCTATACCGTAAGTCCAGATTGGTCTGAGCACAGCTTTATATATGATGACTTTGTTTGCGAGAGATAGTTGAGATTTTCTACCTATGAGCCAGTACATTTGCCTAGCTTTTAAGTTGAGTTGTTGTTTCTTAGCCTGAATGTGGGCTTTCCATGTTAATTTGTCGTCCAAATGCAACCCCAGGTATTTAACTTCTGATTTTATAGGTAGAGGGGCATCGTTTATGGTGACTTGTGGACAAAAGCTACGTTTCATGGTGAAGGTTATTTGAGTGGATTTTGCAGAATTAACTCGGATCCTCCACCGCTGGAACCAATCTTGCAGGAGGTAAAGATGGCTTTGCAGTTTCTCAGAGGCTCGTTCCGGGTTGGGATCTACTGCGAGGATAGCGGTATCATCAGCGAAGGTGGCGGTGGTAGTGTAGTACGTCACAGGTAGGTCAGCAGTAAATATAAGATATAAGTATGGCTCCAGAACGCTGCCCTGAGGCACTCCCGACTTTATAGGAGATATAACGAACACAGTGTCTTCGATTTTGATTTGGAAGTGTCTATCTTGCACATATGATTTCAACAGTAAATTATAGTTGATCAGGAAGTTGTTTCTTCAGCTTGTACAGAAGGCCCTTATGCCAGACTTTATCAAAAGCCTGCTGAATATCCAGGAAGACAGCTGCGCACATCGCCTTCTTTTCCAGGCTATCCCTAATTTTGTTCACTATTCTGTGGTATTGCTGCACTGTAGAATGTTTTTCTCTGAACCCAAATTGTTGTTCAGGGATCAGGTACCTAAAGGGCACTATTTGTTTTAGTCTGGTCAGGAGAAGTCGTTCAAATATTTTTGACAAGAGTGGAAGAAGGCTTATTGGCTTGTAAGATGTAGGGTCAGTAGGGGGTTTGCCAGATTTTGCGACCATGATAATTTGGGCAAATTTCCATTGGATTGGAAAGTAGCACAGTTTGAGCATACTGTTGTAAATAGTTGTAAGTAGTACTAACGCTTTTTTGGGAAGATGTTTCAGAACGTCTCCAACTATTAAATCGTAACCGGGGGCTTTATGTGTCTTGGAATGTTTTATCTCCCTGAGAACTTCAGAGAATGCAAACGCTTTGATTGGAGGAGATAATTGGCAGGGAGCATCAAGGTAAGTTAGAATTTCTGAGTCATCAATTGCTGATGAGGTTGGGGTGAAAAGCTGGGAAAGGTGATCTGCGAACACATTCACCTTATCTTCATTTGCTCGAGCTCAACTGCCGTCAGGTTTACGAATGGGGGTGGTCAAACTTTGTACCCATGTGTACTTTGTATTCTAAATACTGTTTTGCGAAGCGTGTAGATGACGTCACGTTTGTTCCTGTTATCGGCAGCCGGGATTCAGACAGGCTGACTATAGTTAAATTTAAATCTGTTCTACTCAAGACTCCGAGCTGATCACTCGTATTCACTCGCCGCCGTGGCTACTTAAAGTTTTTTCAGTATTTAAAACTAGTAGCATGCTCACCATGCGACTATTTATTTAGACGATTTCGGCTTGCTTGTTGTAATGCACGCCCCCATCTTATTTTTATTCAATTCTCCGGCACTTATGCCGTATTAAAATCTGCACGCTTCAGCAATCAAATATGTCAATTTTAATTTTAATAAGCATTCAAATATGTCTCTTTAACTCAATAAACCATCATTTTCTGGAAACATTATACAGTCCACTCAATTATTTCATCTCAAACCAGCCAACTCCAATAGCGTTCCTAAGAACAACTCACGATTATCAAGAGCTTCTAAGACGCAACATTTTTGGTCCTCCGGGCCGGATTTCACATTTTTGGTCCTCACGGGACGGATTTCGCATTTTATGGTCCACAAGCGACCGCATTTCTTGGTACACAGGGACCGCGCATTTTTGGTCCTCCAAACCGGATTTTATTTTGGCCTTACGGGCAACATTTTTGTCCACAGCGACAACATTAATATTTCATTTAGTGGGCCCAAACGGCGTTTGGTTCAAGCCCCAACATTCTCAAATTTGGATTGCTGACAGTTGCGTGCCTCTATTATTTTCAAAAATTACTTCACAATCAACACTACAAGATTCTGCAGGGCAGTAAACCAGAGACGACGGGACACGGCAGGACTGCATTAGTTATTCTACATCAAAAAAGTTCCACAGCTTTAAATTATGGAGAGCTGCAACATCAGGCGTCATCTGACCGGTAGAGACAAGAGTGCAACAACTCCTAACAGGATCGAGCAGCGGGATCGAAGCCAGCTTCAGCACGCCTGGATCAACGTCCACGTGATTATGAACTTTTATTTTTTATGATCTTTTCACATAATTATGACAATCTAAGTAACTTTTTTGGTACACAGTTAATAACATTTAATACAACATTATTAATAAGTTCTACAGAAACAGATAGCATTGTCAAGTGGCCATAAGCTTATTATCAGGTCGAATGATTTATATTTTCGATAACATTCACCACTAGTTTTAAGCAAATTAAGTACCTATTATAATCAGTTATATATTAAGGTGTACATAGATCACTGGCACCCGCATTATATCAAATTGTAGTAAATTATTCTAAATTCCAACGACTGTTCACCTTTCCTGCATTTAATTTTTGGTTTCAATTTGCATTTTAAAATTTCGCTCATGGCTGATGTGAAGGCGTTGATAAAGAAACGGGGCACCATTAAGGCGTCCATATCTCGCGTGAATACTTTCGCGGATAACTTCGATCCAGACATAAGCGATCACCATGCGTTAAAAATAAAGCTCCGCCATTTGATAGAATTGTCCGCTAAATATGACGATATTCAGACTCAAATCGAGGCTGACAATTCAGATTTCGCTCCAGTCAGTGACAGAGTTCAAACTGAGGATAATCTCTGCAATATCGAATCCAAATTGCACCATTTATTGAAACAAATAGAGGAGGTGAACCAGAAACCGTTAATTCAAACCGAAATTACGCCAATTAAAATCCCCCCGATAAAATTAGAACCGATTAAATTGCCTTCCTTCTCAGGAAGCATTATTGATTGGCGACACTATTACAATATATTTGTGGAGTTAATACACGTCAGAACTGATCTGACAGATATTCAAAAATTACACTACTTACACTCTTCATTGAGTGGCGAGGCATTAAATGTAATAAAATCTCTTCCGATAACTCATGAAAATTATGCAGTAGCCATTGATTTATTAAAAAACAGATACGATAGCAAATTAATTGTATCAGCCCATCACATAGGGAATGTCTTGAGCGTCAAGTCCGTACAACAAGAGTCAAGGGTTAGCATTTCTTGGTTCATTGACGAGATCACTGCAAATATAAATGCCTTAAATTCATTAAATCTACCCGTAAATACATTTGAAATGATTTTAGTTCAACACTTAACGCAGAAACTCGATACTCATACGTGTCGGCTCTGGAAAGAAGGCTTGTCGGACGAGCGACTTCCTAATTTTAGTAATTTTATAAAATTTTTAAATAACCGAAGGCAGGTATTACAAAACTTAGATAGGGTGCCCAGCGCCGTAAGCAAGATACACGTTAGCGATAAGAGTCCATATCGCAAAGCAATTAAACCGATTAATGTTAATAGGACTGCATTCCATGCTCATATCGGCAATAACATATGTCAGCTGTGCAAGGCTAAACACCGTCTTACTGAGTGTCCGCAATTTGTAGCGATTACTCCTCTCGAGAGAAAAAAATATCCTAATTAAAAATAAACTTTGCCTAAACTGCATACGCCCAGGCCACGATCTTGCACACTCTCCCTCCAAATTTTCTTGCAGAACGTGTGCTAAACGCCATCACACAATGATCCATATATCTAGCAATAACGCTTCGTCCAGTAACAATCAGTGTTCGTTAAAATTGCAAACAAACAGATCGATATTATTGTCCACCGCAGTCTGCATGACAACTGACCAAGCAGGTAGGAAGCACCCAGTTAGGATTTTATTGGACTCAGGATCGTAAGATAATTTCTGCACCATGAGTTTCGCTCGCCGCATGGGTCTAAAACTGATTAAATCTCAATTACCCATCACGGGTATAAATAATTCACTATCTCAAGCTGATTTCAGTACCAGAGTAAGGTTGCATTCACGTTATAAAAATTTTAATTTGAACATACATTGCGCTGTGCTTCCCAGTATCACTAATAATCTCCCTGCTGAATCATTTGACCTCTCCTCCCTAAACTTACCAAAGGGCATATTTCTAGCTGACCCGCAGCTGAACTTTTCGTCGCAAATCGATATATTGCTGGGTGCTCAGTATAACTTACAATTAATTGAACCTGTCAAATTTATCCGCAGCCCACATTTCCCCATAATACAGGAGACTAAGTTGGGATTCATTCTTGCAGGTAACTTGTCATTTAATGTCGATATGACAAAACCGGTTTTATCATTCATGGTATGTGAAGATGATAATGCCATTTCCTCGCAACTAAAGGACTTTTGGAAGTTAGAGGACGTTGCGATTCGCGCTCCCTGCATTGAGGATTCGGATTGCGAGAATCATTTTGTATCGAATACTGTCCGTAATAAGGATGGCAGATTTGTGGTATCCCTGCCACGCAGGTTACATAATTGTCTTTTAGGCGATTCTCTCTCCGGCGCTATCCGCAGGTTCCAATCACTGGAGCTCAAGTTCAAGCAGAACCCTGCTCTTCACAAAGATTATAGCGCATTCATGCATGAATATTTAAACCTCGGTTACGTGTCTTTACTTGATGCGTACGATTTATCGGTAGACTAGTCAGATACATTTTACTTGCCGTACCATTCAGTTTTTAAAGTCTCTAGCATAACTACTAAATTGCGAGTTGTTTTCGACGGCTCCGCCAAAACAACTAATAATTTGTCCTTGAACGACACACTGTTGGTTGGTCCCACGGTCCAGCAGGATCTGTTCTCTATTATGGCTCGATTTCGTACTCACCGATATGTCCTCATTTCGGACACTGAGAAGATGTATCGGCAGATTTTAGTTAATCCAAAGGATTCCAATTTGCAGCGCGATGTCTGGCGCGATTCCCCCGTAGGGTACTCAAACATTACGCCTTGAGGACAGTCACCTATGGGACTGCAAGTGCGTCATTTCTTGCTACAAGATGTCTGGCTCAAATAGCCAAGGAAAATAAAACTAAATACCCTATAGCTTGTTCAGCTATCGCGAACGACTTTTATGTGGACGATCTTATGACCGGTTCAGACAACCCGCACATCCTATCCAAAATGAAATCTGACGTCACAGAGTTACTAAGCTAATACGGTTTTACATTGCACAAATGGTTCTTCAACGATCAGAAAATCATAGCTTCGCACGCTCATTCTTCCCACGACTTTAGTAAAAATCAAACTGTGGGTACGTTAGGCATTCAATGGAACATGGACGAAGATAGTTTCTTATACAGTGTCCAAAGACATGACAATGTAGAAGTATTTAACAAGAGAAGAGTATTATCAGTCATCGCAGGAATTTACGACCCTTTGGGTGTCATTGGCCCTGTTACATTCTGGTGTAAGCATTTTATGCAGCGATTGTGGTTAACGAGTACAAGTTGGGACGAACCCTTATCAGATTCATTATCTAATCAGTGGTTAGAAATTTATTCTCAGCTGGTTTCAGACACTTACTTTAAAATATCGAGGTCTGTAAAGAGTTTAAACAATTCGCAAATCATTGCATTCCAGCTCCACGGCTTTGCCGACGCGTCAGCTAAGGGTTACGCGTGTTGTATTTACGTGCGTACGGTCTATTCAAACCACGCCATCTCATCAAACCTGTTATGTTCTAAATCTAGGGTCGCTCCATTGAAACAGATAACACTACCCCGACTTGAACTTTGCGCCTGTCTATTGTTGCCTCAGTTAGCTTCCAAGGTCACAGAAGCCGTGAATTACAAATTCGACGAATTATATTTTTACTCGGACTCAATGATAGCCTTACACGGGATCCACCAGCAATCTTCCCGTTGGAAGGTATTCGTCGCCAACCGTGGTGCTGAGATACAGCGCCTCACTACAAGGGGTACCTGGCATCATGTATCGTCATTGGACAACCCTGCCGACATTTTATCGCGTGGTTGTCTCCCTCGGATTTTACACAGTCATCCACAATGGTGGCATGATTCATCCTGGTTATCCCATGAGTCATCATTATGGCCTATCTGTGCCTTCGATGCCCATTCTCCCTGCACTCATCCTGAGCTTGAGCAGGAACAACGGAAACAGGTCCAAACCTCATTGATTGTCGCATTATCCACATCTAATTATGTTGAGAACTACTCATCGCTCTCAAAACTCATTCGCGTGTTTTCGTATTGTCGTCGATTCATCCGAAACACTAGGATTCCCACCGAGGATAGGGACACTTCCTTTTTAACCTCCCATGAGTTACATGGTACACTTTTGGTTTGTATTCGCCAGTCCCAGAAGTCGCACTTTGGCGTCGAAATTTAGAAACTTGAGGAACAACGCTGCATCCCTAATAAGAGTAAAATTCTTTCTCTTCACCCCTTTCTGGACAAACCAGGAATACTACGCGTAGGGGGACGCCTTCAGCACTCTCAGCTCAATTACGAGAGCAAACACCAAATCATACTACACCCACACTCACTTCTCAGTAAATTAATTATACAAAGCGAGCACCTTTGTTTATTACACTCTGGTGTAAAATTGACTCAGTTCTCTCTACGACGGAAATATTGGATACTTAATGACAAATCTTATATACGTTCGGTAATACATAAATGTTTCACTTGTTTTAGATTCCGTGCTAGGGGCGCAAACCAATTACTAGGACAATTACCCCCCTCCTGTGTTACGCCTGCTAAACTATTTTCCCAATCGGCAGTCGACTATGCCGGTCCGATATTTGTACGTCATGGCGGGCAGCGTTCAAAATCAACTTCCAAGGCTTATATTGCTTTATTTATATGCATGACCACTAAGGCCATTCACTTGGAACTTGTCTCAGATCTGACATCAGACGCCGTTATAGCTGCCTTAAAATGGTTTATTGCGCGTAGAGGTATCCCTGATCAGATATTTTCCGACAACGGAAAAAATTTTCGTCGTGCAAGTAGCACGCTTCACAAATTATATAAACTTTTGCAGTCTAAGGGTTTTGAGCAGTCCGTCCAGGGTTTTACCAGTGCCCAAGGCATTAATTTGTCCTTTATTCCTCCCTCAGCACCGCATTTTGGCGGCCTGTGCGAAAGCGGAGTCAAGAGCATCAAGTTTTATTTGCGACGCGTGGTGGCGGAACCATTCTTACCTTCGAGGAGTATTACACCATTTTAACCCAGATAGAGGCTTGCCTTAACTCACGCCCCTTGTTCGCCATATCCAATGACTCTAGGGACCCCGAACCTTTAACTCCAGCTCATTTTCTGGTTGGTTCTCCGCTCACTGCTGTCCCGGAACCTGACTATTCCCAAATCAATATTACTCGTTTGGGCAGATGGCAACTGCTCCAAAGATTCACCCAATCCATTTGGAACAGGTGGTCAAAAGATTACTTGCACCAGTTGCAACAGCGCAACAAATGGCGCATTACGTCAAAAAATTTGACTCCCAGACAACTCGTCCTCATTCTAAATGATAATTTCCCCCCCCTTCAGTGGAAACGCGGGGTAATCACGAATGTTTATTCGGGTCAGGACTCAATAGTGCGCGTTGCCGACGTTCGCACCGCACATGGTGTCCTACGTCGACCCATTCATAAATTGTGCCCACTTCCGGTGGACTCGGACTAATTCGCATTATCATGCATCATTGTTTCGAACATTTATCATGTTTTCTGTTTGTTGTTTGTATTATATTATTATTAAGTTTTTATTATTGTATTCCTATGTATCATTATTATGTTATTATTTATGTTATTGAATTTTTTGTAATTATTATTATTATGCTATTATGTACTATTAATTATTATGTCAATCGTTATGTATTATGTATACTCATATTATGCATTTTACATCCATTTGGATATGTCTATCTTACTGCTATGTACCATTGAATTTTGATATCATTATACTAATACTATGCATGTACATTATTATGTTTTTCACTTATTGTATTTACCATGGTTATGTATCTTTGAATTTTTTGGGGATTGTTAGTCTACTATTATTGTATCAGCTATTATGTCCTCATCATTGTATTACTATATTGAGTCAGTTTTTGAGGATTTTTTCTTTTATATGAATTTAATGTTGTCACTTACTTTCTGTTAAAAAAAAAAAATGTATATATTTACTAAACATATGTTAATGCTTCAAGAAAGATTATGTTAGTTATATAAGCACTTTTATTTTTATCATGAGCTTTATTTTGTACGTTTTCAGCACAGAAATTGTTTTGTTTTGCTTTTGAGCCTGTTTCTGGTAGCTTGATTAATTTTGTTACTTACAGATTTTTATGTCAGAGACGATTTACTTTAAGCAAAAGGTCAATTTATTTAATGTATAAGGCTTTCAAGTATATTATGTATTTTCTTGTATACAATATTTTGATAATAATTTGTGATTTACGTTTCACATAATAACTTAAATTGCAAAATCGCCCCGATTTTGTGCGGGCAGTATGGTCAAACTTTGTACCCATGTGTACTTTGTATTATAAATACTGTTTTGCGAAGCGTGTAGATGACGTCACGTTTGTTCCTGTTATCGGCAGCCGGGATTCAGACAGGCTGACTACAGTTAATTTTAAATCTGTTCTACTCAAGACTCCGAGCTGATCACTCGTATTCACTCGCCGCCGCGGCTACTTAAAGTTTTTTCAGTATTTAATACTAGTAGCATGCTCACCATGCGACTATTTATTTAGACGATTTCGGCTTGCGTGTTGTAATGCACGCTCCCATCTTATTTCTATTCAATTCCCCGGCACTTATGCCGTGTTAAAATCTGTACGCTTCAGCAATCAAATATGTCAATTTAAATTTCAATAAGCATTCAAATATGTCTCTTTAACTCAATAAACCATCATTTTCTGGAAACATTATACAGTCCACTCAATTATTTCATCTCAAACCAGCCAACTCCAATAGCGTTCCTAAGAACAACTCACGATTATCAAGAGCTTCTAAGACGCAACAGGGGGATACTGGGATTACCGGTCGTTTGATTTTATTTTGTCGCCTTCCGTATTGAATGATCATGGGGTGTTAAACATGTTACGTAGTGTTCAAACGATGCGTTTCGGGCCTCTTGCATAGCTGCGCGAATTCTATGAGTGAGCCTATTGAGAATTGTTTTATACTGGGGGTTTCTCGTTCGTTGCCACTTACCGCGAGCTTGTCGTTTTTCTTGAATAAGTTGTTTGATGTGCAGAGGTATATTATGATAATCAGGTAAAACTTTTCTTCTTTCTGGTGTAGCTTGCCATGCAGCATCCTGTAGTAGTTTAGTGAAGTATTGAACGGGTACTTCAATGTCTCTGGAATCCGTAATGGGAAAGTTAGAGTTGATATTCTCATTGATAATGTGTTCAAATAAATCCCAGTTAGTCTGCTTAGTGCATAAAACAGGTGGAGGTTCCCTCCAGATTACATTAGTGCTTAATGTAATTATTATGGTGCTATGATCAGAGCTTAAGTCGAGATTTGGTTCGATTTTGGTATATAAGTGCGAGATTCCTTTTGTTATCGCAAAATCAAGAAGATCTGAAATTTTATTTAAGTCTGTGGGCCAATACGTAGGTTCTCCTATTGATAAGTAGCTGAGATGAAGATGGTGTATAGCTTCCAGTAGATTTCGACCCTTTGGTGTGATAAGCCTTGAGCCCCAGGCAGTATGCTTTGCATTCCAGTCCCCCGCTACAAGAAAGTGTGGTCCCAGAGTGGCGAAAAACTCTAGATATTCGTCTGTTGATATGGAATGGCGTGGTGGGCTGTATGTAGCTGCTAAGGTCAAGGGCCATGGAAGGGTGAGAACTTTAATGATTGCACTTTGGATTTTTGCAGTGACATGTGGCTCCATTGCATAATGATGAAGAGTGTTTCGTATGATGACAGCTGAACCTGCGTGAGCTGAACCGTCAGGGTGGTTAGCATAGAATATGTTATAATAAGGTATTTTGAAGACTGTTCGATCCGTTGTGTGGGTTTCTGAAATTAGGAGGATGTCAATTTTATTGATATTCAGGAAGAGGATGTGGGTAATTTCTTGTATGCGGCCGGAAAGCCCAGTCGAATTCCAGACAGCTATTCTTGGTGCCGTGGTCATTGCTGAGGTATTCTATTTATGAGTGTAGATAACATGTTGAGGATAATGCTGTTTTGATTAATGAGTTGAGCGAACATAGTTTGAACTCACTTAGGAAAATTGCCAGTTGGTCCATTACTTACCTGTTAGTGGGATTTGCGTGGCTGTTGCTAGTCATTTGTGTCCTTCTACTTCCGCCCGTGATTTGAGCATATGTAGAAGTTGTATTTCGCGGTGGTGGTAGAGGGGATGCAGAATTCTGAATCACATTAGATTGTGTCTGTGGAGTAGCACTACTTAGCAGTTGTGGATTGCCCCTAAGTTTAGATCTTATCAGGTCTTGGTAGACAGAACACCCTTTATAATTGGCTGGGTGACTGCCATCGCATAGTGCACAGGTAGCAGGGGTATCCGTAGGTTTCTTGCACGTTTTAGTGTCATGAGATTTGCCACACTTTACGCAGATAAATGATTTTCTGCAGTAAGTTTTGGAGTGGCCATATTCCTGGCATCGTGTGCATTGGATTATTGTGTTTTTGACTCTTGGAGGTTCAACTTTAATTTTTGTGTTTTGTAGATATTCCAATTTATATATTTCCTTATTGTTATCTTGGGGCTCAAGGTCTACAAAAATTAGAGGCTGTGGGTCCTTGGATTTCCTGTGTCTCGCGTTTATGATATTCCGAATTTTGTGGCCATATTTAGCTAGCTCGTCTTTAATTCCTTCTAGTGGCACTGAATAGTGAAGATCTCTTATGACAACACGGTAGGCTCTCTCACGTTTCAGGCGGTAGGTGTGATGGACTACATTTTTTCATAGAGTAGTCTAATTAATTTTCTGTAAGTGTCAACGGTGTGGGGGTGAATTTTAACTCTGTTGTTGAGAGAGCTTTGCTGTGGTATGTTTCGCTTCTGCAGCCGATGCCAGAAAGTCTGTCATTGCTTTATAGTTCGTAACACCGTATATATAGATTGGCGGAGGCTTTGGTGTTTTCGGTTGATTGTTTTTATTAACGTTATTAACGTTATAAAAGGGAAGAATAACAAAATATTGTTATGACGGTCTAACTGATCGTCGTATGGTACAGTGGAAAACAAAATACAAGACACCAATTAAGTCACTAATCACCAGCTTTAATCATCACAATTAAAAAGTTTGTAATCAACAAGATAGTCTCTTATAAAAAATCAAATAAAAATTGTTCACACGCAATAATAATGTCTACTAATATAAAACACAATTGTATTACAATTGTCCCGTACAAATATAAAATACCTAACACTTCGCCACAATACTTCGAATATATCGCAACTCAAACTGAAGTGAGCGTCGCTGAGTACTTGTGTTTGTACCTCGCCGAAAATCCAGAAAGATCCATACTATGCATTAACTCTACACTAGGACGCAATTGATTGCGGGCTTTACACAATGCGCGCGGCTGGCGACGTCTAGAAAAGTCTCGCGAGCTCATGTTGAAATCACGTACACACACAACATTACAGCCGGATCCCTCTGGAACATTCAAGAAACACGTAGGTTGTCCTTTAAAGTCGTAACAATATTTTATTCAAGCTTTAACCATTCTATTTTAAGACCAGAGGGAACCGACATTCAAATTTTAACCAAAACTAAACTTTTTTTTAGTTAGGCTAAGGTGATCTGAAAAATGAAAATCTTTTACTCTTTTTAAATATCCATGTCTTTATTTGAGTTTAGACTCAACTGAAGAATGGCTAAATATTTGTAGTGTATTCTCATCATGCACGAGAACACGATCTCTCTTAAGGATGTACTTGAGTATAATTTAGTACATGACAGCGTTACGTACTCTAAGTCGTACAGATGAAACTATACGATGTACTTGCTGCGTGCTGTCGAGTAACAACAGGGTTTCCCACTGCTTTCATCTGACTTTAGCACATTGAGGGTATATACGGTCACGTCGAGCAACAAAAATAGGGTATTACAAATCTTTAGTAGTTTTATCCGTGCTATAAATATTGTATATACTGTTTGTGTGTGAGAGCGCCAGCTCTCTGGACAACGGAATATGAGAAACTAAAACAAAGTAAACAGCTTTAGCTAACGCACGTTAAATGATGTAAAACTTGGTTTTTGGTGGAACATTTATCCACAAATTTTCACCACCGCGTTCTGATTCAACACCAATATCCAACTAACGAAACATAATATGAAACAAACAGCAAAACCTTCGATACAAGAATTCTTTAAATTTATGTCTTATTTTCGTATACTTTTTCCTTTTCTTACCAACCTCCTAGTTTTGTTTTAACTGTTTTATTAAAACAAATGAAATTTTTACATTTCTGCTTGAATTATTTTTGCTGTGTCTTTAATCTTCCTCACTTATGGGTTAAGTAATTCAAAATAATATTTATTTTTGACTATTCCTTTCGGTTGTTTGGTCCTTGTATATTTACTAATATTATAACGTCTCAGCTACGTTATAACATCGGGAACCTGTGCATACTTACCTCTGATCAATTGCACGGGCTGCCATACTCATAATCAACTTTTAATTACTAGATAAACCAGCACTAGTTATAACTAAAGAAACTTTTACATGGGGGTCTGATGATTTATTCACTCACTGTTTTAGTGTAAAGTAACGACATCTCTTTATTAAATCGTTACTACAACAGCTCTACATAAATATTCCCATATAAGGTTTTCTGAATAAAAGATTACAATTTATAACAGATTTAGTTAAAGAACTGGGGCCAAAACATATGGATTTATCAGTGCTAGCATTTATCCACGGATCCGGGACCTTAAACTTGTTTATGAGTTAAGCTCGCTTATTTATATTCTATAATACTATTTGGGGGGAATTTGAAGAATGGACTTAATCTAAAAATTTGTATCAGTGAAGCTATACATATACATCAACATTATTCGGTACTACAAATATTTTGAATTATAAAACATACTACATCTTATAAAGTGGTTATCATTACAGTCTTTCTATTTTTTTTTATTTCAACTGTCTTTAACAATTCATTGGTTAGAATTTTAATTAATCACGGAGAACAAGTCTCCGTGTCACCTGCCATATCCATCAGTTTACTCGTAGTCAGGGTCCTTGGTCCTTATGGTGTTCGTCAGCGGTTGATCTTAAGTGGAGTTAACTTTCCTGTTGAAGTTCCTGAAGTGGTTAGTTCATAATCAAGTAGCGTGTAGGTTCTCAGAAGTCTCGTAGTTAAACATCGTTAGTGGTATAAGTGCCGTAAATGTTCTTGTTTGTTGCAGAATCGCACGTCACATTATTGTTTATAAAAGTTCTCACTTTTGGTAGCTCGTACCATATTATTTAAAACAACATAGACATCTTACAAATTAAACAAATGAGATGTCATCCCTTACACAGTTATTTATGCATTTCGTTTTTTTAACATTTAGACTACTACCACACCAATTTGGCAATACTTTTGCTACACATTGTTGTGTCTGTCTTCTAAATACAAACATTCTGTCTTTCTCTGAGACATGGTTCAAGCGCGTGTTTTCTACGCGAGCGCTTCATCTCGACTCTCTACTATGTAGGAAGTGTCAGTTAATCGCGCGGAGTTTACGCGTCGCAACAAAATAGTTCCACATTAATCTTCTATTTAAGGGGTTAAAGTTTGACCTTTTAAATATCCAAAGATATTCTTAATTACAGACTTCATTATAGTACACTACTGGGGTCTCTTTTATTTATTTATTTAATATTAATTTACAAGGATTATTAGTTTGTTTAGGGGTCGGTATTCAAGTTAATTCCGGTTAGCGCATGTCTATGCAGGGTTAATTAACAAGGGTTTCCCTATCTGTACACTCGTATTCCTTTTATTTTATTATTAAAACTCTTTATTAAATACTATTATGATTTATGATAGCGATAAAAATTAGTTTAAATGTGCGATTTATTAAAATTTAAAATTTCTCAGCTTTTACATTCCCTATTTATTAATTATTTTATTTTTAATCAATGAAATCGTCACATACTCCGCCGCATAAAACAGAATCTGGGTGGGGGGGGGGAAATATATGTTATTTGGTCAGCAACGTACTGGGAGTATGCTTGGGGATTACCGTGTGAAATTTCTCTCACTCGTTTCTCTGTATAAAATTATGAGCTGCATAAGTCACTCTCGACTTGCTTATTCTTATTATCAATATATATATACAATACCTTACAGACTAATTCTTATATTACATAAAATTCACACCT
Organism: Magicicada septendecula; assembly: GCA_034769895.1. Taxonomy (NCBI): domain Eukaryota; kingdom Metazoa; phylum Arthropoda; class Insecta; order Hemiptera; family Cicadidae; genus Magicicada; species Magicicada septendecula. The sequence continues at coordinate 257,769,391 of CM068375.1, forward strand.
TATAAAATATATCGTAAACATACTAAATTCTTCTTAAATCTACTACTTACAACTACTACTGGATTTTTCTTTAGTTTGTGAGTTACCCTTGTTATAGAATTACTCTTTAAGTAAGTTATTTCTTAATTATTACTTATATTCGATGTCAGCTGACTTCTCACTTTGCTCTACTTTCAATGAATAGGATTCAAGGTTGATCAGGCCTCGTACCTATTTATACGATTAGGTAGCCAATTGTTACTCAAGTACTCTTTAGCAGTTGAGTACAAAACATATACCTTTTTACTACATTTATTTTGCTTGCACTCTACCATTTCCTTTTTCGTGACAACGCTTTATCTGCGAAATATGTGTTCTTCGTACATATTTTTGAGTAGAGGGTTCGTACAGGGCTACAGTTACTGGAGTTAAGTATTTGTGAATTTGATAAGGACCGCACCATCGGTATGATAGCTTGGAGGTTGTCTTATCGATTGCACTACTCGTAGGGTGTGTTTTATACATTACTAAGTCACCGATTTGGTACTTTACTTCATTATTATTATTATTTCGCTCGTGATATTTCCGTGATTTCGCCAAGTTTGCTCGTAAATTAGCGCGCGCTTCATTCCAGATTCTCTTTATATTTTTATTCCTAATTTCAAGGGGTAGTAACTCATGTATTTTCCACTTAGCGGATAATGGGTGGTTAGGTTTGTATTTAAACAATAATTCGAATGGGGTAGACTTATGTCCTTCATGATAGGCTGAATTAAAGGCGAATTGTATCCAGGATAGGTTCTGGTCCCAAGACGTATGGTCGTTTGCATGGTAGGCTACTAAAGCAGATTTTAGGTTTCGCAAATACCTTTCAGCTATATTACCTTGCGGACGATACTCTGTAGTGGTAATGTGGTCTATCCCTAATTTGAAACACATGTTCCTGAATTCCTTTGACTTAAACTGGGGTCCGTTATCCGATACTAGATGTACGGGAGTACCGAACTCTTTAAATAATCTATTCTGTAATATACTTACTGTGGTCGAAGCTAACGCTCGCCGCATGGGATACATCCAGACAAATTTGCTGAAAGAATCTACGCAAATTAGTAGCATGGTATTTCCTGATTTAGAACGCGGGTAGGGTCCTGAAAAGTCTAAATAGATTTTGGAGAACGGGGTAGCAGGAATTTCTGAGATTAATTGACATATTTGGCTGTTTCTCGCTGGTTTTCTGAGTGCACACAACTTACACCTTTTCACATAATTAGCTATCTCACTGTTCATATTTTCCCAGTGATATTCTTTACGAAGTCGATGTATTGTTTTATTTATTCCCATATGTGCTCCAATGGTGGAAGAGTGGTAGTATTCCATCAGCATAGGTTTAATAATATCAGGGGCGATTATTCGTAAATATTTTCCGTTCGCTATTCTATAACATAATACTCTCTTACTCAATATGTATTTTTCTGACTTATTTCCTTTGTCAAGTTGTTCTATAATTGGTCTTAAACGGGGGTCTTATTGTTGATACTGGGCTAAATCTGTAAATGCAAGAGGAAAGTCGGTAATTAAAGCATTGATAATCGGCGTTTCTCTACTCTCCTTGTTTTCGTATGTTTTACTAGTCGGCTGGAACATACGTGACAGTGTATCGGCAACTACGTTTTGGGTGCCTCTAATATGTTGTACTTTAAATTTGAAACAATTTAATCTTAATACCCATCTTCCGATACGACCTAACTGTTTTGGGTGATTTAGTAGCCAAGATAATGCTTGATTATCCGTTTCTAACAGAAATTCTTTATGTTCTAAAAAGGGTTTGAACTTCTCAAAAGCGAAAACGATAGCTAAACATTCTAATTCGTATGCGGAGTATTTCTTTTCTTGATCTGTCAGGGTGCGTGATGCGTAACTAATAGGTAGTCTAGAGTTATCTACTTCCTGATATATTACTGCACCTAGGGCTACACTTGAACTGGCTGTCTGCACTACAAACGGTTTTGTAAAATCGGCTAATTGTAGTACTGGGGGTGATATGATGCTTTCTTTTAGTTTCTCGAATGCAGTTTGGTGTTGTACGTTCCACACAAATTTAACTCCCTTCTTTCTTAAAGCATTCAGAGATTCTGCAATTTCGGCTAGATGTGGGATATACTTGTGGAAATAATTTATCATTCCCAAAAATCGGGCTATTCCTTTCGCATCCCGCGGTGGTAAAAATTCTCTGATCGCAGGGTTCGCTCGGGGTCTATGCTTACCTTTCCTTTGGCTTTTACGATGTGACCTAAAAATGAAAATTGTGTGACAGCAAAATTTACTTTACTGGGGTTTACGGTTAATCCAGCTTTCTCCAACCGGGATAGTACTTCACGTAGATGTTCAAGATGTTTGTCAATTGACTCGCTGTAGATAACGATGTCATCTAAGTAGTGATACACATATTTAAATTTTATATCATGAAATAATTTTTCTAATAATCTGTTACAGACAGAACTACCTTGGGATATACCAAAGGGTACTCTCGTAAATTGGTACAGGTTGAAAGGGACGGCAAATGCGGTTAGACGTTTTGATTCTTCCGAGAGAGGTATCTGGTGAAATGCCTGATTTAGATCCAGATGGTAAAAATTTTCGCTTTCGTAAAATAATGAAAAGCACTGTGGATGTCGGGAAGGGGTATAGACTCGAATTCTATCCGTTTATTTAGTTGCCTGTAGTCCATAACTAGTCTATGTTTGTCGTTACTTTTTGGTACTAAAAACGCTGGTGATGAATAAGATGAATTAGAGGGTTCGATGACTCCTTGTTCTAATAATTTGTTAATTTGGTTCCTCATTACTTCCATTTTTGGAGGTGATAACTTGTATGGGGCTAAACGTATTACTTTATTGTCGCTCAAAGTGATTTTGTACTCTATCAGGTCCGTCAGTCCTAACTCTGGGGTGAGGACTTTGGAGAACTGTTCTATTAATGTCTGCATTTTCCGTCTATCTTTACTTTCCAGATGACCTAATTCAGACTCGTGATGTTCTAGATGTGTAGAAGTAGTTCCAGTACTTTCTCTGTTATTTGCATTATCATCCAAACTATATTTTTGTGAACGATCGAATCCAAAATAAAATTTCTTATCGTGAATATCTAGAATTATTCCGGTTTTACTGATAAAATCAGCTCCCAATATTAACTCGGGTCCTAACTTGTCGCATACCAACATTGGAAAATACCACGTTAGATTTTTAATTTTTACTTTAAACGTGATGATAAGTTTTATCATTAAATTTTGTTTATTAGCTGTAGCGCATCTAGTATTCACTGATTGACTGCGTTTAGCTAAGTGGTGTTTAAATAATTTATCGCCTAGCTGTTGACTAATTAAACTTCGCGTTGATCCGGAATCAATCAATCCGAGGGTGGATGTAACACCGAGGTCAACTTGTATATACGGTAATTGACACTTACTGAAATCACATTTATTAATAGCGTTACATTTATCAATAAATTTTCTAACATAGGGGTCTAATTTTCTTTTGTTATTATTATTTTTTTTTAATTTGTTGTCTCTCAGGGGTTTACCTGTTTTCACGATGCTGCGGAAGACACAGGATTTCAGATCTCCCTGCCTTACATGTTTTTTGGATAAGGGGTTTTCTGATAGTACTGTTTCCGTTTACAGTTTCTACTGATGTGCCCAGGTTTCCCGCAGTTATAGCATACATTTTCTTTACGTGGGGTCTCACTGGTTTCCTGTCGAGGTTGAGGCTCCTTGGACTTACCATGGTCATGAAGATTGGCTGGTTGACGAAATGGTCGTCTTTCTCGATGAGTTCTTGCATTGGAGACTAGGGCTTGCGTTTCCTTTCTATGTAGTGTAGTGGATAGCGATGCATGTCTGTTCTGATCTACGTACCATACATTTGAAGAGTGAATACTACATTGTTCTAGATCAGCGAAAGTGTGAGGCCTATTTATTAGTGCTAATCGAGAGCGTTCTTCTGGAGATAAGCCTACTAGAATAGTATCAACCAATTGTTTCTCACTCCAGTCGACTTGCAGTAGTCGCGAAGATTCTCTGATGTCTGCAATATAGTGGGCCAGCCTTTCATGGGCTCCTTGTACTCGAAGTACGGTATTTCTTTTAATCTCCTCGTAAATTCCCGTGGGGATAAAATGTTTTATTATTGTAGTATGAAGTTCTTCTACTGGAAGAGTCAAGCTTAATGATTCCTGTACACGATCTCGTAATGGTGGTTTACATTTGGGTATGATTACTTGCAGGATTTGCCAATCGTTCAGTTGCTGTAAATCTTTTATTTGCAGGAGGTATCTGATGAAATTTAACAGTTTCGTAATACTTAAGCCATCGGTGTAGGGAATTTCTATAATAATTTTTTCTACTGGGTGTGTGATCTTTCCGTAGAGGTCTACATTAAAATTTACATTTGGTATACATTTCGAAGGATTTGTTGCTGCGTTAGGCGTCGTAATCGCATATCTACTGGTGCGAGTATGGTGACCACTAGGCTGTGGGGGTTCTGATATCGTGAGAGTATTTAATTCTCTACTAGCTAGCTGTTCATGTGTCGGTTGTATCTTCGATACGATGGGTGATTCGTGGTTCGCGGTGGAGGGAGGGTGTTCTAAAGTAGGAGATTGAACCGGGGAAATATATAATTTTTGTAAGGAGTGCTCAATTTCTTCCATTCTAGACGAGTCTGACTTTCTTCGCAATTCGTTGATAATTGTGGGTAATTGACGTAATGCCTCATCCGCAAATTTTTGCACATCGGGAGGGGTTACGGTGACGTCGGGGCAGTTCAATAAATTGTTCAACCGGCGGGTTAAATGTTCTATTCGTTGCGTGACGCGCAATATTACTGTAGGTGATTTTTCGTCGTGAATTTTTTGAGATAACAACGTTAGTTCCCTATACATCGCATAACAGGTTTCTCGTTCGCTGTCATAATCGAGTTCACGTAATCTATCTAACTGCGAGGGTATATCTGATCTGCTTTCGCGTAATGATTTGCGCAATTCAGAGACCGTTACGTTCGCGTGAGGTAAACCACGTAAAATAGCTTCGTAGCACAATTCATCTTTTAATAATAGATCGGTGTTAAATACAGCCATTTTTGAAATGTGAGTGACTATAAATACTTATTCTACTATTCGCATTAAATTCTATACTACACTTTCTTGTTTTCACACATAAACGATTAAAGTTCACATTTAAAATTTACATTGGTAATGCGAGAAGTACATTTCAGAGAAAGAGAAATCTCACACAGGCGTCAATATACATTCAACGAAGGGGGAAATTCTCGGTCACTACGCACAGGATGATACACGCTTCTTATAACAATAGAACCATCGAAGAGGGTTGGGTATTGTCTAACTCAACTTTGCGCGAGGTAACTATGACAGTTTTACACAGGCTTGGACAAGAAAATTAACCGGTCAGATTTTGTTTACAAACCGACACGTTGAAGAATGAAATTTTGACAAGTAAGTACCTGATGTTGTATCGTATACATGTGGCGTTAAATTAACATTGAGTAAACTCCTACATCTAATTCACAATTAAAGTTACCTATTTACAATACTATTATAAAAATAATTATCATTTTTATTTTATTTAAAATTTTAGTTATATATTAAAGTACATGAGTGAATAAATCAACAGGGTGTCACAATATTACACAATTATTTATTAAACAAAACAGAGTGGCGCATTTTATATGCGTCACGATGCACACAATTATTATTATTATTTTTTTTTTACATAGCAGAGTGGCGCATCTTATATGTGTCACTCTGTACACAGGTGCGCATCTTATAACGTCTCAGCTACGTTATAACATCGGGAACCTGTGCATACTTACCTCTGATCAATTGCACGGGCTGCCATACTCGTAATCAACTTTTAGTTACTAGATAAACCAGCACTAGTTATAACTAAAGGAACTTTTACATGGGGGTCTGATGATTTATTCACTCACTGTTGTAGTGTAAAGTAACGACATCTCTTTATTAAATCATTACTACAACAGCTCTACATAAATATTCCCATATAAGGTTTTCTGAATAAAAGATTACAATTTATAACAGATTTAGGTAAAGAACTGGGGCCAAAACATATGGATTTATCAGTGCTAGCATTTATCCACGGATCCGGGACCTTAAACTTGTTTATGAGTTAAGCTCGCTTACTTATATTCTATAATACTATTTGGGGGCCATTTGAAGAATGGACTTAATCTAAAAATTTGTATCAGTGAAGCTATACATATACATCAACATTATTCGGTACTACAAATATTTTGAATTCTAAAACATACTACATCTTATAAAGTGGTTATCATTACAATCTTTCTATTTTTTTTTTTTTATTTCAACTGTCTTTAACAATGGTTAGAATTTTAATTAATCACGTAGAACAAGTCTCCGTGTCACCTGCCATATCCACCAGTTTACTCGTAGTCAGGGTCCTTGGTCCTTATGGTGTTCGTCAGCGGTTGATCTTAAGTGGAGTTAACTTTCCTGTTGAAGTTCCTGTAGTGGTTAGTTCATAATCAAGTAGCGTGGAGGTTCTCAGAAGTCTCGTAGTTAAACATCGTTAGTGGTATAAGTGCCGTAAATGTTCTTGTTTGTTGCAGAATCGCACGTCAATTTATTGTTTATAAAAGTTCTCACTTTTGGTAGCTCGTACCATATTATTTAAAACAACATAGACATCTTACAAATTAAACAAACGAGATGTCATCCCTTACACAGTTATTTATGCATTTCGTTTTTTTAACATTTAGACTACTACCACACTAATTTGGCAATACTTTTGCTACACATTGTTGTGTCTGTCTTCTAAATACAAACATTCTGTCTTTCTCTGAGACATGGTTCAAGCGCGTGTTTTCTACGCGAGCGCTTCATCTCGACTCTCTACTATGTAGGAAGGGTCAGTTAATCGCGCGGAGTTTACGCGTCGCAACAAAATAGTTCCATATTTATCTTCTATTTAAGGGGTTAAAGTTTGACCTTTTAAATATCCAAAGATATTCTTAATTACAGACTTCATTATAGTACACTACTGGGGTCTCTTTTATTTATTTATTTAATATTAATTTACAAGGATTATTAGTTTGTTTAGAGGTCGGTATTCAAGTTAATTCCGGTTAGCGCATGTCTATGCAGGGTTAATTAACAAAGGTTTCCCTATCTGTACACTCGTATTCCTTTTATTTTATTATTAAAACTCTTTATTAAATATTATTATGATTTATGATAGCGATAAAAATTAGTTTAAATGTGCGATTTATTAAAATTTAAAATTTCTCAGCTTTTACATTCCCTATTTATTAATTATTTTATTTTTAATCAATGAAATCGTCACATACTCCGCCGCATAAAACAGAATCTGGGTGGGGGGGGAAATATATGTTATTTGGTCAGCAACGTACTGGGAGTATGCTTGGGGATTACCGTGTGAAATTTCTCTCACTCGTTTCTCTGTATAAAATTATGAGCTGCATAAGTCACTCTCGACTTGCTTATTCTTATTATCAATATATATATACAATACCTTACAGACTAATTCTTATATTACATAAAATTCACACCTTATAAAATATATTGTAAACATACTAAATTCTTCTTAAATCTACTACTTACAACTACTACTGGATTTTTCTTTAGTTTGTGAGTTACCCTTGTTATAGAATTACTCTTTAAGTAAGTTATTTCTTAATTATTACTTATATTCGATGTCAGCTGACTTCTCACTTTGCTCTACTTTCAATGAATAGGATTCAAGGTTGATCAGGCCTCGTACCTATTTATACGATTAGGTAGCCAATTGTTACTCAAGTACTCTTTAGCAGTTGAGTACAAAACATATACCTTTTTACTACATTTATTTTGCTTGCACTCTACCATTTCCTTTTTCGTGACAACGCTTTATCTGCGAAATATGTGTTCTTCGTACATATTTTTGAGTAGAGGGTTCGTACAGGGCTACAGTTACTGGAGTTAAGTATTTGTGAATTTGATAAGGACCGCACCATCGGTATGATAGCTTGGAGGTTGTCTTATCGATTGCACTACTCGTAGGGTGTGTTTTATACATTACTAAGTCACCTATTTGGTACTTTACTTCATTATTATTATTATTTCGCTCGTGATATTTCCGTGATTTCGCCAAGTTTGCTCGTAAATTAGCGCGCGCTTCATTCCAGATTTTCTTTATATTTTTATCCCTAATTTCAAGGGGTAGTAACTCATGTATTTTCCACTTAGCGGATAATGGGTGGTTAGGTTTGTATTTAAACAATAATTCGAATGGGGTAGACTTATGTCCTTCATGATAGGCTGAATTAAAGGCGAATTGTATCCAGGATAGGTTCTGGTCCCAAGACGTATGGTCGTTTGCATGGTAGGCTACTAAAGCAGATTTTAGGTTTCGCAAATACCTTTCAGCTATATTACCTTGCGGACGATACTCTGTAGTGGTAATGTGGTCTATCCCTAATTTGAAACACATGTTCCTGAATTCCTTTGACTTAAACTGGGGTCCGTTATCCGATTCTAGATGTACGGGAGTACCGAACTCTTTAAATAATCTATTCTGTAATATACTTACTGTGGTCGAAGCTAACGCTCGCCGCATGGGATACATCCAGACAAATTTGCTGAAAGAATCTACGCAAATTAGTAGCATGGTATTTCCTGATTTAGAACGCGGGTAGGGTCCTGAAAAGTCTAAATAGATTTTGGAGAACGGGGTAGCAGGAATTTCTGAGATTAATTGACATATTTGGCTGTTTCTCGCTGGTTTTCTGAGTGCACACAACTTACACCTTTTCACATAATTAGCTATCTCACTGTTCATATTTCCCCAGTGATATTCTTTACGAATTCGATGTATTGTTTTATTTATTCCCATATGTGCTCCAATGGTGGAAGAGTGGTAGTATTCCATCAGCATAGGTTTAATAATATCAGGGGCGATTATTCGTAAATATTTTCCGTTCGCTATTCTATAACATAATACTCTCTTACTCAATATGTATTTTTCTGACTTATTTCCTTTGTCAAGTTGTTCTATAATTGGTCTTAAACGGGGGTCTTATTGTTGATACTGGGCTAAATCTGTAAATGCAAGAGGAAAGTCGGTATTTAAAGCATTGATAATCGGCGTTTCTCTACTCTCCTTGTTTTCGTATGTTTTACTAGTCGGCTGGAACATACGTGACAGTGTATCGGCAACTACGTTTTGGGTGCCTCTAATATGTTGTACTTTAAATTTGAAACAATTTAATCTTAATACCTATCTTCCGATACGACCTAACTGTTTTGGGTGATTTAGTAGCCAAGATAATGCTTGATTATCCGTTTCTAACAGAAATTCTTTATGTTCTAAAAAGGGTTTGAACTTCTCAAAAGCGAAAACGATAGCTAAACATTCTAATTCTTATGCGGAGTATTTCTTTTCTTGATCTGTCAGGGTGCGTGATGCGTAACTAATAGGTAGTCTAGAGTTATCTACTTCCTGATATATTACTGCACCTAGGGCTACACTTGAACTGTCTGTCTGCACTACAAACGGTTTTGTAAAATCGGCTAATTGTAGTACTGGGGGTGATATGATGCTTTCTTTTAGTTTCTCGAATGCAGTTTGGTGTTGTACGTTCCACACAAATTTAACTCCCTTCTTTCTTAAAGCATTCAGAGATTCTGCAATTTCGGCTAGATGTGGGATATACTTGTGGAAATAATTTATCATTCCCAAAAATCGGGCTATTCCTTTCGCATCCCGCGGTGGTAAAAATTCTCTGATCGCAGGGTTCGCTCGGGGTCTATGCTTACCTTTCCTTTGGCTTTTACGATGTGACCTAAAAATGAAAATTGTGTGACGGCAAAATTTACTTTACTGGGGTTTACGGTTAATCCAGCTTTCTCCAACCGGGATAGTACTTCACGTAGATGTTCAAGATGTTTGTCAATTGACTCGCTGTAGATAACGATGTCATCTAAGTAGTGATACACATATTTAAATTTTATATCATGAAATAATTTTTCTAATAATCTGTTACAGACAGAACTACCTTGGGATATACCAAAGGGTACTCTCGTAAATTGGTACAGGTTGAAAGGGACGGCAAATGCGGTTAGACGTTTTGATTCTTCCGAGAGAGGTATCTGGTGAAATGCCTGATTTAGATCCAGATGGTAAAAATGTTCGCTTTCGTAAAATAATGAAAAGCACTGTGGATGTCGGGAAGGGGTATAGACTCGAATTCTATCCGTTTATTTAGTTGCCTGTAGTCCATAACTAGTCTATGTTTGTCGTTACTTTTTGGTACTAAAAACGCTGGTGATGAATAAGATGAATTAGAGGGTTCGATGACTCCTTGTTCTAATAATTTGTTAATTTGGTTCCTCATTACTTCCATTTTTGGAGGTGATAACTTGTATGGGGCTAAACGTATTACTTTATTGTCGCTCAAAGTGATTTTGTACTCTATCAGGTCCGTCAGTCCTAACTCTGGGGTGAGGACTTTGGAGAACTGTTCTATTAATGTCTGCATTTTCCGTCTATCTTTACTTTCCAGATGACCTAATTCAGACTCGTGATGTTCTAGATGTGTAGAAGTAGTTCCAGTACTTTCTCTGTTATTTGCATTATCATCCAAACTATATTTTTGTGAACGATCGAATCCAAAATAAAATTTCTTATCGTGAATATCTAGAATTATTCCGGTTTTACTGATAAAATCAGCTCCCAATATTAACTCGGGTCCTAACTTGTCGCATACCAACATTGGAAAATACCACGTTAGATTTTTAATTTTTACTTTAAACGTGATGATAAGTTTTATCATTAAATTTTGTTTATTAGCTGTAGCGCATCTAGTATTCACTGATTGACTGCGTTTAGCTAAGTGGTGTTTAAATAATTTATCGCCTAGCTGTTGACTAATTAAACTTCGCGTTGATCCGGAATCAATCAATCCGAGGGTGGATGTAACACCGAGGTCAACTTGTATATACGGTAATTGACACTTACTGAAATCACATTTATTAATAGCGTTACATTTATCAATAAATTTTCTAACATAGGGGTCTAATTTTCTTTTGTTATTATTATTTTTTTTTAATTTGTTGTCTCTCAGGGGTTTACCTGTTTTCACGATGCTGCGGAAGACACAGGATTTCAGATCTCCCTGCCTTACATGTTTTTTGGATAAGGGGTTTTCTGATAGTACTGTTTCCGTTTACAGTTTCTACTGATGTGCCCAGGTTTCCCGCAGTTATAGCATACATTTTCTTTACGTGGGGTCTCACTGGTTTCCTGTCGAGGTTGAGGCTCCTTGGACTTACCATGGTCATGAAGATTGGCTGGTTGACGAAATGGTCGTCTTTCTCGATGAGTTCTTGCATTGGAGACTAGGGCTTGCGTTTCCTTTCTATGTAGTGTAGTGGATAGCGATGCATGTCTGTTCTGATCTACGTACCATACATTTGAAGAGTGAATACTACATTGTTCTAGATCAGCGAAAGTGTGAGGCCTATTTATTAGTGCTAATCGAGAGCGTTCTTCTGGAGATAAGCCTACTAGAATAGTATCAACCAATTGTTTCTCACTCCAGTCGACTTGCAGTAGTCGCGAAGATTCTCTGATGTCTGCAATATAGTGGGCCAGCCTTTCATGGGCTCCTTGTACTCGAAGTACGGTATTTCTTTTAATCTCCTCGTAAATTCCCGTGGGGATAAAATGTTTTATTATTGTAGTATGAAGTTCTTCTACTGGAAGAGTCGAGCTTAATGATTCCAGTACACGATCTCGTAATGGTGGTTTACATTTGGGTATGATTACTTGCAGGATTTGCCAATCGTTCAGTTGCTGTAAATCTTTTATTTGCAGGAGGTATCTGATGAAATTTAACAGTTTCGTAATACTTAAGCCATCGGTGTAGGGAATTTCTGTAATAATTTTTTCTACTGGGTGTGTGATCTTTCCGTAGAGGTCTACATTAAAATTTACATTTGGTATACATTTCGAAGGATTTGTTGCTGCGTTAGGCGTCGTAATCGCATATCTACTGGTGCGAGTATGGTGACCACTAGGCTGTGGGGGTTCTGATATCGTGAGAGTATTTAATTCTCTACTAGCTAGCTGTTCATGTGTCGGTTGTATCTTCGATACGATGGGTGATTCGTGGTTCGCGGTGGAGGGAGGGTGTTCTAAAGTAGGAGATTGAACCGGGGAAATATATAATTTTTGTAAGGAGTGCTCAATTTCTTCCATTCTAGACGAGTCTGACTTTCTTCGCAATTCGTTGATAATTGTGGGTAATTGACGTAATGCCTCATCCGCAAATTTTTGCACATCGGGAGGGGTTACGGTGACGTCGGGGCAGTTCAATAAATTGTTCAACCGGCGGGTTAAATGTTCTATTCGTTGCGTGACGCGCAATATTACTGTAGGTGATTTTTCGTCGTGAATTTTTTGAGATAACAACGTTAGTTCCCTATACATCGCATAACAGGTTTCTCGTTCGCTGTCATAATCGAGTTCACGTAATCTATCTAACTGCGAGGGTATATCTGATCTGCTTTCGCGTAATGATTTGCGCAATTCAGAGACCGTTACGTTCGCGTGAGGTAAACCACGTAAAATAGCTTCGTAGCACAATTCATCTTTTAATAATAGATCGGTGTTAAATACAGCCATTTTTGAAATGTGAGTGACTATAAATACTTATTCTACTATTCGCATTAAATTCTATACTACACTTTCTTGTTTTCACACATAAACGATTAAAGTTCACATTTAAAATTTACATTGGTAATGCGAGAAGTACATTTCAGAGAAAGAGAAATCTCACACAGGCGTCAATATACATTCAACGAAGGGGGAAATTCTCGGTCACTACGCACAGGATGATACACGCTTCTTATAACAATAGAACCATCGAAGAGGGTTGGGTATTGTCTAACTCAACTTTGCGCGAGGTAACTATGACAGTTTTACACAGGCTTGGACAAGAAAATTAACCGGTCAGATTTTGTTTACAAACCGACACGTTGAAGAATGAAATTTTGACAAGTAAGTACCTGATGTTGTATCGTATACATGTGGCGTTAAATTAACATTGAGTAAACTCCTACATCTAATTCACAATTAAAGTTACCTATTTACAATACTATTATAAAAATAATTATCATTTTTATTTTATTTAAAATTTTAGTTATATATTAAAGTACATGAGTGAATAAATCAACAGGGTGTCACAATATTACACAATTATTTATTAAACAAAACAGAGTGGCGCATTTTATATGCGTCACGATGCACACAATTATTATTATTATTTTTTTTTTACATAGCAGAGTGGCGCATCTTATATGTGTCACTCTGTACACAGGTGCGCATCTTATAACGTCTCAGCTACGTTATAACATCGGGAACCTGTGCATACTTACCTCTGATCAATTGCACGGGCTGCCATACTCGTAATCAACTTTTAATTACTAGATAAACCAGCACTAGTTATAACTAAAGGAACTTTTACATGGGGGTCTGATGATTTATTCACTCACTGTTGTAGTGTAAAGTAACGACATCTCTTTATTAAATCATTACTACAACAGCTCTACATAAATATTCCCATATAAGGTTTTCTGAATAAAAGATTACAATTTATAACAGATTTAGGTAAAGAACTGGGGCCAAAACATATGGATTTATCAGTGCTAGCATTTATCCACGGATCCGGGACCTTAAACTTGTTTATGAGTTAAGCTCGCTTATTTATATTCTATAATACTATTTGGGGGCCATTTGAAGAATGGACTTAATCTAAAAATTTGTATCAGTGAAGCTATACATATACATCAACATTATTCGGTACTACAAATATTTTGAATTCTAAGACATACTACATCTTATAAAGTGGTTATCATTACAATCTTTCTATTTTTTTTTTTTTATTTCAACTGTCTTTAACAATGGTTAGAATTTTAATTAATCACGTAGAACAAGTCTCCGTGTCACCTGCCATATCCACCAGTTTACTCGTAGTCAGGGTCCTTGGTCCTTATGGTGTTCGTCAGCGGTTGATCTTAAGTGGAGTTAACTTTCCTGTTGAAGTTCCTGTAGTGGTTAGTTCATAATCAAGTAGCGTGGAGGTTCTCAGAAGTCTCGTAGTTAAACATCGTTAGTGGTATAAGTGCCGTAAATGTTCTTGTTTGTTGCAGAATCGCACGTCAATTTATTGTTTATAAAAGTTCTCACTTTTGGTAGCTCGTACCATATTATTTAAAACAACATAGACATCTTACAAATTAAACAAACGAGATGTCATCCCTTACACAGTTATTTATGCATTTCGTTTTTTTAACATTTAGACTACTACCACACTAATTTGGCAATACTTTTGCTACACATTGTTGTGTCTGTCTTCTAAATACAAACATTCTGTCTTTCTCTGAGACATGGTTCAAGCGCGTGTTTTCTACGCGAGCGCTTCATCTCGACTCTCTACTATGTAGGAAGGGTCAGTTAATCGCGCGGAGTTTACGCGTCGCAACAAAATAGTTCCATATTTATCTTCTATTTAAGGGGTTAAAGTTTGACCTTTTAAATATCCAAAGATATTCTTAATTACAGACTTCATTATAGTACACTACTGGGGTCTCTTTTATTTATTTATTTAATATTAATTTACAAGGATTATTAGTTTGTTTAGAGGTCGGTATTCAAGTTAATTCCGGTTAGCGCATGTCTATGCAGGGTTAATTAACAAAGGTTTCCCTATCTGTACACTCGTATTCCTTTTATTTTATTATTAAAACTCTTTATTAAATATTATTATGATTTATGATAGCGATAAAAATTAGTTTAAATGTGCGATTTATTAAAATTTAAAATTTCTCAGCTTTTACATTCCCTATTTATTAATTATTTTATTTTTAATCAATGAAATCGTCACATACTCCGCCGCATAAAACAGAATCTGGGTGGGGGGGGAAATATATGTTATTTGGTCAGCAACGTACTGGGAGTATGCTTGGGGATTACCGTGTGAAATTTCTCTCACTCGTTTCTCTGTATAAAATTATGAGCTGCATAAGTCACTCTCGACTTGCTTATTCTTATTATCAATATATATATACAATACCTTACAGACTAATTCTTATATTACATAAAATTCACACCTTATAAAATATATTGTAAACATACTAAATTCTTCTTAAATCTACTACTTACAACTACTACTGGATTTTTCTTTAGTTTGTGAGTTACTCTTGTTATAGAATTACTCTTTAAGTAAGTTATTTCTTAATTATTACTTATATTCGATGTCAGCTGACTTCTCACTTTGCTCTACTTTCAATGAATAGGATTCAAGGTTGATCAGGCCTCGTACCTATTTATACGATTAGGTAGCCAATTGTTACTCAAGTACTCTTTAGCAGTTGAGTACAAAACATATACCTTTTTACTACATTTATTTTGCTTGCACTCTACCATTTCCTTTTTCGTGACAACGCTTTATCTGCGAAATATGTGTTCTTCGTACATATTTTTGAGTAGAGGGTTCGTACAGGGCTACAGTTACTGGAGTTAAGTATTTGTGAATTTGATAAGGACCGCACCATCGGTATGATAGCTTGGAGGTTGTCTTATCGATTGCACTACTCGTAGGGTGTGTTTTATACATTACTAAGTCACCTATTTGGTACTTTACTTCATTATTATTATTATTTCGCTCGTGATATTTCCGTGATTTCGCCAAGTTTGCTCGTAAATTAGCGCGCGCTTCATTCCAGATTTTCTTTATATTTTTATCCCTAATTTCAAGGGGTAGTAACTCATGTATTTTCCACTTAGCGGATAATGGGTGGTTAGGTTTGTATTTAAACAATAATTCGAATGGGGTAGACTTATGTCCTTCATGATAGGCTGAATTAAAGGCGAATTGTATCCAGGATAGGTTCTGGTCCCAAGACGTATGGTCGTTTGCATGGTAGGCTACTAAAGCAGATTTTAGGTTTCGCAAATACCTTTCAGCTATATTACCTTGCGGACGATACTCTGTAGTGGTAATGTGGTCTATCCCTAATTTGAAACACATGTTCCTGAATTCCTTTGACTTAAACTGGGGTCCGTTATCCGATTCTAGATGTACGGGAGTACCGAACTCTTTAAATAATCTATTCTGTAATATACTTACTGTGGTCGAAGCTAACGCTCGCCGCATGGGATACATCCAGACAAATTTGCTGAAAGAATCTACGCAAATTAGTAGCATGGTATTTCCTGATTTAGAACGCGGGTAGGGTCCTGAAAAGTCTAAATAGATTTTGGAGAACGGGGTAGCAGGAATTTCTGAGATTAATTGACATATTTGGCTGTTTCTCGCTGGTTTTCTGAGTGCACACAACTTACACCTTTTCACATAATTAGCTATCTCACTGTTCATATTTCCCCAGTGATATTCTTTACGAATTCGATGTATTGTTTTATTTATTCCCATATGTGCTCCAATGGTGGAAGAGTGGTAGTATTCCATCAGCATAGGTTTAATAATATCAGGGGCGATTATTCGTAAATATTTTCCGTTCGCTATTCTATAACATAATACTCTCTTACTCAATATGTATTTTTCTGACTTATTTCCTTTGTCAAGTTGTTCTATAATTGGTCTTAAACGGGGGTCTTATTGTTGATACTGGGCTAAATCTGTAAATGCAAGAGGAAAGTCGGTAATTAAAGCATTGATAATCGGCGTTTCTCTACTCTCCTTGTTTTCGTATGTTTTACTAGTCGGCTGGAACATACGTGACAGTGTATCGGCAACTACGTTTTGGGTGCCTCTAATATGTTGTACTTTAAATTTGAAACAATTTAATCTTAATACCCATCTTCCGATACGACCTAACTGTTTTGGGTGATTTAGTAGCCAAGATAATGCTTGATTATCCGTTTCTAACAGAAATTCTTTATGTTCTAAAAAGGGTTTGAACTTCTCAAAAGCGAAAACGATAGCTAAACATTCTAATTCCTATGCGGAGTATTTCTTTTCTTGATCTGTCAGGGTGCGTGATGCGTAACTAATAGGTAGTCTAGAGTTATCTACTTCCTGATATATTACTGCACCTAGGGCTACACTTGAACTGTCTGTCTGCACTACAAACGGTTTTGTAAAATCGGCTAATTGTAGTACTGGGGGTGATATGATGCTTTCTTTTAGTTTCTCGAATGCAGTTTGGTGTTGTACGTTCCACACAAATTTAACTCCCTTCTTTCTTAAAGCATTCAGAGATTCTGCAATTTCGGCTAGATGTGGGATATACTTGTGGAAATAATTTATCATTCCCAAAAATCGGGCTATTCCTTTCGCATCCCGCGGTGGTAAAAATTCTCTGATCGCAGGGTTCGCTCGGGGTCTATGCTTACCTTTCCTTTGGCTTTTACGATGTGACCTAAAAATGAAAATTGTGTGACGGCAAAATTTACTTTACTGGGGTTTACGGTTAATCCAGCTTTCTCCAACCGGGATAGTACTTCACGTAGATGTTCAAGATGTTTGTCAATTGACTCGCTGTAGATAACGATGTCATCTAAGTAGTGATACACATATTTAAATTTTATATCATGAAATAATTTTTCTAATAATCTGTTACAGACAGAACTACCTTGGGATATACCAAAGGGTACTCTCGTAAATTGGTACAGGTTGAAAGGGACGGCAAATGCGGTTAGACGTTTTGATTCTTCCGAGAGAGGTATCTGGTGAAATGCCTGATTTAGATCCAGATGGTAAAAATGTTCGCTTTCGTAAAATAATGAAAAGCACTGTGGATGTCGGGAAGGGGTATAGACTCGAATTCTATCCGTTTATTTAGTTGCCTGTAGTCCATAACTAGTCTATGTTTGTCGTTACTTTTTGGTACTAAAAACGCTGGTGATGAATAAGATGAATTAGAGGGTTCGATGACTCCTTGTTCTAATAATTTGTTAATTTGGTTCCTCATTACTTCCATTTTTGGAGGTGATAACTTGTATGGGGCTAAACGTATTACTTTATTGTCGCTCAAAGTGATTTTGTACTCTATCAGGTCCGTCAGTCCTAACTCTGGGGTGAGGACTTTGGAGAACTGTTCTATTAATGTCTGCATTTTCCGTCTATCTTTACTTTCCAGATGACCTAATTCAGACTCGTGATGTTCTAGATGTGTAGAAGTAGTTCCAGTACTTTCTCTGTTATTTGCATTATCATCCAAACTATATTTTTGTGAACGATCGAATCCAAAATAAAATTTCTTATCGTGAATATCTAGAATTATTCCGGTTTTACTGATAAAATCAGCTCCCAATATTAACTCGGGTCCTAACTTGTCGCATACCAACATTGGAAAATACCACGTTAGATTTTTAATTTTTACTTTAAACGTGATGATAAGTTTTATCATTAAATTTTGTTTATTAGCTGTAGCGCATCTAGTATTCACTGATTGACTGCGTTTAGCTAAGTGGTGTTTAAATAATTTATCGCCTAGCTGTTGACTAATTAAACTTCGCGTTGATCCGGAATCAATCAATCCGAGGGTGGATGTAACACCGAGGTCAACTTGTATATACGGTAATTGACACTTACTGAAATCACATTTATTAATAGCGTTACATTTATCAATAAATTTTCTAACATAGGGGTCTAATTTTCTTTTGTTATTATTATTTTTTTTTAATTTGTTGTCTCTCAGGGGTTTACCTGTTTTCACGATGCTGCGGAAGACACAGGATTTCAGATCTCCCTGCCTTACATGTTTTTTGGATAAGGGGTTTTCTGATAGTACTGTTTCCGTTTACAGTTTCTACTGATGTGCCCAGGTTTCCCGCAGTTATAGCATACATTTTCTTTACGTGGGGTCTCACTGGTTTCCTGTCGAGGTTGAGGCTCCTTGGACTTACCATGGTCATGAAGATTGGCTGGTTGACGAAATGGTCGTCTTTCTCGATGAGTTCTTGCATTGGAGACTAGGGCTTGCGTTTCCTTTCTATGTAGTGTAGTGGATAGCGATGCATGTCTGTTCTGATCTACGTACCATACATTTGAAGAGTGAATACTACATTGTTCTAGATCAGCGAAAGTGTGAGGCCTATTTATTAGTGCTAATCGAGAGCGTTCTTCTGGAGATAAGCCTACTAGAATAGTATCAACCAATTGTTTCTCACTCCAGTCGACTTGCAGTAGTCGCGAAGATTCTCTGATGTCTGCAATATAGTGGGCCAGCCTTTCATGGGCTCCTTGTACTCGAAGTACGGTATTTCTTTTAATCTCCTCGTAAATTCCCGTGGGGATAAAATGTTTTATTATTGTAGTATGAAGTTCTTCTACTGGAAGAGTCGAGCTTAATGATTCCAGTACACGATCTCGTAATGGTGGTTTACATTTGGGTATGATTACTTGCAGGATTTGCCAATCGTTCAGTTGCTGTAAATCTTTTATTTGCAGGAGGTATCTGATGAAATTTAACAGTTTCGTAATACTTAAGCCATCGGTGTAGGGAATTTCTGTAATAATTTTTTCTACTGGGTGTGTGATCTTTCCGTAGAGGTCTACATTAAAATTTACATTTGGTATACATTTCGAAGGATTTGTTGCTGCGTTAGGCGTCGTAATCGCATATCTACTGGTGCGAGTATGGTGACCACTAGGCTGTGGGGGTTCTGATATCGTGAGAGTATTTAATTCTCTACTAGCTAGCTGTTCATGTGTCGGTTGTATCTTCGATACGATGGGTGATTCGTGGTTCGCGGTGGAGGGAGGGTGTTCTAAAGTAGGAGATTGAACCGGGGAAATATATAATTTTTGTAAGGAGTGCTCAATTTCTTCCATTCTAGACGAGTCTGACTTTCTTCGCAATTCGTTGATAATTGTGGGTAATTGACGTAATGCCTCATCCGCAAATTTTTGCACATCGGGAGGGGTTACGGTGACGTCGGGGCAGTTCAATAAATTGTTCAACCGGCGGGTTAAATGTTCTATTCGTTGCGTGACGCGCAATATTACTGTAGGTGATTTTTCGTCGTGAATTTTTTGAGATAACAACGTTAGTTCCCTATACATCGCATAACAGGTTTCTCGTTCGCTGTCATAATCGAGTTCACGTAATCTATCTAACTGCGAGGGTATATCTGATCTGCTTTCGCGTAATGATTTGCGCAATTCAGAGACCGTTACGTTCGCGTGAGGTAAACCACGTAAAATAGCTTCGTAGCACAATTCATCTTTTAATAATAGATCGGTGTTAAATACAGCCATTTTTGAAATGTGAGTGACTATAAATACTTATTCTACTATTCGCATTAAATTCTATACTACACTTTCTTGTTTTCACACATAAACGATTAAAGTTCACATTTAAAATTTACATTGGTAATGCGAGAAGTACATTTCAGAGAAAGAGAAATCTCACACAGGCGTCAATATACATTCAACGAAGGGGGAAATTCTCGGTCACTACGCACAGGATGATACACGCTTCTTATAACAATAGAACCATCGAAGAGGGTTGGGTATTGTCTAACTCAACTTTGCGCGAGGTAACTATGACAGTTTTACACAGGCTTGGACAAGAAAATTAACCGGTCAGATTTTGTTTACAAACCGACATGTTGAAGAATGAAATTTTGACAAGTAAGTACCTAATGTTGTATCGTATACATGTGGCGTTAAATTAACATTGAGTAAACTCCTACATCTAATTCACAATTAAAGTTACCTATTTACAATACTATTATAAAAATAATTATCATTTTTATTTTATTTAAAATTTTAGTTATATATTAAAGTACATGAGTGAATAAATCAACAGGGTGTCACAATATTACACAATTATTTATTAAACAAAACAGAGTGGCGCATTTTATATGCGTCACGATGCACACAATTATTATTATTATTTTTTTTTTACATAGAAGAGTGGCGCATCTTATATGTGTCACTCTGTACACAGGTGCGCATCTTATAACGTCTCAGCTACGTTATAACATCGGGAACCTGTGCATACTTACCTCTGATCAATTGCACGGGCTGCCATACTCGTAATCAACTTTTAATTACTAGATAAACCAGCACTAGTTATAACTAAAGGAACTTTTACATGGGGGTCTGATGATTTATTCACTCACTGTTGTAGTGTAAAGTAACGACATCTCTTTATTAAATCATTACTACAACAGCTCTACATAAATATTCCCATATAAGGTTTTCTGAATAAAAGATTACAATTTATAACAGATTTAGGTAAAGAACTGGGGCCAAAACATATGGATTTATCAGTGCTAGCATTTATCCACGGATCCGGGACCTTAAACTTGTTTATGAGTTAAGCTCGCTTATTTATATTCTATAATACTATTTGGGGGCCATTTGAAGAATGGACTTAATCTAAAAATTTGTATCAGTGAAGCTATACATATACATCAACATTATTCGGTACTACAAATATTTTGAATTCTAAAACATACTACATCTTATAAAGTGGTTATCATTACAATCTTTCTATTTTTTTTTTTTTTATTTCAACTGTCTTTAACAATGGTTAGAATTTTAATTAATCACGTAGAACAAGTCTCCGTGTCACCTGCCATAACCACCAGTTTACTCGTAGTCAGGGTCCTTGGTCCTTATGGTGTTCGTCAGCGGTTGATCTTAAGTGGAGTTAACTTTCCTGTTGAAGTTCCTGTAGTGGTTAGTTCATAATCAAGTAGCGTGGAGGTTCTCAGAAGTCTCGTAGTTAAACATCGTTAGTGGTATAAGTGCCGTAAATGTTCTTGTTTGTTGCAGAATCGCACGTCACATTATTGTTTATAAAAGTTCTCACTTTTGGTAGCTCGTACCATATTATTTAAAACAACATAGACATCTTACAAATTAAACAAACGAGATGTCATCCCTTACACAATTATTTATGCATTTCGTTTTTTTAACATTTAGACTACTACCACACTAATTTGGCAATACTTTTGCTACACATTGTTGTGTCTGTCTTCTAAATACAAACATTCTGTCTTTCTCTGAGACATGGTTCAAGCGCGTGTTTTCTACGCGAGCGCTTCATCTCGACTCTCTACTATGTAGGAAGGGTCAGTTAATCGCGCGGAGTTTACGCGTCGCAACAAAATAGTTCCATATTTATCTTCTATTTAAGGGGTTAAAGTTTGACCTTTTAAATATCCAAAGATATTCTTAATTACAGACTTCATTATAGTACACTACTGGGGTCTCTTTTATTTATTTATTTAATATTAATTTACAAGGATTATTAGTTTGTTTAGGGGTCGATATTCAAGTTAATTCCGGTTAGCGCATGTATATGCAGGGTTAATTAACAAGGGTTTCCCTATCTGTACACTCGTATTCTTTTATTTTATTATTAAAACTCTTTGTTAAATATTATTATGATTTATGATAGCGATAAAAATTAGTTTAAATGTGCGATTTATTAAAATTTTAAATTTCTCAGCTTTTACATTCCCTATTTATTAATTATTTTATTTTTAATTAATGAAATCGTCACAATATGTCCTAACTCTTATAGAATTTATGATATTCAAAATTTAGAATTCTGTATGTAGAAAGTGCACTTTTAGAATAGTAGTATAAATGTGGGGGTTAGAAAACACTTCCGGGTTCCAGTTGAAAACACTACCGGGTTCCAGTTCATGACGTCATAGAGGCACTGGCAGCTGGTGTCCGAGCTGTCCAAGTGACGTCACTGTTTTGTGTGTGTGTGTGTATGTGTGACTGAAACACTTCCGTGTTCCAGTTCATGACATCACACAGAGGCTCAAGTCGCTGGCTTTCGGATGGCTAAAACCTGTTTCAAGACGTCACGGAGGCCGTGGTTTCTGCATGTCCAAAATTTGGTAGCCGAAAACAATGTGTAGCGGATGGGGGTACCCGGAATTCGGCGGTTGCCCGGACGCGCAGAGGCTATGTCATCGGGTACCGTTACTCGAAATTTTGGGGGTATCGGGTACCGTTACCCGAAATGTTTAAATCAACGGATGGGGGTACCCGAAATTTGTGGGTACGCCCACATGACGCATCTATAAAACACTGATTATGACGAAACAGGAGGCTGGGTGGATATGCTAGCTGGTTCGACGATTACGTGATGTCTGAAATTTGACACCCGAAATGTTTAGAACAACGGATGGGGGTACCCCGAAATTTTTGATGTTCAATATTTGACAACCGAAATGTTTAAAACAACGGATGGGGGGGGGGTACCTGAAATCTCTTGGTGTCCGAAAGTTAACACCCGAAATGTTTAAATCAACGGATGGGGGGTACCCGACATGACGCATGTGCTCGACTGCGAGGCGAGACAGTTGGTTTCTGTTATGTGTAAAAACAATGGGTATATGTTACATCATTAGTGTTTTATGATGTTAGTAGCTTATGACGTTACAGATTAATGAAGGAAGCGAAGCTGTGAAGTTGGATGAATCTGTTATATTGAACAGGTATAAAATATAACGCTTTTTTCCGCAATAATAACTAATTATTGATATATGGTATGCCATTGGTTTATGACGAGACGGGACACATGTTCATCCTAGTGGTTATCATCGCGTCTATTATTCACTGTCTTCTCATTAGACTCATTGCGTCTAATCATTTTCTTGCATACTTAACTATTTATAGCTGCAAATTTAATGCTGTGTAGCGAGCAATGTCCTGACTTGACCGAGCGACCCAAGAGCGATGTACTAGGTTGTCCTCAAAATATAAAAATTACTTCCATCTCGAGTACTATAAATGCAGCAGCAAAATACATGTAAGTCGCTCTGTAGCCACTCACGTAGATCAAGCACGTAGGTAAGCGCTGACTCCTTGACTATTTGTTGATTGTTTAATACACTTTTTCAGGTTGTGTAATTATTATCACTGAATAATTAGTTATTATTGTGAAAAATGTGTTATATACTTTGTATATATATTTTATAGGATGGTAATGCACTTTCAGGTTTTGTATATATGTTAATTTTGTATCGAATCGTATAAGGTAACTTGATCTATCGCGAACCATTCGATTGAACCGCTAATGCGTGTTGTAATAGTACTATTCCGTTCACAATGCTACAGGTTAATCTGTAACAGTGTTATATTACAGGTGTGACTAATACGTGTATTAAAAATAATATTTTTAAACTTTGTGTGTGTGTGTGTGTGTGTGTGTGTGTGTGTGTGTGTGTGTGTGTGTGTGTGTGTGTGTGTGTGTGTGTGTGTGTGTGTGTGTGTGTGTGTGTGTGTGTGTGTGTGTGTGTGTGTGTGTGAAACGTAACAACTGTGATAATTACTGATTCAACTGAATAACTAGATTTTGTGTGTATATTTTATAGTCATATGTTATATTGTTTATTTTTTTGACGGAACGTTTAACTACCGTGTGCTAGTGGAATGCAGAAGTTGCTTTGCTGCAGGGCATAGAGACCGGTCTCTGCACTTGCGTTCAGTATTGTGTCTGTTTTTGCAACGTAGCGCAGCGTTATGTATTTTATTTTGTAAAATAATGTTATATTATGGAATATGTCTGTGTCTAATACATACCACTGTTAGTTAGTTCATGTGTGTGTATGTGTTGTAATACAGTGTGACTCTAATCTGTTATATGTTTGTGAACCAATGTTACATTTCAGGAGTTATGGAATTTATCTCCAAGTATGTATATTACCCATTGATTTATATACAGACTGTATGTTTTTAATGTATAACTAGATTTTATGTGTATATTTTCTGTTGAATCGTACATCGTAAACGACCGGGTTCTGTCTGTCATATTTTACACGTAACTCGTTTTACCGCGGGCTATACAACACTGCGATTGTTCTGTTGTAAGCAGTCGGTCACCAGAGCGAAATTTTACTATTGTTTTAATATATTATAAAACAGATTCAATCATTTAAATATTATTCTATCGTGGGTGTATACTCGTATAGGTGGTTTATTTATTTTTTCGTGTAGTTATAAGCTTCGTATATGTTTGTAGTGAAATGTACCTTATTTCGTGTATATGAATAAAACAACTTTGTTTGAAATTACCGTAAATACATTATTTTATATTTAATCTCATTATAGTAATATTGTGTACGCATACTACGAAGGTTTATTTATTTTTTGTCAATGTAACGTTTTCTTTCTGCAGGCAATCAGTGTCATATTTCATGTGTTATTGCATTTTGCTGTGTTCCTATACATATAAGTATGTATATTTAAATATACAACAATGGTTTATTTTTTTCTGTGAATGTACCTGCTATATTATATTCGTTTTAATTTGTATAATTATAAATAATGTTGAACTCGCGTTTAGTACTGCATCTGTTTTACATCATAGCGCAGCGTTACGAAATTTTTCAGTAACTAATACACACAACTGTTAGTTAGTTCGTATGTGTGTGTATGTGTATGTGTGGGAAGCAGCTCAAAAACTGGTTTTTCAAACGAGCTATCTCTCTCGTGATGTGGTTGTCCTCGAACGTTGTGAAAATAATCTACTTTTGTAAGTGTTCTATATGTAATATCTTTCTGTATATGTTGATATCGTTCTGCTGTCATTATGTATGTGTCTGATGCACTATATTGAAAAATGAACAGATCATTAACTGAAAGTGTACACGCACTATTGATTGATATGCGTTATGTTATAAGAAATTATAAAACTCATTTATAAGAAATATAAAATCATTTTATTAATACATTAAATCCATTATTAATACATCTTATACATTTAGTAATACATTATTTGTTTGTGTTAATGGAAACGCGCGCGCACGCACACACGCACACACACAAACACACACACACACACACACACAATACAAAAATAGTACATGAAAATATTGTTATAGAACATAATTGCAGAGAAAAAATATTATACAAAGACAAATACTTTATATATATATATATATATATATATATATATATAACTGCTTCATAGTTACATCAGTGAAACAAATACATCTGCTTTGATCAATAACATACAATAACATACACAGCGATAGTGATATATCACTGTTATGTATGAATAAAATTGAGATACATTGTTACTGTTGTGGTTTATACAGAAACGTAATTTACTTATAATTTAAGTATAGTGTTAGAGTTACAATTAAAGTTTTTTCCAGTTGCTCAAAAATTAAACATAATATATTTATACATCAAGGTGGTACAAATAAAATTTTAGTTCATAAATAATCACAGTACATTTTATGTCATGGTTTAAAAACCAATAATTACCAGCACCCCACTTTATCGTATAGCATTCCTCATTATAAAATTTTGGTGTACAGATTGATGAATAACGGATAAAATCATGTTTCATATAATACATATTTCCAAACGACTTCTGTCTAGATAATACATGTCTATTGTAATGAATATAATTTATATTGTGATATTTACAGAATGTAATTGGAATTTCTCTTAAGAACGAAAACAATGTGTAAAATTGTGTATTGATGAATTCATTAAAAGCTTTTCTCAAGTTCACGATATTTTAGTAAACGTTATACATTTCCATCGATTCAGTTTATAATGATTGTTTAACAGAACCTCGAACTGTTCATAGTTAATATTTGAATACAATTTAATTAAATCTCATTGACAATAAAGTGTTTTAATTTTAGGGGAATAACCCAATTCTCTACTCAGAACTTGTAGAGTAACGTTACATTCAACATATTCTTTTTCCAGTATCTAATTCAAAAATTAAACATAATATATATATACATCAAGGTGGTACAAATAAAATTTTAGTTCATAAATAATCACAGTACATTTTTAATCATGGTTTAAAAAAACAATAATTACCAGCACACCAACACACCCTTCCACACTTATTACTACCGCACTTTATCGTATAGCACTCCTCATTATAAAATTTTGGTGTACAGATTGATGAATAACGGATAAAATCATGTTTCATATAATACATATTTCCAAACCACTTCTGTCTAGATAATACATGTCTATTGTAATGAATATATTTTATATCGTGATATTTACAGAACGTAATTGAAATTTCTCTTAAGAACGGAAACAATGTGTAAAATTGTTTATTGAAGAATTCATTAAAAGCTTTTCTCAAGTTCACGATATTTTTAGTAAACGTTACACATTTCCATCGATTCAGTTTATAATGATTGTTTAATGGAACCTCGAACTGTTCATAGTTAATATGTGAATGCAATTTAATTAAATCACATTGACAATAAAGTCTTTTACTTTTAGGGGAATATCCCAATTCTCTACTCAGAACTTTTAGAGTAACATTACATCCAACATATTCTCTTGTCTTGTTTCTTTTTCTGAAAAAGAAAAAAGTAAAATAAAATTGAATTATATATATATATATATATATATATAGTCTACAAATCCATGTAAACAATAGTTGCGATACAAGATAAACGTAATGACTAACGCGATGTGGTTGTACACCGGCGAGCACAGACCACAAGAAACACTTTTCATCTTCTACATTTTTTACATTAATAATTCCTTTCTTACTGTTTGATAATTTCAATGGTGTAAGTAGAAAGCTCGACCCCACAAGAGGATTATATTTTGTAATATTTAATTCCACCCGCTTCATTATTTTTGCGCTAGCTATCGAATACTGTTCATCGATATCGTCATACTGTGACTTAGGTTCTGTACGTGATCTAAATACCACATCACAATAAATATTTTCGGTGTTTATTAATTTTTTAAAGGATACACGAACTGCTAAATACCACTTTATATAATTATTTAATGGTACGGTTTCGTTACAAATTTTATCAATAATCTATTATTTTTTAAAAGTTAATGAACTACTAAATACCATTTATATAATTATTTAATGCTACGGCTTCGTTAAAAATTTTATCAATAACCGTGTTTGTAATCCTGTGCGCGTCATCACAGTGATAATTATACGAAGATGTACAACAAGCAAGGTGCTGCAAATAAACTTTAAATGTCCATAAAACAATTACAATGCACTTTATATATCTGTTATTCACGGTTTAAAAAAACAATAATTAGCAGAACAGCAACATATTCTAGCACAATTCATAGTACCCCACCAATATCCAGTTTTCTTATAACATGGCTCATTATAAAATTTAGGTGTCCAGTTTGGTATGTAATAAGTAAAATCGTGTTTCATATAATACATATTTCCAAACCACTTCTGCCTAGATAATACATGTCTATTGTAATGAATATATTTTATATCGTGATATTTACAGAATGTAATTGGAATTTCTCTTAAGAACGGAAACAATGTGTAAAATTGTTTATTGAAGAATTCATTAAAAGCACTCTTCATTTTCTCAATATTTTTAGTAAACTCTGTACATTTAAAATGATTCAGTTTATAATGATTGTTTAACGGAACCTCAAACTGTTCATAGTTAACATGTGAATGTAATTTAATTAAATCACATTGACAATAAAGTCTTTTACTTTTAGGACTATATCCCAATTCTCTACTCACAACTTTTAGAGTAACGTTACATCCAACATATTCCCTTGTTTTGTTTCTTTTTCTGAAAAAATGAAAATAAAATTTGATATATAAAGAAATCCATTCATGATTACATTCAGGTTTTGTTCTCTCTCTCTCTTCCTCCCCATATCCATACTCTATTAAATTCACACTCACTTACTACATCACAATGTCTGTTATATGGCGGTGTACGACATATATCACCCTCACACTCGCACAAACAATTCGCCTCAACACATCTGTTCATCTCCCTGTAACTATAGAATAAACTATATATATATATATATATACATTTTTAAGGTTTTTGTTTCTCCATTACGAACATGTACAAGAACCGTACATGTCCGTATGGAAATCAAAGTAGTATTTTAATATTTTAAAATTAATTTTCACACACACACACACACACACACACACACACACACACACACACACACACACACACACACACACACACACAATTCTTGTGAACCTAATATTAATATTAATAATAGTAATATATACTATACTTCTAATACCTATAATATATTATATACTATAATATAATATATACTAATACCATCCATATTTCGTTCAATTACTTTGTCTGAAAAAAAAAAAAATGAAATTAATACACTTACATTTGTATACATATGTGTGTGTGTGTGTGTGTGTGTGTGTGTGTGTGTGTGTGTTTATACGAGAAACATACTCACATAATCGATGTCTAGCTGAACACTCGTTTTCTCGTTTGGTAGTGGGACGTGCGATGTGACGCAAAGAGATAGCACACAAGGCTTCACAGCTTTTAGTTGCTCCTCTGTAAATACGTCAGCCCATCGTTTTGGAAGATAAACGTAAAAGCGTCCCTCTTCCGGCTGCGGGCAGGTCCCATCATCTTCTAAGTCGACTACAATCGATTCGCCGAATTTTGTTTTCACAAATTTCATTCCTAAAACGTGATACTTCACATTTAACTTTAAACTTGTTAAGTCCCGTTTTGGGAGAAATTTCGGTACAGATTTCGCGTTCGCAACGATTCCTTCCATGGCGAGTACTGATGACTGCACAGGGAAACACTGGCGTATTTATTCTGTTTCCCCCGACCACGTTCCTTCCTTCTAAAGCGTCATCTCCTTCGGTCACGACCGGACGACGACACCCTACCCCGCACCCCGCACCACCTCCGCAACGGTAACGGCTATAATTTTTCTTCCTACCCCACCCCGCGTCGTCCCGGCCACCATCTGCTTTCGGTCACGACCGGACGATGACATTATACCCCGCACCCCCACACCGCACCCAGAGCCTCGCCACCACCCCGCACCTCGCCTACATATTTTGTTCAATTACTTTGTCTGTCGCTCCGCAACGACCGGGTTTACCCCCCACCCCGCACCCCACTCGAGTCCGTCGGTCACGGTCACCCCGCACCCCACCCCGCGTCGTCTCGGGCCACCATCTGCTTTCGGTCACGACCGGTCGTACAACCCAGCCCCCCGTACCCCGCACCCTACATCCCGCGCGAGGCGACTCAACGAGCGCGCTTCGGTCAAGGTCGCCGGCATCCTGTACCCCGCACCTCGCCTACCTCTCGGTCACGGACACCGGCTGCAACCTAGCTCCCTACCCCGCACCGCCATCCCACACCTTTACCCCGCACCGCATCGGTCACGGACGTCGGCTTCCTACACCGCACCCCCACCCCACCCCACCCACCGCAACGCGCGTCGTCGGTCACGACCGGACGACTACCTACCCCGCACCGCTGCTCCTCGCGAGGCCGATCGGTCAAGGGCGCGCGGCGACAGCGTCACCGGTTACCGGACTGTCTATATAGGGAACCGACGACGCGAAGCCGGCCTCACTCCTTTCACAATGACCGACAGCAGCAGCAGCAGCGGCAGCAACAGCGAACACCGTGCTATCAATGGTAATGTAATTACTATAAAATTTATGATACTTGACAATACACTAAACACACAAACAGTGTTATTAGATTACAAACGCACGATTGTTGATAAGATTTGTAGCGAAGCCGTAGCATTAAATAATTATATAAAATGGTATTTAGCAGTTCGTGTATCTTTTAAAAAATTAATAAACACCGAAAATATTTATTGTAATGCGGTATTCAGATCGCGTACAGAACTTAAGTCACAGTATGACGATATCGATGAACAGTATTCGATAGCTAGCGAGAAAATAATGGAATCCGTTGACAAATTCACGCGTGACGGAAGCGGGTGGGTCGAAAACGGTGTCGAGTCGGTGGAACTAAATATTACAAAATACAATCCTCTTGTGGGGTCGAGCTTTCTACCTACACCATCGAAATTGTCACACAGTAAGAAAGGAATTATTAATGTGAAAAATTTAGAAGATGAAAAGTGTTTCTTGTGGTCTGTGCTCGCCGGTATACACCAGATCGCGTGTAACCCGCATCGCGTTAGCCATTACCTTCCTTACGAAGAAGAAATAAACATGAAGGACATACCTTATCCCGTCGCAGTCAATAAGATAAAACGTTTTGAAAAATTAAACGAAAACATATCCGTTAACGTTTTTGGCTACGAAGACGAGGTATATCCTTTACGTATCACGGAACATCGCGGTAGAAAGTACCACTTAAACCTACTGCTACTGTCCGACTTGAACACTACTCACTACTGCCTCATACGGAACCTTTCGCGTATGCTTTCGTCGTTGACAAAACATCGCGCCGTATCAGTGTACTGCAACTACTGTCTACCCAGATTTTCGGACAATAAAGATACTAACGCGGCACGAAAACGAGTTGAAGAACACGAACGTAACTGTTCTCAGCACGGAGTACAGAAAGTAAAACTTCCTGACGAGAACGAAAAGTGGATGTATTTTAAAAACTTTTCACTTTGTCACCGCGTACCTTATACGGTATACGCTGACTTCGAATCGTTTATTGTTCCGGCCACCGGTAAAAACGTGGCACATCATATACCAGCCAGTTTCTGCTATGTGATAGTTGACTGGATGGGAAACGCCGTCAAGGAACCTGTAATATACCGCGGTAAAGACGTGGTGGACACGTTCCTTCGTGTGCTTTTAGCCGACGTTCAACGACTCGATAGAAAGTTTAATAAACCAATCCAAATGACAGCGGCCGATGAACGGTCATTCCGAAACGCTACGCACTGTCATCTGTGCAAGAAGGCGTTAACGGACGACACGGTTCGAAACCATTGCCACATAACGGGTAACTATTTAGGCGCTGCTCACAATGCGTGTAATATAAATTACAAAATACCAACACACGTTCCGGTTTTTTTCCATAATTTAAGTGGCTATGACTCGCATCATTTGATGCAAGGTTTCGGAAAGTACAAGGAAGATGAAATAACGTGTATCGCTACTACAAGCGAACGTTACATCTCCGTTACACTCGGACAGCTCCGGTTTCTCGATTCTCTGCGGTTCATGAACGCGTCACTTGAAAAACTCGTCTCCAACTTATCCGCGGATAAATTTAAAATCCTTAATCAATTTTACACGCGTAATGTTAATTTACTGTTGCGTAAAGGTGTGTACCCTTACGAATACGTTACGGACGATTCAAAATTTGACGAGAGGCAGTTACCGGACCGCGTACATTTTTACAACGGGTTGACAGAGTCGGATATAAACGAAGAAGATTACGCGCACGCTCGAGCGGTTTGGTCGGCTTTCGACATGCAAACGTTCGGTGATTATCATGACCTTTATTTAAAAACGGATGTACTTCTGCTTGCAGATGTATTTGAAAACTTTCGAAACATGAGCCTGCAGTACTACGAACTCGATCCGTGTAACGTTTTTACCACCGCCGGTTTAGCGTGGAACGCGATGCTGAAAATGACAGGAGTTAGGTTAGAGTTACTCCGCGATATAGACGTACACCTGTACATCGAAGGAGGTATCCGTGGCGGCTTAGCAGCAATTTCTAATCGGTACGCCAAGGCCAACAACCCGTACATTCCCGATTATGACGCAAGCAAGCCGCATAACTATTTACTCTACCTCGATTGTACCAACCTGTACGGAACGGCTATGACACAGCCTTTACCACTGTCCGGTTTTCGATGGTTGGAACGTACAGAGATCGATACGTTGAACGTGCACACGTTACGTGACGATGATGACACCGGTTATATCCTAGAAGTCGATCTGGGGTATCCACATTACCTACACGACTTACACAGTGACTACCCTTTAGCACCCGAAAAGTGTACTATTACGGACAGTATGCTTTCACCGTACTGCTATCGCATGAAGCTGTTAAAAGACTTTGTGTGTAGTAACGGTAAGGTAGAGAAACTGATAACGTCCCTCGAGGACAAGACAAAATACATTGTTCATTACAGAACATTGAAACTCTACCTCGAACTAGGAATGGAGTTGAAAGCGATTCACCGTGTGTTAGCATTCACACAGTGCGTATGGTTGAAACCTTTCATCGATTTTAATACGGAGCGACGAAAGGAAGCCAGAAACACCTTTGAAAAAGACTTTTTTAAGTTAATGAATAACGCGCCGTACGGAAAATCGTTGGAAAACGTACGGAAGCGAATCGATTTCAAGTTAGTTCCAAACGAGAAGAAACTTCACAAACTAACCGCTAACCCCAGGCTACAACATTTTTTCATCTATAACGAGGACCTGGTAGGTCTCACGATGAAAAAAACGTCCATTACACTGAACCGACCTTTGTACGTTGGGTTCAGTGTATTGGATATTAGTAAGCTGATCATGTATCGGTTCCATTACGGATTCACGATGAATACGTACGGGTCACGTGCACGTCTATGTATGACGGACACTGACTCTCTGTTGTACGACATTCGCACCGACGATGTGTACAAAGACATGGAGGAGCATCTCGAACTCTTTGACACGTCGGAGTACCCTAAGACACATCCGTGCTATAGTGAAACAAACAAGAAAAAGTTGGGTACTTTTAAAGGCGAAACAAATGGAATACCGATACTTGAATTTGTCGGGTTGCGCGCAAAATGTTATTCATTCGTTACGGCAAACGATAAAGAGAAAAAGGTAGCGAAAGGTGTGCCACGTTCCGCGATAGCTACACAGTTGAAACATCAACTTTATAAACAATGTGTAAAGACCACTTCTCAAACTTATACTACGGCGCAGACTATCCAAAGCGAAAAACATAACATATACACAAGAAAGCTTACAAAATTATCGCTGTCACCGTACGATGACAAACGATATGTCTTGGATGACGGTGAAACAACACTGGCGTACGGTCATTATAAACTCTGTCAACCCAGACGCGAGATAATTCAGCAAGCGAGAAAATCCGTTATAAATTATGCGTTCGATATACGTTGATATAAGACTCGCTTGCAGGAGCAACACACTGTCAGTAACGACGATGAAGTCGGTGAAGTTCAGTGAAAACGTAACGGTATATCTCGTACCAAAATTTTGCGATTCGCGTTTCGGGTGGCGATATGGAAAACGTACGCAAAACTATTGCAAAGGAATTGCACAGACCGGTGAGAAGGAACTTTCCCAGACGTGCGGTGGAGGTGAAGGGGTTACACGATCTGTACCAAGCGGATTTGGTGGAAATGATACCGCATGCCAAGTTGAACAAGGGGTACAAATATCTAATGACGGTAATAAACGCATTTAGCAAGTATGCATATGCGATTCCCTTAAAAACTAAATCGGGTGTTGAAGTAGCACATGCTCTCGAACCAATAATTGTAAAAAATAAAATGAAATACCTGCAAACGGATAAGGGGAAAGAGTACTTTAACACTACCGTGCAAGCTTTACTAAAGAGATTCAACGTCAAACACTATTCAACGTATAGCGAGAAGAAAGCGTCCATCGTAGAGCGATTTAATCGTACGTTGAAAACGAACATGTACCGCGCGTTCAGCGAGCAAGGCCATTATCGGTGGTTGTCGCTTTTGCCTAAACTGGTGATGGAATACAACGACAGAGTGCATAGAACTATAGAGATGAAGCCGCGACAAATCGACAAGAGCAACGAGCAAATTGTGTTGGAACGAATAAGAAAAAATACCGTACCGCGGAAAGTGAGCAAGAAACATAAGTTTAAAATAGGCGATCGAGTGCGTATCAGTAAATACAAAATCACATTCGCTAAAGGTTATACACCAAACTGGACGAACGAGATATATACAGTGCACAGAGTTCAGCCAACCGTACCGGTTACGTACTTGTTGAAAGATCACACGGGTGACGTTGTGGAAGGTGGGTTTTATGAACAAGAATTGAGTAAAACCAGCGTTGGTGATGTGTATCTCGTTGAGAAAATATTACAACGTAAAGGTGATCGCGTGCGAGTGCGCTGGCTCGGCTTTGACGGTAAACACGATTCGTAGATACATAAAAAAGATCTGATATAATAACATTACCACAGTATTTAACCGAACGTAAACGAGTTAAGATGAAGATTGAACAACAATCGTTAAAGTTAAATGTTAAGAACGTAGACTCTGCTAAGTACAACGGTGAAGTTGCATATAATAAACACAGTCCACTGTTTCCAAACACAGTTCGATGTATCGTGTGCGGCGGGTCATGCAGCGGGAAGTCAAACGTTGCCTTTAACATGTTATTCGATTCAAACGGACTGCGATTTCAGAACCTGTACGTGTTCTCCAAATCGTTATTTCAACCAAAATATCGTATGTTGGAAGACGTTTTTAATGCTCTCGCTGACGAAGGAATGACGTACTTCACATACAGTGAAAACGATGAAGTACCACCTCCGCACGAAATTGTACCTAATTCAATCATGTTGTTCGATGATGTGGTATGTGAACGGCAGAATAACATACGAAAATATTTCGCTATGGGACGGCATAGCGGTGTGGACACTTTGTACCTTTGTCAGACGTACAGTCTGGTGCCAAAGCAACTGGTGCGTGATAATACCAATTTCTTAGTATTGTTCAGACAAGATGATCTCAATTTACGTCACGTTTACAACGATCACGTTAACACAGATATGAAATACGAAGAGTTCAAAGCGATGTGCGCCGAAGCGTGGAAGGATCGTTACGGATTCATAGTCATCAACAAGGACTCACCGATAAACGCGGGTAGATACAGAGTGGGTTTCGATCGTTTTATACATAAATAGAATAGTTTGTGCGAGAAAGTCATCAGTGTCAAGATGGATGACAAGCAATTGACACATGAAATCGATGCAATTAGCGATAACATAAGACAAAAGTATCGCGCGTTGAAACATGACATCAGAGAGAGCGATGAAGCGTTAACGAGAAAGTACAAACCTCTTTTGGAACCGTTAACCCAGATTTCGGAAAAGTTGAATGTCTCCGGTGATAAAATTAAAAAAATAAATGTTGAAGATGAAGATATGAAGACAGCTGTCGAGATGACACCACCACCATCACAACCTCGATTCCTTAGAACGGAAGTGTTGGCACAAACTCCTGATGTCGAAACATCGAACGTGACTCTTGAAGAGTTTTTAGCAACACCCGAAGGTCGACACGAAGCACAAGAATACGTTGAACAGTCTGTCGAAGGTCCGCTCGCGAGGAAATACTTACTACTCGCTTTATCTGATGATCGAGAAAAAAAGATGGATCATACGTACGGTATCCGTAACGTTGCAGACAAATGGATGGTGGGAAATTTGGTGTTGGAGATCAATCAAGACGACAGCTTCTACATAGCTGGAAAACGATACAGGGGTACACCGGGTCTCTACGAACTTATGTTTATGAAAGAACCCAACAAGAGCGTCTACGATGAAAACGATTTAGCAGCGTACAAATCTATACTGTCGGACACTAACGCACATAAACATTATCATTTACCCGGTGCTAAAATAAATACAAACAAAGGTGTAAAGTACAGAGAGATAATCGCCCGATTGTTCCCACCGCGCAGCGGACGTGGTATCGATTACGTACACTGGAACGATCCCAACGAACTGGTTGAACGGTTGAGACTGCTGGTAAGTTCAAAACGCGCCGGTCACACCGGACACGACAACGAAATCATCTCCGTTGTGGAGGAATTACGTGAAGCCAACATTATCGTATAAATTTTATGAACGTCGGTGTAACAACTCATTGACGTCAACACTGTCAACATGTGCGGGTTAGATTTGACACCTGACTTTGAAGTCGAAAACGAGAGACTGAAAACCTTTACATCATGGCCTGTGCATTTCATCAGTCCAACCGCTATGGTTGCCGCAGGCTTTCATTACACAAATGAAATTGACAGGGTTCGATGTTCATTTTGCGGTATAGAAATCTTTCGTTGGAAAGAGGGTGACGATCCGATTGTGTTACACACGCGATGGTCACCACAGTGTCGTTACTTAAAACGGTTAGCACATCATTTGTAGCGTGCAGTCGTACAATGGTTGTGGACAAGTTCGGGAGACATCAAAGCGCCGTGAGCGTGCGACGAGAAACAAAAAGACAATTACGCGATACTGTAGGATTTAAGATTACGAATGATGGGCATATAGATGTTGAAAACAAAAAGATCCGCAATCTGAACGAACCGGATGCAGCAAAGGATGCTGTATCTCTGACTTATATGCAAACACATTGTCTGCTACTCGATGATGAACGTAAAAGCGTGGACGTTAAAGGGTGTAGATTGAAAAATGTTGATACTCCTGTAGACGTTAAAGACGTAGTCAACAAATATTACGTTGATGACAACTGTATACAACACTCGAGTCAAGAGAGAGGTGAGGTCATCGATGCACGAGATCGATGGGTAATCAACGTTCGAAGTCCAGAACAAGCGACCGATGCGGTTAACAAAACCTATGTAGACTCGAACGTCATTAAAAAAGTATCGAACAGCTATTTGTTTGGGCAGAGCTGGTTGTCGGGAGTGAGTTCACCGATTTTTGCAGATGACGCGGTTAACGTAAAATACATGTTGCAGAACACCGTTAGCTTGGGCGAAGATGGTGTTTTCAAAGCGGCGGAAAAGAGAATAACAGACGTAGCGGATGGTTTTGCGGAGAGCGATGCTGTTAACTTACAACAATTAAATGACGTGAGACGATACGTAAAGAGCGAGATGTATAAAGTCGTTAAAACATTTCAGTATCAACTGGATTACTACTTACTGAAATTGTCTAAGCCACGTAGTTCAGAAGACGAGTGGACACTCGACACGAAGGAAATAAAAAGGTTAATAGATGAATATGATAAAAACACAGAAGAGAAAGACTGGAGATCGGTTTACGATGTACAACAACGTTAAGAGGAAAAAGGGGTGGGGCGTCGGAAACGTGCTTAAAAACGTTGTACCGTCCGTTGTTTCGTCAGTTATCAATCGAGCGGTGGACGCACTACCTGTCGAATTACATCTGCCGGGTTACAGATCCTGTGGACCGGGCACGAAACTCGAAGAAAGATTAGCGCGTGGTGATCGTGGAATCAATCAACTAGACGAAGCCTGTCGCGAACACGACATCGCTTACGCTCAATACAAAGACAACGAAAGTAGACGTATTGCAGATCGTAAACTCGCGGAAAAAGCGTGGGGACGGGTAAAGGCTTTGGATTCGGGTATCAGCGAACGAGCTTATGCGACAGCAGTTGCAGCGGCCATGAAAGCAAAATCAGCAATAGGAAGCGGTCGACGTCGTAAAAATAAAAAGAATGTGAGTAGTCGTGGTCGTGGTGCTGGTGGTGGGATGAAGAAGAGGAGGAAGAGAACTGTCCGAACCGCTAGGAAAAAGAAGAGAACTGCGTCCGGATTGTATCTACGTCCGTACCGAAAAAACTAATTCACATACCGCTCCGCCCGTTGTCCGAAGATGAATTACGTGTATACGCAAAAAAGCTAAACATACCGTATTTTAGAGGTGTTTACATGCGTAACGCATTACCGGATACAGCGCCGTGGAAGAACGAAAGCGTCATCGTAAATTTGG
The DNA here is from genome assembly GCA_034769895.1 of Magicicada septendecula. Taxonomy (NCBI): domain Eukaryota; kingdom Metazoa; phylum Arthropoda; class Insecta; order Hemiptera; family Cicadidae; genus Magicicada; species Magicicada septendecula. The sequence goes on from CM068375.1 coordinate 257,807,888, forward strand.
ACGACGAGAGCGGACCGGGAACCCACTGGGTATGTTACAAGAAGCGTGGAAATCGAGTACACTATTTTGACGGGTTCGGTAATTTACGTCCACCTCTCGAGCTGATGCAATATTTTGGTGATACAGCCGACGTTCGTTACAACTATGAACGGAAGCAACCACCTAACACGGTCATCTGCGGTCATTTATGTTTAGACTTTTTATTGTCTTCTGATCAGTAAACTTCAACATGTCGTCGCTAACGGTCACCGTGACGGGTACCGACGCTGCGAATCTCGTGTGTAACTTTTTCCCACCTCTCGAGTTATACGGTGAATGGTACGTTGGTCTATTGGATTTTACATCGTATAATTCAATACCAAACGTTACTGAAGGAAAAAATAATGCATTTCCAGTAAAAATTTCCAAGGATCAGTGGTCCGTCATCAAGTTGCCTACCGGCACCTACGAAATCAGTGATATCGAAACGTATCTGCAGAAACAGTTAGGCGAGAGAACAATCAGTTTACGTCCAAACAACAACACATTAAAGTGTGAAATTTACTGTAAGCATGTCATCGACTTTTCGTATACACCGAATACCATTGCAAGTATGTTAGGATTTAAGGAGAATCAGCAGCTGGAAGCGTATAAAACACACGAGTCGAACGTACCCGTCGACATAATCAAAGTTAACACCGTTCACGTACGGAGTAATATCGTACAGGGTGCGTACAAGGACGGCCAGGACCAGCACACATTGCATTCGTTTTATCCGACCGTGGCACCAGGTTTCAAAATAGTTGAAACGCCGACAAACGTAATATACTTACCGGTAAACGTACAACGCGTTGACAACATAATTTTGTCTCTCGTTGATCAGGACGGGGATTTAGTCGATTTTCGCGGTGAAGTTATCACGATACGACTGCATCTGAAAATATGGGATTGTATTTCGGACAAACGTCACCTGTAAAAAGGGAGTGTGTACGAAAGAAACATGGTAGTCGGTGTTCAACGTTGAAGCGATTGACATCAAGGAACAAGCGTTTCTTACTTTCACTTGGATTCAAATTATACGATTAAAATAATGTCGGGTGAAATTCTAGCTATCGAACGAGGAGCGACTTTCGATAACAGAATCGTTGAGTTCGAATATCGTACGCACACACCGTATGCTTCCACCCGATACGGTAACAACGATGAAATACGTATACCCATCCAACAACAGGATGTTTTCACTTTACCGGCAGAGAGTTTTCTGTACATCGAAGGAACATTGACCAAGGTTAACGCTACCGACACAGCGTTGAACGTGAAATTAATCAACAATGCAATGGCTTTCTTGTTTGAGGAGATCCGTTACGAAGTGTGCGGTGTGGAAGTAGATCGTACGAAAAACGTTGGAATTACGAGCACTGTGAAATTGTTACTATCGAGCAATGAGCATGAAAGAAAGCATCTAATCAATGCAGGATGGGTGACGACAACCGACGAGTCGTTGACAGTACACGAGAGTACCGGTGATTTTACGTTTTGTCTTCCGTTAAAAATGCTACTCGGTTTCAACGAAGACTATACACGCATCATGCTGAACGTTAAGCAAGAATTGATTCTGTTGCGTACCTCTACCGATCAGAACGCAATGGTGCTAAAAGAATCAGGTGCAACTGCAAACGGTAATCTCGTAATAAACAAAGTACACTGGAAGATGCCCTATGTGCGCGTGTCAAACAAGTACCGAATACCGCTATTGGAGCATATCGAGGAGGATCATGAACTGGTGATGCCGTTCCGCAGTTGGGAATTGCACGAGTATCCCGTTCTACCGACGACAAATCGACATTCGTGGACCTTGAAGACATCGTCACAGTTGGAAAAACCACGGTATGTGATACTGATATTTCAGACGGACAGAAAGAACAATATAGCGAAAAACGCGTCGGAATTTGATCACTGCAATTTAACGAATGTCAAGCTATTTCTGAACGATAAATACTATCCGTACGATAACCTGAACCAGGATATCGAAAAAAACGTTACGCACTGTTCTACGACATGTATACACGTTTTCAAACATCATACTACGACCGTCGCAACAGAACGCCTCTTTTGACACCTAATGAATTTATAACGAAAGCACCGTTGTTTGTCATCGATTGTTCCAGACAAGAAGAACCAATCAAGTCGTCTGCCGTTGATGTGCGTTTAGAATTTGAATCCAGTAACAATTTTCCAGATAAAACTACCGCTTACGCTTTGATTATTCACGATAGGATAGTACAGTACACAGCGTTGTCGAATACTGTTCATCGTTTGTCATAAAAAACTTGTTCTCCCCTCTACCAGTTTATAAAGATAGGTATTAGCGATCTCTAGCTTGTAACAAGATCAGTCCGTCTCAACGATGGAAGGTGACTGTGGTAGCGGCGGCAGCAGCAGCAGCAGCAGCAGCAGCAGCAGGCATTGTGAGTATAACGTTTACTTATCTCTTGCATATCCTATTAACTGTTACACTAAGTTCGTTACCGTCGGACTGTTTAACGAACTCAACTATGAACCGGGTGTTTTGTTTACAAACGGAAAAAAGAAACGTATATTACTTGACTTTTCTGAGTGGAATTACTTGTTGATCTTTCGTGAACAGTTACTATCCAGTATGTTATTGTACGAAAAAGGTGAAAACCGTGAAAAGAAGAAGAGTGTGATGATTAGTCGTAACTTTGGGAAAACGTTTGTTCGGATTAAATTTAGTAAGACCGAAAAATTTGTTTTCACAGAACCCGAGTGGATCCGTTTTGGTTGTTTATTGACAGTACTAAAGAAATATCTTGTTCGCTTGTTTTATGATCAAGATCACTTCAAGTCGTACATTAATCAGGTAGTAGCCAAGGGGTGTTATGTACCACCATCCTTCTTTTTCCCCTCGTTTTTTCGATTGGAAAGCAGTCGTCATGACCAACAGCTAACATTTGATCGTCTTTACGATGAACTGGTATTGGAAGGAAAAGTAGAGGGGGAATTTGAAAAAATTAACGTATTCGATGCGAACAAGTGTCACTCGGAAAAATGAACTTGAATAGGACGGTTATTGCCGAGTTTGAAGCGTTTCGTGGTGACAAAAATGAATATGTAATCAAAGATTTCGTTGCAGTTGATATAACAACCGGACGTTTTGTTATCGTGTTGTTCGCTCCACCATACGAACGTGCACGACTGCACCTGAAATTTCAAAAACTCAATGACTGGTTGGAAACACATTATCACAGAATTCGGTGGAACGATGGTAATGTGCCGTACAAGAATATGGTACGCATCGTTGCAGACTTTTTTTCAGACAGTTCTGTTGTCTATACAAAAGGGTTTGAGAAGGCAAATTTCTTACGACAGTTGTATCACCATGGTGAGGTGATTGACTTAAACGATATTCAAGCACCTGTAGTTCCTAGATCCTTTGTACCCATCATACAATGTCCTGTTCCTCATCGTCAACCCGTTACCACTCCCCCCTTACACTGTGCATTGCGCAAAGCTTTGTTTTATGCAGAATGGTTGCGGCAACGAAATAAAATATAGTCGGTTGTGAACATGTTTTCATCATGGTGTTAGTGTGAATGCTACGTGACAGAAATGTCCATAAACGTAGAATTAGGTACCGTAGTGTGTGCGTGAGTGTTAACCTTGACTACGTCACTGTCGCGGTAGAAATACTCATAAACGTAGTTCTGGTAGTTCGAGACGGGTCACTGGCACGGTAGATATACCTGTAAACTCGTCAAGAACCAGTATGGGTGTGAAAATTACTCATTACGGTACAGCAAATGTGAATACGCATCATGTATGAACAACATATACACCCGATAAAAAATTAAAAAAAAGTAAATAAATAAAAAATATATGTACTGCTTTTATACATTGACTTAGCATTGCATAGTGTATCTTATCATTATCTACCACTGTATTAGTTAATAGTACAGCGATAGATAACGTGGAGTAGGCCTGCTTTACGAATCTGTAAAGTTGGGGAAACCACGTTAAAAAAAGCGTAGCGGTCTCTCATTCGCCTCTGGCCGCTAGGAAGGGGATGAGAGGTAAAAAATAAAAGTATAAAAAAATGTTTATTTATTTTTAATAATAAATAAACTTATATTGTGCTTTTATGGTTTTACACATAGGACAACAGTAGATATCACTCGTCCACCTCATAGTTGCAAGTAAGAGACGAGAAGTATAAGTACAAAAATAATTACAGTTAAACGACAACGGCCCCTTGGTGTAGTGGATGCATGCCGGTTTGGAGTACCGGAGGTCCCGGGTTCAAATCCCGGAGGGGCTATAATTTATTTTTTGCGGAAACAAACTTTCTCGCCTCGCAGTCGAGCACATGCGTCATGTCGGGTACCCCCCATCCGTTGATTTAAACATTCCGGGTGTTAACTTTCGGACACCAAGAGATTTCAGGTACCCCCCCATCCGTTGTTTTAAACATTTCGGTTGTCAAATATTGAACATCAAAAATTTCGTGTACCCCCATCCGTTGTTCTAAACATTTCGGGTGTCAAATTTCAGACATCACGTAATCGTCGAACCAGCTAGCATATCCACCCAGCCTCCTGTTTCGTCATAACCAGTGTTTTATACATGCGTCATGTGGGCGTACCCACAAATTTCGGGTACCCCCATCCGTTGATTTAAACATTTCGGGTAACGGTACCCGATACCCCCAAAATTTCGAGTAACGGTACCCGATGACATAGCCTCTGCGCGTCCGGGCAACCGCCGAATTCCGGGTACCCCCATCCTCTACACATTGTTTTCGGCTACCAAATTTTGGACATGCAGAAACCACGGCCTCCGTGACGTCTTGAAACAGGTTTTAGCCATCCGAACGCCAGCGACTTGAGCCTCTGTGTGATGTCATGAACTGGAACACGGAAGTGTTTCAGTCACACATACACACACACACAAAACAGTGACGTCACATGGACAGCTCGGACACCAGCTGCCAGTGCCTCTATGACGTCATGAACTGGAACCCGGTAGTGTTTTCAACTGGAACCCGGAAGTGTTTTCTAACCCCCACTTTTATACTACTTAGAATAATTCAAATTTAAATACAACTAATCTTTTTCTGTACATAATCTGATTTTTTCTTTTACTATGTTTCTTTTTTATTCGTTGTCGTTACTTCATCAGCACTCGTTCAATTTCTTTATTCTGAAGCTCTTCTCCAGCGACTTAGATTTAAATCAGTCAAACATTTTTCCTTTGCTTAAAGCTTTCAAACAATGTTGACAAATTTTTCGTTTGCTTACTATGTTGTATCTTAGTTTTACCACATAATACTATCAGTGTTCTTATTTATTATCTCAAAAAATTAATTTTATCAGTCAATTTCCTACCGTTTATATGGTTTTCACTTCATACATCTATCAATCTATTTGGTAAAATTAGTAATCCTACTCTGTCATTTATTCTCTCTTTCCCCTCTATCCCACTTCAAAACCGTTACATATTGTCCTTATACCGTTACCTTTAATTACTCATTATCAACTCTCAAGACGTCTTCCCATCTCTCTTTCACTATTTCCTTTTCTATCCCACTTATACTTTGCCACTTCAATGTATCTATCCTCAAAAATATATCATCTACTATTCATTTAATTGTTTCCTGCTCTTGTAACAACTTTTACAATTTTTCATGCATTTTTGTAACCATTTTTAGTCTACTTTTCTTACCATGTTTAATTCTTTCTATTATCTTTTCTTCTGTTTCCTGCCCCTCATTCTTTTATATTGTCAATTTTATACGTTTTACCTGTATATGCGCATTCAATATTTTATTTTCAGTCAAATCCTGCATTCTATTCCACACCATGTTTATTGCTAGTTCAAAGTAAATTCTCTCATTTGTGTCTTTGGCCTTCCGATCCACAACATTTCAGTTCAAACAAATCCCGCTGGTAATTAAAATATGGTAAAAATGTAGTCATGTGAGTATGAATAACTACCGTATGCTCTGGCAAACGTAGGTATACGTAAAGCAAACATTGATAGTTGTCCTCTTAGCGAGGAGGACGAAGGTAGCCTTCGAATGTTTATTCAAACCACAGTGTATCCAACTCGGTTTGCAATGTTTATAGTACAGTAATTTTTCCAATAGTTAAAATATTTCTACATTAAACAGTTTTTTGCTTGCTACTCAAATCTTGTACAGATATACGAATTGTTGCACAAGTTTTTTCAATCCGTATTTATTTATTACCACCACTCTGAAAACAAATCAACAATTAAAACTCTTAAGATGTGTCTATTATCGCGCACGTACGTAAAGCTAAGACTGAACGTGCGGTTTGAACATCGTTCACAGCGCTCCATAGCCTCTCCCGGTGAACTGATTTATGTGACTTCAACAGAATGTGCTCCGAACTATATATTTCCGTATCCCTTAGCGCGATTTTGAAACGATTTTTTTCGAGGACCCGTATTTCTCATTTTATAAATAAATAAATGATTCATTTTTGTGGCAAAATGAGAAGACCGTTTTAATTCAGACATAAGTAGGCCTATTTACAGACACGTACTCAATAAGGTAAAGTTTTAGAAACTTCGTGCAAAACATTTAACACTATTGCAGCCTGCAGGAGATAGGAGAAAGTTGTGCCAGTTTCCTGGTATCGTTTATTTTCATTATGTTATAATGTAAGATATCATCTTTATTGTTTTACAACTTTGATATATTTTAGATGTCTATTAATGAAAACCTTATACATTCATATTTACTTTCTTGATTACAACAAAATAAATATCAAATACCAGGAGTTCTTGTTATACTTTTGTATTTTACTCACAGTAGGAAATCCCCCCTATAAAGCCCCCTCATAATCTAAAGCCCCCCTCAGAAAGCCCTATAACTACTCTCCAGAAGGAAATCCTAGCTGTGATCTTGTTTGATTAAAAGTGCAACATGAGTGACAAACTCAATATGGGAAATCGCTATCATATTCTTCTTAATAGTGGATAAAAATCAAGAGCGCTATTCATTGGGAAGGCCATCTTCATATTCTATTCTGCCCTCTATATCTGTAAGAAATAAAACTGCCGAATACTGAATGACACAATTCATTTATATACTTAAGAAATTAATTACACATTTGAATTTAAATTAAAATATTGAGGATTCATTTTATAAAACGTCAAACAGACTAGACTTGATCTTCAGTCCTTCAAATACGTCAATTCTGATAGAAGGAGCCGATTCAAATAATACCATACTGTAGAATGGAAATGATGAATTTCTACTCACAGTAGAATTTCTACTCACGAGTGGAACTAAAATGCAGAAGCAGGTTGGTTAAGTTACGATGAACGTGGTCTGTGTTTTGTTATTTACAATTTCATAACATGTAAATTAAAAAAAAAATTTCTTTGACTTCGCACTCAAACATATCGTACAACTAACTAATAATATGTAATATACATTGTAAATGTCATGGTTTTATAGATGTGCACAGCATTTATTTGTGCTGATATAAATAGACCATCACATCATCACGCGACAAACCGGAAAACAAGGACATGTTAGAGTAAATTAACTTAAAAATATACGGGAAAAGGATTTTTGTTAACTACTATATTGAATTTTGCTGTATAAAATTAGATCTCGGTTACAATTAAAAGAAATTAATTCAAGGTAAAAAAGGAACAACAAAGAGACATAGGACTACACGAAGCGTCGACAACCTCTAAGACGTTGTTTCCTCGTTTTTTGTGACCTACTACTTTTACGTTGTGTATTTTATATGACACACTGCACAATAAATACACGAATGTTTCTTATACTGTATTCTAATTAATTCTATCCTATATGCTACAAAAAAAGTTTAACATCTTTTTTATAATATGCGATGTAAATAAAACTACATTCAATTTCTCTGTTACACACTAGTTTCTTTAAGCCCTTCTTCTTCATGTGTAATTTTTTATGCAGTTAGATTTTTAACGTTTCGTTCAGTTGTGGTGACACTTCTTGATAGTGTCTCTATTTCATTATATAAGTTCATTTTCAATATAATGTAAAGCAGTTGTTCTACATTACCGCATACATTATTACAAGTATAAACTAGTAGGCCTACTACCTCCTTAGATTACGATGTCGTTCATTCTAATAAGCTTACAACTTACTTCTACCTAAAAAGAAAACACTGGTTTAGCACACAAACCAAACGCATTTTATTATCCGTATACAGAATATTTCTATTTGTATATATTTGTCAAGTAGGACTCTAGTCGTGTATATTGTTACAATACAAACAAGCCACCCCAATACCAGGAAAAAAACTACGAATCAACTATATTAAATGTTTAAATAACTAATGAAAATAAAATGACTATGACGCGACAAACGACTATGACCCAACCCAAGTGATTGACCAAATAAAATGAAATCAAATGAGAAGGTAAATGAAAAGGAAACAAACAAAGTACAAATGAAATAAAATGAGAAGAAATGCAAAGACACAAACGAATAATATAGAACAGAAAAGGAGAAATGTTACAATCAAATAAAGTAATGAAAAAGAAACCAGTAAATAATAAATGTAAATGATAATTATTAGTATCGACTAATTAATCAATGTAAATGATAATTAAGTTAGTAATGACAAACTAAAGTACACTAACCAAGTAAATAGAGAGTAAATATTATAAATAACTATAATGATATGAAACTTATTAACAGTATAACTAACCATTGTGAAGTAAGAGATAGATAGATAGTGAACATGATTAAGTGAGAAAGAGAATTTAATGTTAGGGAATACCCACTAGTAACACTTAAATACTACAAAAAGTGCAAAGTGCCAGTGTAAAACCCCCAAAATAAATAGAAAACCCTACTGATAGGTATAGACACCTAAAAACCAGTGATAAGCATTAAAGGTTAATGGTGAAAAGTGTTAGAAAATAAGAATACTGTTATTATTAGGATTAAGAATAAGTGTAGATTAGGAATACAAGGGTATTCAGGGAAAAATCCCATGGAGAGTCAAAATGTTAGTGTTACCATGGTTAAAGTTTAGAAAAGAAAAAATGAGGTAAAGAATATAAATGCAAAATCAATAAACATCCTATGTTCAAAGGGATAGTTAATTAGATAAAGTAAATAGTGTGATGATGTTTGTCACCAAAAAATAAATAAGAGTAAACAAAATGTAAACAAGAGTAGCATAATAACTGTTAAAGATTTGTTCAATTAAGTTTATGAGTAGGAATATGGCTGAAAGAGTTATACAGACCATAAGCCTAAATGTTATATTTTATAGAGAATAGTAAATAATAGACCAATTATAAACAATGGCAATATAAATAAGAAAAAAGATAAATTCATATAAATCTAATAATATTGGAAAAGCAGTTAGAAAATAATAGACAAACCATAATATGTAAAATAATGAAAACATACAATTATTATAAAACAGACCAAATCAATTCAAAAAGTAAACAAATCATTTGTAACACCAAAACAAAACATGTATAAAGGTAAAATAATATTTAATTTGTATAAAATAGGAAAAGATAGCCAATTACTACTTAGGCCTATGAAGTGCCTAACTGTATAAAACAAAAAACTACAAATTGTAAGAAATTAACTATGATATTAGCAAATCCAAGGCAAGTAACTAGTCAATGATAATTAGGGAATCATATTAAGAGATAAATGTCAAATTAAGGACATAAAATAAGAAAGATACATACTTAGATAATATCAACATAATTGTCAAAACATTAATACATAAGCAAACCCAGCTTTGTGGGATGTCAAAATGATCTTTGAAAGAAAATATAAACAGTTGTGATAATATATCAGACATAGATAAGAAGACAGAAGAATAATAGCAATCAGATAATAGCAATTTGGTCATTTTGAATAAAAATTCAAATATTATAACAATGGGCTTAAGTCATGAATAGCCAATGAGAGGCAATCTGTTGGCATAACAACCAAACGATGTTGATGATTATTCCGTTAGAAACAGTTAGTCCATTATTGAAGCTCGAGACGAATAGACGCCAAGCAGTAAATGACTCAAATTTTAATTTAAAACAATCAAAAGTAATCCAAATGTAATAACATGAGCAAGTAAGAAGATGATGAAGGACTAATCCATCCAAACGAGGCCAAAGACCAATTTATTCAATTCTAAATTAATAAATTTCGATCAACTTATCCGAAAAAGACGCCAGGCGTAATTAAATTCATACATGGAGGAAGATTGATGACTAACGATGACCCAACCTATTTCAACTGAATGACGCTACACCTTATTCAACTGATTTGATAAGTATTGCTGAGTTACCCGAATTTATGAAATAAATTCTCTTTAATTTTTTCTCACAACACTTCTAACTCTCACAATAAACTGATGAGCTTATTTCTTTCAAAGATTAATTAAAAATAAAACACTAAACTTATATGAAACTAGAAAATAACCTGTATAGAAATTACGAACTTTTGAAATACACTTTTTAACACTTCAAGAACAAATTGTAATTACACCTTATAGTATGTAAGTACCAGTAATGTAAGGTAGTGTACTTTATTGTAATCAAATTGATATTTTTTCGTAAACCAAAAGAATCCAGATTCATGAACGAAGTTGAAAAAATAAACATTCAGTAGACGCCATGTCTGACTAACTAACTCGTTCAAAATCGATTTCGCCAAGCCTTGAGATATAATTGTCTTTTACTGTCGGAGCAAATTTGTTTAATAACAAAATATAATTTTGTATAATACTGAATAACTACTACTTTAATAAACTAGTACAGAGTTGTAACCACTGTTCTTTATTTGATAGGAAAGTGCATTATATGATTTGTGTATTATAGAGACGAGCAAAAGTGACGGTAAGCGCTCACGTCGGAAACTCGGCAAACTACCAGCGAGATTAAGAAATTCGCACAGGGCGGGAGTAATTTGAACTCACCATACCGTCATAGCCACGAACGCTCAATCGTCCTATTCTTTTTAATTGTTTTCAGATTAAACAATTTGGCGCCACCCGGGAAATACAACCACATATTAAAGAACAGGTAAGGTTCCCACTCGCGTGTACTGGTAATTCGAGAGATCGCTACGGACATCGTCAGCGTAAACATAAAGTAACGACCACAACGTGTGAGGCGAACACACATACACACATTTTCAGAGACGATAAGAATCTCTTCGTTACAATATTTACAACAAAACTATTTCAGAAATGCAAACAAAGCTAGATGTACATTAGTGTGTTGATTACATTTACCCTTGGGTTATTAGACTCTTGTTTCCTATTTTACCAGACGACAGTGTGCTTTAAACAACTAATTGCAAACTGTAAAATAAAGCAAAATAAACATGAATTGCTTCTAGTTGTAAATATTAACAGTCGAAAGTAGTAGTTGGTCAGTATGGGCAGGAAGAGAGACACATTGTGCCAAAATAATAATTTAAAAAATAGTTTACAATGACTTTGAGTGGATTTACTTTATTGAAATTCATTAAACTTATAAAAGTTTTTAAACTTTACAAATATTAGAAGTTCTTAAGTTTTACAATTATTAAAAGTTTTTAATTTGTTGTAAAAATTATAAAATATTAAATTTTAGTTATTAAAACGTATTATATAAATTTTAGTTATTGAAACGTATATTATACTTCTACTAAAATTAAAAAGTACGTCTTTCGTATGTGTATTTGGATTTAATTATACTTGATTAAAATGAAAAAAACAGCAATGATAAATTTTTTATCTTGACAATTATTAATAAACGGCTGTTCCCTACATTTGAAAGAAAAATTCTTACACCAAACTACGCGCCAATACGATAAGCGGATAGTTCTTGGAGAATAATGATAAACCACAAGTTGAGACAGATCTTAGAAAAAGAAAACAGTAATATTAATTAAAGTACAAAGACGCGGATTGGTAGCTCATAGTGAAAGAATCAATCAAAATGCGTAACAAAAGAGATCTGAAATTGAAAACCCCTGTTAAAAAGAGAAAACGAGGAAACCCGAAATCTTGTGGATCAAAATTAATTGTAGATGATGTTTTAGATGAGATTGTCATTAGAAAGAATAAAATAGAAGGAAATTCTAACAGAATCCACAGCTTATCTCTAGTTTCTGAGCTATAATGGAATGGAAAAAATAGAAAAAAACGTTCGACGCTCATATGAGATGTGTCCTGGATAATGAGATTTACATCAATATAAAACAATTACGTTTACTCTGTTACAGAATTCGTCTCAAGAAACACTTGCGACGATGAAAAATTTCATCGTATTAGATTTTTGGTTTTCCTCTATAAAATTAGGTGTATAAAAAAATTCGATTTTAAAAAACTTTCAAAGGGGGGGGGAGAAGCAATGCCTACCGGATTGTGCCAGTACATTGCTTGACTTTAATTACGGCATTTGGTCTTCGCATTTATACTTGGAACTGAATTGTGTTGTTTCTTCCCAGTGTAAGAGCAGTATCGCGTGCACCCAGTTCTCTAGATGTTTACTTACTTGTGTCTCATTGTTCTTGAGGTCCGAGACCTTTACCATCTTACTTCACCTGATTATGACACCAGCGCATTAGGAAGTGCCAACTTGCTACGGTCTTTGGCCGGATTTTTGGACTTTGGATACTGCCAGCCATCTAATGCCATCTTAAATCCTCTCTTATACATGGACCGTTTATAATTCTTCTCTTTTTCTTCTGAGAGATACGTCATCCAGATCTGAGAAGAATGAATGTGAGGGGTTGCACTGAGAGGGCAATGGATAGAAGACTTTGGAGAAGATTGGTGTTGGAAGCCAGGGCTCACGTTGGGCTGTAGTGCTAAAGAAGAAGAAAAAGAAATACGTCATCCAATGGGAGTGTTATGGTATTGAATTTTATTTATTTTAAGCTTATTTGCACGTTTTATTCTGCCATCCAATACAATGCACTGTAAACAGATATTTTTAAATTACTCAATTAGCGGATAATCTTCATTCACGTAGTTTCTTCCCTTTAACAATAAGAGTATCTAATTAGTTTCCTTCAAGTACGTAAGTCCCACGCAGAGTTCTCCTGTCTTCTGTACCATTGCATCTCACATTACAGAGGCCGCTGAAGTATTGTGGTCGCAAAGCTGGGTTGCATACGTCGCCAGCAGTCAGTTAATATTTGTGTATGTATGTGCATGCGTATGTTTGGATTACGTGTTAGTTATGTATCTGTGATACTGCTAGTTAAATTAAGTGTCTCCATTTACGTAGTGTGTACTCCGATTTATGTATTGGTATATGCTGTAATACTAGTATTTATCTACACAAATAAAATAGACTGGATAAGAATTTATTACGAGGAACTTGTTATAAGTAAAGATACAAACAACTGTTTCTTAATTGCCAATTATTCCATCAATTTAACAAGATATCTATTTCCAAAATAATCTTTAGCTAAAATTATATACTTCTTCCGTCGCTCAACTAGTTTAGCAGAAAAGGCTTCTTTTTCTTGAAGTTGGAGCCATTTTTAGTCATTTAATTTCACTTTTGATTTGTCGCTTAGAGTCTGGCTCATAATGATAAATCCAGCTATCATTACAGGTAATTAAATCTCCTCGAGTACATTCGATTTTACGAAGTAGTGTAGTATACCTTTCCTAAGTACTTGAAATTGGTTTTCTACACACTTTTTAGCCAGTAAACATATATTTATTATTTACGTTCGTTCCTGAGAGATCATAGGCATCTCACATGAGTGTGTGTAGTCATATTGTATTTTAAGAACTTGGTAGGAAAAAATGATTGTGCAATGTGGGTGCTGCGTTTGAAATTTCTACAGACAACCAACAACAAAAATAAATTGACAGATATATTTAGAAATTAACAGGCGTAAACAGGAAATATGACTTTTACGTCTTATTAGTTAAACGAATTTTCCTACTTATTATTATTAGTATTAAAGGCAGCCTATCGTTTTTAAATTATAAGCGTCGACCACACAAACACAAATGCTCACAAAGTTTATTATATTTTTCTAGGTCGCTCGCTCATCTACGTATATTGAAATAATCTGATAACGTGCCCGTGTGTACCTGACGGATAACAGGTCGTAAATTATGTGGATGACAGGTTGAGTTTCACTCGTTGCAACGTAATACGTATATTAGCCCTGCACAGCTATTTCAGTGTAGCCGAGTTTCAGAGCTTGATTTTCATCTAACTCATAAATGCATATTAACTCATCGGTTTTTTGCACCTGTCACTTGATAAGTTATAATGCCAGCAAGTCAACCTACTTGTATGTGATATGTGTAGCTTAATATTTTTGACAACGAGAAGGAACAATACTTTTCACATTTTAGAGAAAATCGTTGAAATTAATCTTCATATTAATAGTATGCAGCCTATACATTAACACATGTAAGTGGATATTGTTACAACAACGCTTAGTAGAACGTGTATACGTACACCTGCCGCGTACTACTGATGACGCATCTGATAAAGATGTGTAAACAATTAGACATAACCTTCCAGTACCTTCATGTAGTATTGAACAAGTGACAGGAAAGTGTTTCAGTGTGGAACAGTAAAATTCTTCATCTCAACGGCTGTTACTATATCCCAAAGATGAGGAAATAAATAATATTGCAGCTGTGAGTCGTACGTGATTCTTGGCACGCAGCAGCGCAGGAGACTGTTCCCGACGTTTTCAGATCGTTCTACGCTGCAGAATTACGTAACTCATTACGTAACTCTGTGGAGTGTTCCAGGTCACGCGAGATGCCGATGCCCCTTCCACACGTTTATTCTGTTAGCACCCAGGTTCACTATCTGACCACAAAGCAAGGAGGCAGAGTCCATAAATACCGGATTTCGTAGCGGCCCAGTTGGGTTACAGCTGGCGATTTATACAAGTGCGGATCGAAGTATAGTGGCGAAGTGACCATTATGTTAATTAGTGCAAAACTCTAATAAGGTAAGATATATGATTGTGTGTTGGACAGATTTAACTTTAATTATTGTGTAAGAGTGCTTTGTTGATTTATAACTGCTTTTGGTTTCTAATTAAAGGTTGTAATTAGCGACTGCATTGGTAACTTTCAGCATCTTGTAACTGTACATATCGTAACCCCCAGTCACAAATAGAATTTTTTAATGAACCTTAGTGTTCTAGTCATAAGCTCAATAATGTCTTGAAAACTTGTCTTGTTGATATGAATGGCAGATACAATGATCTTGATTCATATGGTTGCAACATTACTAAACATAAAAACTAAGTCTTGTAATATGAAAAAGTGATATATCCAATCATAATTACTTCAATTGGATTTTTGTTAGCACTAAGTGCAGCATTAAGCCGTCACTCAAGTCATACCAGAATCTAAAACCAGTATTAATCACATGAAATATTTCTACAATAATCCATTCACAAAATTCCAGAGCCTCTGTTACTCAGAGATTTATTTCAAAAGCCTAATATCACAATATAAATTATGTAGTACTGTTCAAAAAAGTAATTCATTCCTGTTTATATATTTAATAAAATCAGTGATACGTTTATACTAAATTTTATCTAATACATGTATTTTTACAAGTTCATTTGGTCTTCGCCATGTCCTGTATATGTATTCTGTTTCCACTGTACAACACGACGATCTGTAGACCGTCGTAACAATATGATGTTATAGTTATAGATATATACTACTGGATAGCTAACGCTGTGCTATGAATTCAGTCCGCGGCTGTTCAGCTCTCCCCACCACTCTGTAGTGGTTCCACCAGCTGCGCTGCATTGAAACTCGATAACGAAACATCGACTTTATTGGTTTATTCGCTTCAAAACAGACACAACTGAAATAATTTTTAATAAACAAAGACAGTAGGTATTCTATAAACAGAGGAGAAATGTACACATTGTTTTAAAATGGCACGTAATTTATTAATGCAATTTTACAAATGTTTAAACATAGATATCTTTTAAAACATTATATATTCTATTTTTTAAAATCATTTTAAAAATTGATAAATTTAAACAGTCCGCGGCTGTTCAGCTCTCCCCACCACTCTGTAGTGGTTCCACCAGCTGCGCTGCATTGAAACTCGATAACGAAACATCGACTTTATTGGTTTATTCGCTTCAAAACAGACACAACTGAAATAATTTTTAATAAACAAAGACAGTAGGCATTCTATAAACAGAGGAGAAATGTACACATTGTTTTAAAATGGCACGTAATTTATTAATTCAATTTTACAAATGTTTAAACATAGATATCTTTTAAAACATTATATATTCTATTTTTTAAAATCATTTACTTTACAATTTTAATATAAGTATTACTTTTGGATTTCTTAGGTATAAGAGTACATTTTTGTATGCATATTTTTATGTATATTAAATATTATTAAACAAAATAATTTTGTTTAATTTCTGACGTACCCCTAACTTTGATTTATTTACCAGTGCAGATTTTTCTTTTGCAAATGCATTGCAAACTATTTTTAAAAACACACTACCTATTAATTTTATCAATTTGAGCTCATGGTTGTCATCTGTAAAATCAAAATTAGAAATATGACCCTTAAACAAACTCCTTTTAAAATATCTACAAGCTAATGAAATGTAGTGATTAGAATTAAAATTTTTTTTTATCCCTAATGCAATAAATAAATTATATACAAATTTTACTAGTTTAAGTACTTCATAAGATGCTCTTATCAATTTTCCCTTTGATAAAAACAAACTGAATCGACTACAGGGAAGTTCAATTTCATCTTGTAACAAATCACTACACTCTGTACATTTCATGATTTTATCTACTTGTTTAACAATAAAACCACTTATGTAATAAAGTATATTTTCTTTGTAATAAGACAGCTCACACTGTTTTACAATATCATATTCTATATGATCTAATAATTCTTCCTCTTCTTCATTATTATCAACCGTCGCGTTACCTGGTCCGTAAAAACTAAGAATACAATTTTGATGATTTATATCAAACTCTAAACTATTACTTGTCTTTGAAGCCTGAACACTATTCCTAAACATTAATTTCCTTAATGCATGACGAAACTGATTAACATTAGGGTTATTATTATGACCGCCCCTTGATCGAATGCACGAGAAAAGCAAATCAAGTTGGTCTTGAGAAAATTTGTAACTTAAAATGTATTTGAACCCTAGCTCATTTAGTAATTTTGTACTCAAAATGCCAATTGAGTTAATGTTAGTAAGAAATCCTAACACAAAAGTCTTTCTGGGATGTTTTAAAATATCTACACCCTCAATTTTTAATTTACTTAAATAATCATAGCTGGTTGATAGCACCATTTTACTGTAGTCAGCATCGCTTTTTTTATAGGTTCTTTAATGTGTTTACCAAAGGGATCCCTTGTATTAAAATAGTCAAACAGTCCATCCATTATTCGAATGAAGTTAATTTTCTCCTCACAGCCCTCGAAATCGGGATGTTTGCTATCAAGTAAAAATTGTAAAGCGTCAGCAACACTACTACTTAATGTTTGTGTAGCTATCTTCACATTCATTATATTATTTTGTAGAAAACATCTGTGTGTGAAAGTTTATTTGCAAACTTTAAACCCTCTTTAGTTTGTACATATAACAGATTTTCTATATATTTAAACTGTATTTTTTCCCATTACCCGATTCAATTATTTTTTTATCAGCAAGTGTGTTTCTACATAGTTTCAACATGTGGCAAGCGTCTAATATGGCACAAACGTTATGATCAATATCTTTAATACTAAAAAAAGGTTTTTCAGGAAATTTACAGCCAAGTTTTTCCATTGCAGCAATATTTGTGGTCGTGCCATCAAATGTTACATTTTGTACACTGACTCCAACTTGTTTTAACTTTATAACCGCCATTTTAATTAGCTGCGAGAGTACATTAGAACTCATTGAATTAATAAGAAAATATCCCATTGCACACTTAAAATTACCTTTCAAAGAAACGACTTGAAAAACTAAAGCCTCGGTTGCAAGTGCCTCATGGTCATCTATTTTTATACCACACCCTACATCTATATATCCTATATGCTTACCTTCTTTTTGATCATATATTAGCTGTTTTCTAATGCTCATGGCATCAAATACTAGGTTAACGTGTTGCAAATAACTTTTAATGCTAACATTATTTTTTAAATAAGAAAACACTTCTTCTATAAAGCCAGGTGAGCAGTTGAAATTGCCAACCCATTTTCTTAATGTGGATGGGTTTGGCAACGACAGCTGATTATTCCTCAAAAAATTATAAGCTTTAGGTGAATAAAAGTATAACGTCAGGGCAAAATCTTTCATTTGGTCCATATATACCTGGTTGAATTTACTCTTAAACTTATTTTTTAGATTGCTTAATATTAAATATAAAGGAAAACCCGAAAAATTATTCTCTAAGAGTTCCAACAGTCTATCAGGTGCATTCATCTTTTTCTTTAGGATCGATATTATGTCACTCATATTCTTGATTTTCTTGTCTCTTCTTCTTATACGTTGTTGCAAAATTTTAACTTTTCTACGTAGGATGTTTTTAGATGGTGATTGTGGTGCCTGTAACCAAATATGTTACCTTACATACTAATTTTATACAGTATATTAATAGACTAGATAATAATTTATTGCTTAGATGTAGAAATTTAATAAATTGTCTTACAATTCTTTGTTGCTGTTGAATTTGAGGGACTGAATGTATATTCGAAGTTGATGATGCTTCAAGATTGCCATCAGCTTCGACAGATGGGGTTGATTCCTGTTGAACTTCATTTTTTCCAGCATTCTAAAACAGAATGTAGACTTTTAAATTACTTCAGTATTTGGGTTGAAATTGAGTACCCTTAAATTTTTTAAGAAATTTTTATGTTTAAAAATTTATAGAATTCAATTTTTATTTTTTTCAATTTTTATATTTATTAAGATTGATAAAATAGTTAAAAAACTCAAAGGCTCACAAAACAAGATACTTTATCACTACACTCTCTTTTTCTATTAATTTTGACCGTTTCCAAATAAGTAACCAAAACGGACTGGAAAGAGTAAAAATTTTCTGTATGAGCCCTTTTTAAAAAGATGAAAAGTTTAGTTATGAACCTGATTGGCTTAAATATTTTTATATAAACAGAAAGATTTACCTCAAATTTCTTAATAAGCCTTCTACGTTTAGGTTGCTTTGTGTGCAAATGAGGTGGGAAGTCAAATAAATTAGGGACTGCATCCTTTTTTAATTTTGTGATTATACCTCTGAATTCAAACGCACTGTCTTCGAAATGCTTACTACAAAGTCTGGACTGCGTCGACGGTGTAAATCCTTTTCTCTTCGTTGCATTTATCCACCTGCTTCGAAGTTCTGGACTTTTTGGAAACCTGCATTGAATTAAAAAAAATGAATTTTTATTTATTAAAGTTTAACTTTCAAAAATATCCTTTTTTGCTTTTAAAATTGAAAAATAACTCAATATTACGCATACGCTAATTTTATTTCCAATTTTCAACACAATAAAAGAGCCTCAATGTAAAAAGTACTTGACAAAAACAAATTACTATTTTAATTTTAATAATTTCAGATAAAAAACATTAATTTAATCAAAGCAGACTACTAGTATGAGATCGATAAATAAATCAATACTATTTAAAGTACAATGATTAAAATACCTATGTTATGTAAGTCATAATGTTGTTGATAAACATTTTACTTACGTGTGAAATGACAGGCCGCAGTTTTTAACAGCATAGTACGCTACACAATACGTTGGCATCTTGTTAACTTCAAATTACAAAGTGTACTTTATAGACATCCACAACCTTTCAACAATCACGCGTCAACGAAAACACGGAATGCAAACAGCATGTAAGTAGACGTGACTACACTGGAAGTACACTACAGAGTGGTTGGGGAACCTGTCACAGCCGGACTGAGTTTCGCGCTTTGCCTGCATTAGAGCGCGCAATCCAGTAGTATATATCTATGGTTATAGTACGTGTTAATTATCTGTATCATAGTGGTGAACTATTGAATTACAAGTGTGATTAATTAGTAGAGTAATGTTAATAAAACATGTAAACGTCGATTTCACTGGATGTAATGTATCCCATTGAACTAAGACTACGAGCCGTGGGATCACCTTAAAAATAAATTCCCAAATTACATCGTTACACAAAGGGGATTTCCATAAGATTTAGTGGTTTATTGCACTCCCTAATAATTTAAATTTAAAGATTTGTTGAGAGAATAGTTGCACATATCATAAATGAGATCTGTGAGATTACACGTGGTGACTTTATAATAACGAATTTATTCTTCGGTTTCGTTCTCCATGACGTGTCCGTTACTTCACTAATAATAATTAATACACGCGGAAATATACAAATACACTAAAACACATAAAAACGACATCCTAAATGAACAGACACAATTCGTGTCTTTTTATTATCCATAAAAAACTTTGTGTTCCGAGTCGGTAGTGTATTAATTATAATTAATGAATTCATGTAGTAGGTAAATATCTGACGACCGTTATTCAAGGTTCGACGCAGCTTTTAAAACCCTGTGACATATGCAGATGAAGTGTGGAGAGATGAACTCCTTATACGTTAGTCATGAGAGTAACCGTTCGTTACGATGAACTGACTCATACGATCTGAATAATTCGGACTGGATTTTATTAATTACTTATGTCATTCATTGCCACTACAGGCGTGCACTAACGGAGAAACAGCGGCCAATTAGATATCATTTATTTGTTCGTTCAATTATTCCCATGGCAGACATGGGTGGCTAACAGAGAACAGAGAGACATTATACAGACATTTATTGACCTCTGTGCTCAACGTCTTGCATTTATTAATTTCACACAACGGACTGCCTTTGTTTTGCTTGTTCGTAAAAAAGTAACAAACGCACGCCTGTTTTACGAAAAACAAATAGGATACCACAGATATTCTTTTTAAAGGTATGACATGGTTATCCGTATTTGCCTACATTCCACACCACTCAGAGATACTAAGCATTAGTCATTTAGGAGGATTTTATCATGCAAGTTTACAATTTACAGATGATATTACATATATCACTACTATATTTATAAAAATGTTGGGAATTCCACATTTGCAAATTTAAGGTTTCTTTAGCAGAAAGTAGACAAATAAATTGCGTACTTTAATATTGTAATATCGTACGTCTATCATGAGTACTAAAATAAATAAATTCCAAAAAATAATGCACTGCAATTACGACAAAAGTTTCTCGCTAATTAATATGCTCTTCTAATAAATTTTGATTGTTAACACAACTTACCGAATAAGTGTACATTAAACGTAGAATAACTAATTCAAGCATTTAATAAATCAGTATGTTTAGGTGAACATAGAAAAGAAATTTAAATACTTAAAAAACAATTTTATTTATAATATTGGAAATTGTGCAACACGCCAAAAGTCTCCTACTGTATTGATTGCTTAAACAAATTGTTCGATTCGTTTTCATACCTACACTCTACCATTAAAACACATGTTTAGAGTCATTAGTTTGTAAAACCAAGTGCAACAATTCACATAAACGGTTGAAACAACTCACACGCACTGAACAGACCACACACATTTGAACATTGACATATACGATATTAATTGATGACTCGTTGGGCACTTGGTGAAACATATTAATACAAAGGTTTTGTAAAATATATAAAAACACTTGGTAAGTGTTTTTATATATTTTACTGACATATAGCCTAGGTCTATTTAAGAAATATGCAACTCAGGTATATTAGGGCATTTGACGGAATACCAAATGGTAACATTAATCTATCGGTATTTCTAACAGAGAGATTTTGTTGGAAACAAGCTGTATCAAAAGTGTTAAAATAAACTGGCCAGTTTTTGAAAGCTGTTATTTTGATTATTTCCCATTTTTCATTTAATTTCTTAGGTAAATGTCAATTAAGTTTTTAATTCAGTCTGTTTAAGTTTATATAACTTGTTGTTTTCTCTGTTTAACCGTGAAGTATTTTAATTAAAATTTTAAAGGTCAGTGTCCGACTCTTCAGGGTGAAAATTATTCTAAATTCAATAAGAATAAAACTGTTTTAATCGATTTAGCAGTTAAATTTTTTGTTCTGTCGCTCATTTGCAAACATTTAACCTTATTGGAATGAATAAGTACGTAATTCAGGCAGTTGTTCAAAAAGCAAAGCTGATCGTGTAGTGAAATATACAGGAATATTGTGACTTCAAAAGGAAACCATACACTTCGCTAGGTCCCTTCCTCAAACTCAGTTAAAGCAAACGTTTGCCAATCATTAGAATAAACATTTTTAACGAATATGAATTGTATTTTTTGTTTTTTTTGTCAAAAAACACATTTAAACAGGTAACCTTATGTTGTGGAACCTCCTAGTATAGGCCTAATTGAACTGAAAATCTCACGAACATTAAAGAATCAATTACGCACGCGCAAGAACGCGCGCGCGCGCACGCGCACACACACACACACACACACACACACACACATGAAGGGTTTTATACGTCCCTTCATTTTTCGTATACCCTATTGGCATTATACAGCCGACAAGTTTTGTACCTACATATTAAACAATTTTGGTACACTTTACTTTCAGTAAAATCTCTCTGTTAGAAATACCAGCAAATTAATATTTCCATTATGCCTACCTTCGTTTAAAGTTATTACTAAGTTTTACCGTTTTACATTTTGTCATTTTATTAAGTTTCAAGAGAAAGTAAGTACTGAGAATGACAGTTTGCTTGCTTCACGTTTATTGCTTGTTGGGCTGCTTAGGAATGGCGCAGGTTATTGGTTATTTCCTTGATAGTACCAGAGGTACTGATAAAGCGTCTAGGAACCAGGTTGACAAATGTCCTACCAGGTTGTGATGATGTTCTACAAGACAGGTGTACAAAACAAGTACTTAAACTCATTGTTGAAATATTAGGCAGTCGGATATGCCTAAAATGCGTCTAGTATATAAACTCTCGTAATATACTTTAGTGTCTACATACGTTTTATGTCACTCTGGCTGAGACGATTAATGTAACAGCTGTTAACCTCTTGCAATAATTACAACTATGTCTTGTTGGCCAAATAAATTATTTTATGAGTATTTATTTTTAGTATTTATTTGTACAGTTTTATGTTGTATTAGTGACGGTTGTGTGTTTTGAAACGTATGTGGCACACAGTTAATCACCATTATGAGGATGCGGGTTCAAATATTAAACGTCTAGATAAAAACTACATATTTCATTTAAATGTACTAGTTATTTTAAGATATTTCATTCACTAAATACACGCCGTTTCAATCCTCAACCGTTTACATTCAGTATACACTGACAACTTTTAGGTACTGATTTATAATTATAAATTTGATTAATAATAGAGTCGTAATAAAAAAAGCAAATGTTAGTACTCAATATTATTATAGTTAAAACTTCGTACTAAACTAATAATTCTCACATTAAAGTTACTTTTGCTTCTTCAGCATTTTTATTATCGATTATGTCAAATCTAAATCGAAACCATTTGAGCATTACGTCTTTGTTTCTTTACACACATAAATTAACCCTCCCACCTTACTGAAATCTTACTCTCCGCTCTCCAGTCTCGAACCTACGTGTTATGTACCAATTCTGATTCCACATGCTTGCAAAACGGCGGTGCGTTGTATTAAGTGGTAGTTTGTGATCAGATGATGGTGTAAGCGTTAGAAGAGAGCATTTCATTATGGTATCGTCTATACCATCAGTTAACACTATGAAAAACCACCCACAAACATTTCAATAAGGTTATTAATAAATTGTATTAATTTGATAACCGATTTCAAATCCTTTGATACAAAGCTTGTATTTCTAGTAAAACAAGAAATACCAAAAACCCTCGTGGCATTTTTAGAATGTATACTACAGAGATTAGGCTGGGTATATATAGGCCTACGTTCAGTCTGCTGTGTAATATTTCGTATTAAGAATCGTAAAGGTTAACGTACCAATGGTAAAGCGTACTTGAAACATGAATGCTTAAATAATCACTATCGCTCACGTGTAGGAGTTTGAACGCACTTTGTCGACGAGAATATGTACTTTTTCTTACCCGAGTCCTTTGAGAACCAACGCCAAGAGTCTGGTCAAGTTTCATATATTCGATTCCTTTTGTCGCATATCCAAACGCACACAACTGTTGCACCATACGTTATGTACAAACAATCTGCCGATCGATTGACAGACATAATGCTTATATATCCAGCTAATAATAAGAATTACAAAACTGGATAATCCGTATTCAAATAATGTCTTATTGTCTCTATAATTTCATATACTGAATTCGAAATGATTATTAACAAACGAAATTATATAAAAGGCTATGTTACGAAAATTAATTAACAGATGTTAATTATAGACATTACTCTGCATAGTAGTAGTATCGTGAAAAATCACGTAATTAGTCTATTTATGTTACAGTAATTGTTCTTATAGATGTGTATCAAATTATCTATGGATTAATTTCATTTAGTTCTTCAGATTCCTTTAACTGAATACTTAAATAGTAGGCCTACATAAGCTATGTCCTTTATTTCCTTGTTTGTACTTCACAGGAGAGCCACTCTGACCTCTACATTC
The DNA here is from genome assembly GCA_034769895.1 of Magicicada septendecula. Lineage (NCBI taxonomy): Eukaryota > Metazoa > Arthropoda > Insecta > Hemiptera > Cicadidae > Magicicada > Magicicada septendecula. The sequence continues at coordinate 257,832,537 of CM068375.1, forward strand.
ATCCTAAATACTCATTTCAATGTTAATTTAATTGTTTAATTGAACTAAATATATTCTTAGGAAGAAGTATTTTCATACATATACTGTAACAAGTGACTAAAAATAACTACATTTTGGACAATGAGTTTTTGTTTAAAACGATGTTTCTTCCTGCGTATAGAAGCCTGTTTTGATTTTATTTTTATTTTTTTATTCTTGTTAATGTTTGGAGGCTCAGCAACTAAGGACTTTAGCTCAGCAACACCTGCCAGAAGTGTTGCTCGACGAGATGTTTTGTTTTCATCTACATTTTGGATGACTCAACGAGAGTGAAAATTAGAACACACTAAGACACAAAACGACATTTTCAAAGCCTACACAGTAATCTCCCTGCTTTTAGAAAGGACAGACTTCTGTCTATCGCTAACTGACGTCTATCGTTTGCGAGGTCTTCTTTCAGCTTACCTTTAACTCTGTGTTTTTGCGTGAGTTCAGCGAGAGCACTATAGTCTTAAATTATGTGTTTCAATGTAAGTTCAGAAGGGTGGTTTTGTCCTCCTTGTAGAAGGTACGAAGACGTTGAGTTCGTATGCCCAATGCGCAGTCTGGTGGTACAAACTTGTTCACGACGACTGCGATCACCTGCTACTTGCCATTTATGGACGTGTCGTTCATTCAGTCTAAAGGACCGTTCACAAGAACCGAACTGTACATGAAAGGCCCATCACTATTATACGCTTTATAACATTGTATAGCTATGTCCACACTAGAGCGCTTTTCGTGCAATTGAGGCACGCGCAGGAAGGTCCTCTAGCGAACGTAACACTTGCACAAAGCACGCCTCAAACTCAGTTGAAGGTCACCGTTTTTAGTGACGCATTCAATAACACAAGTCCTTCCACCACTAGTGGCTTCTTTCAACATTCCGTGCAACTTCATAGTTTTACAGAAAGGTTTTGTTCTGATTTCGTGATTACTGTGACTGTGTTTATTGTTTACCATGTTGGCAGAACAAACGTTGACCTTTATTGAAGATTATAGGTCACGTTGTGCCTTATGGGATATCACGGAAAAAATTATACAAACAAAATGAAAAGAAATGATGCTTACGCTGTTTTGGCTACGAAGTATGAACTGACTGTGAAAGAACCCCGGGAAGCATTGATGAAATGAATTGCTTGGATACTTTAAATAGGTACATCAAAGAAGTAAATGAATCAACGGTAGCCAAATACCTAAGTATGATTGCTAATTTCACTTCAGCTGGTATCGGTTCTCTAAATCGAGTATTTGTTTTGCGATCTTAGGCCTCACTATTGTAAAAGCATGTAAAAGTCCGTTCTAGACATTCGCGTAAAGTTCTTAAACAGAATGTTGTCATCCAGGTCTCTCATAATTCCAAAATTCCGCGGTCTTACATAATCTTTCAACCATATCGAGCGTTGATATTTTTCACGCCTTTTCTAACTCTTTTCAGCATTAAAAATGCAGCACTTATACCCGCTAACATGGCAGTATCAGTCACGTCCATTTTCACGTTTACACTGGAGAAACATTGACAACTGTGACGCACAGGTATATACACTTTGTGGTATGCGTTCAGTACTTTCGTTCTAAGGCATGCACAAGAACTACTCGGTGTTGAAAGCAGATTTGAAAATTGAAAGCAAAATTTAAGTTGAAAGCGCACAAGTGTGGACATAGGAAATGGTGGCAAACATTAAAGCTTAGCGACAGAGATTAATAGTTTCGACGGAGACCGAAGTGCCTCGCTAGGGAACAGCATCAGACTGTTTTAATTGTACACTTTTAAATTATGTAAAAAAATAGCATAAATACTACCTAATATACACCTAACTAGTGTTTTTGACGATTCTTGATAAAAACGATTCTTACTTTAAAAAAATCATCCACGTAATTATCTATACCCACATGTGTGTTATTTGGAATGAGGTAATTACGCTTACGACAGTAAACAATTTGATAACATTGAACGCCCAATCGCCAATATAACGTGCCGCCACTGTATCTATATAGCCCTAATATAAAGAATGTACTGTGGGACAATATCGTTCCTATTTGAACAAGTTATTCGCCCTGGTTACATTTCATAAAAAACGCTACAACATCAGCAAATCTTACATTTGTAAAATACATCGCCTCTAATTTAGTCTTCATTAACTTTTGCCTCTTGTCTACTGCTGTTTTATTTTATAAACTGTGTAGTTTGGTTCTAGTTGTTGAATTCTATGTACTTTTTTTAACAGTATAAAATGTTAATCAAACTGAATGTGTCCAGCTGCGTACGACTCCTGTTTCCGTAGTTTGTACAACAAATTCACATTACCAATTGAAGCATTCTGTATACACGTAAACGCAGACACACACACATGCGCGCGCACATTTGAACACTGACATATGTAGCAAAGGGTTATCTAATCAGACCTGGTAAGCCATTTGACGGAATAACTAATGGTGACGTTAATCTATGGGTGTATCAGCCTAGAGATTTTGTTGGAATCAAACTGTATCAAAATTGGTTAATCGGTGGACGAAAAAGTTTCAATCCTGTTGTTTTAATTCATTACCATTCTTCGTGTAATTTCTTAGATAAATGTCAGTCAATTCAGACCATTTAAGTTCGTATAATTACTCGTTCAGTTTAGTCCGTTTAACAGAAAGTGATTTAATTAAAATTGTAAAAGACAGTGTTCGACGATTCAGGATAAAATTTACAGTAAACTTTAAAAGAATCCAATTAAAGTAAAACTGTTTTACCCACGTTAATCGTTAAACTTTTTGTTGCTTTACTCGGGACACCTGCTTTTCAAGGCATTTAACCTTATTAGAATGAATAAGTAATTCTGGCACCAATAAAACGAAGCTGACGGTGTAATAATAACAATAAGAATATTCTGACGTCAAAATTAAAGAATGGAGTTTTCTGGCAAGCTTTTGCAAATTCACTTGAAATAATTATTAACTAGTCACTGAAATTAGTATTTGCTACGTATGCGGATAGCACTTCTCGTCAAAAACCAATTTAAATATGTTGTGGATTATTATTATCTATAGTGTAACATGACATAAGATAGCGCAAAATACCACTAATGATTAATAAAAGAAAAAGCTGAAGGTAGGAAGAAATGTTAAAAAACTTATAACTTGAAGATTAATGACCCAACTACGAAATAACAATTGACTAAGAAACTGACTATGACTTGACCCAAAGATTGGAGAAAACAAGAAAGATAGAAACAAGAAAGAAGGAACGAGAAACCAAGATGTAACTCAAAGTATGACCACGATCATTGTAACCCCAAGATATAACTAACAAATAATATGTAAAGTAAATGCACTAAAACAGATAGAGCATAAATAAGATGTCAAATATATAAACTATAACAAAATAAACTAGAGATATTATGTATGTTAAATGAAAAGAAAAGAAACATGAATTTATAAATATAAGATAGGAAGTTAGAAATAAAAAATACCCTATTAAATAATAAAATAGTCAAAAGCAAGTAAAAAATATATTTGAGCTGAATAAACGCAATAATTAATAACAAAAATGACCAATGTGAAATGAGAATAAAACAAATATCAATGACCAATAACCACACAGTGATACTAAACTAAATAAACAAATAATATCTGAAATATCAAGTGAAGGATATAAATAAATAAATAGAAATAAGTGACAACGATCTATGTAAATAACATAGTATAAAAGTGAAAGTGATGATAAATAAACAAACCTCATATGAAAGGAAAAGTGCAGTGTAGGTGTATACAGTATAAAATACAATAAGAAGCAGACTATAGTAATATAGCAAAACAGTCTTTAATAGAATATTATCTAAAAGTATGAAAATAATCGTACCATTATTAATTTAAGTGATAGTAAGTAAGAATTACAAAAAATAAGGTAAAAGTTAAGTTATTAGAGTGAAAGATAGGAGAAGCAGACACTATATTTTAGTGAAGGAATTTGTAAGTGAGTTATATTGTTTAAGGTACTGTTAAAAATTATTATTATAAGAGTTTCGTTATTGTAAAAAACCATAGAATTAATTAACTTAGAAGATAGGTGAGATGGAAGTAAGAAACCAATAACAGTTCGAAGTTTAATTTCAAGCTTGAACCTGGTAAGAAAATATTTTAATGATAAAAGGTGTGTTGTTAAAAGCACCAATGTTTTTTTTGTCTGTTTCTATAAAAAAAATGTTCAATGAACCAATAAATAAAGTTTATGAATTGTAAAGAATGTTGAATAGGAGTATTGGGAAACCTAGGATTTACGCCTAGCATGAAGGAAGGAATTTTGTAAGTTTAAAAAGAAAATAATAACCAAGGGTCAATTAGAGTATATAAAACGTTTAAGTAATTAAGTAAGTGTATCAGGTATAGAAATGTATAAATATTATTCAGTTTAAAGACAATTATAAAAGAAATATCAATAAGAAAATAAGGAAAATGTTATTAACTAATCAAAAGTAACCATGAGGGATATCAAAATAATCTTTAGTAAAAAAGCAGAACAATGGTGTTAGTATAATTAATATTACTACTAGCATAAGGAAGTAATCATAATTTAAAGGATTTTTACATATTTGAACAGAAATAAAACGTTAGATTATTACAATGTTTTAAGATGTTGACCAATGAGAACTAGTATAATTTGAAAGGTTACCATGACAACTCATGCTTGTTACATAGCATGACCGTTGAAATCTAATTACTTCATTATTGACTAACATAGAGGGTGGACGTATGAAGCCCTTGAAGCCAAATTAATTTTAAAAGCTTTAAATTTTTCCAAATTTGAAAGAAGAAGTGTAAGAAGAATATTTTAAACAACCATTGATGAGGTGACCAGTAATTAAAACATTTATACAACAAATATCTTGGCCAAAACTTGGAAGGAAGTAAATTAAATTAATACCCGACCAATTCTGGAGGAAGAAATGAAGGGACCTAACTCAACCTGAGGAAGAATATCATCTACAAGAACTGATGGAAGCTGAACATCGGATTTCAACCAATTGAACGGGGATCCCAGCCAATCCAAAGAAGAAAGGACTCTTAGACGTGTTACAGAAGAAGAAGAGGATCGTAAGAGAAGCTACGTCAAGGAATCGATGAGTATAAACTAAATACTTCACCACAAACTTAAACTTTCAATTACCCATAGTAAACGAACTATCTCATTTTCACTTCACAGATCACAAAATTAACATTCAAACTGAACTTGATTAAAATTTCACTTTCGATAAAACATATCAATCACTAAATTTTGATTTTATATTAAAATAATTTTAAAAACATAACTTGCTAACAAGAACTTAACCAAGCGTACACTATTTCTCATTGCCAATAACTTACTTTTCATGTTGTAAAATATCAACTATTGTGTATTAGATATAAGGAATATTATAATTAGTCCGTAATCCAACTTCTGTAGTCCAAAGAACTTATTCCCTGAGATAAAATTAATTTTTATAAAACAAAACCTGTACGCCATTGTGGCATTTTACGTATGAACTGAACGAAGCCTGACGCTGCCAACCGAGCAACTTGTAAACGCCGGAATTGTAATAAATATATGTATCATTTATCAACTGTAATTGACCAGTTAATATAAAGAAGGATTCAATAAACTTTCATGTTTCTCAATTGCTGTATGTTTGATTCATATAAAAATTTGGTAATATAAGAATTTGGGACACAAACAATAAACATACGACAGTTGACGAATTCGACTCGGCCAGACAGCGTGAGCCAATCAGGCGGCGAGGCGGAAGAATTTGAACTGAGCGACGAGAAATACGGTCGACTAGTAAGTATTGAGACAAAGTATAAAACGGCTCGCTACACACTATTAAATTTAACAAAAGTAAATAATACAAAATTAATAAATCATATAAACCAGGAATTTTACAATAGTAATCTGACTGGAACTTACACTTACAGTGCCCATAACTCACTGCCGCCTCGTCACACAAAACTTAACGTCTGCGTTCGCAAATTCGTAATCTATATTAAACCAAAATGTTTATTTTTCCCATACAATGTTTAAGTTATTTAAGCAATTTATGTACTATTGTTACGAGAAGCCTACCGAATAACCCAGAACATTCTCCACTCTCCCCCCTCACCGGTCTAGTGTGGCAGGTGTTGCCCAGTCAAAGCCGCTCTCAAGTAGGTTCTAGTGAATTCAAGAACACTTGAGATACGCATTAAGTCAGAGTGCAGTAAGCAGGGAAAGCTATACTGGACCTCTGCGCGACCTATATAAAGCCACAGCAGCCGGCTTGTGAGTTCAGTTTAAGTGGCGATTTATTCAAGTGAGGCTCGAGTTTTATGTCGGGCGATTTGGACAGTGCGTCTCGGGTGGTGTATTGATGAAAAGTGATTATAGTGTTGAACTCCGTTATTTGACATTATTATTGCGTGTGGACAAATCTAATTGGAATTATTGTACGAGTTCATTACGAACTATTAATTGTGACAATTAAGCTGGTTATTAGTGATTTCATTGGTGTCCTGTATTTCGTTTTCCACTGTAACATACGACGATCCGTTAGGCAGTCGTAACACTATGTATACAATTTAAACGTTCAGAGAGCTCCTAATAATAGTCACTAGACGCCATCAAGCCGTTAACATTTCCTACTTGGCCAATAGCATGGAGCAATCTATATAAGCACTTCTTGCACATGAGTGTATGAAAATTTATTCTTGCTTATTTTGCATTCTTAATCAAAACCAGTAAAAGATTATAATTTTGTTTCTCTCACCCGCATAAACTGATACTCCTCACTTACCGAAATCTTAGTCTCCGTCTCCCGGTGTTGAACGTACAGTATGTAGTCACGAAGACGTAATAGATTTCAGTACAGAGTCCGAGTGACCAAATAGTCAGCCCACAAGCTGTCAAATCGGCGGCACGTTGTATTAAAAGGTGGTTTGTGATCAGATGATGGTGTGAGTGTTCGGAAAAAAGCTTTCATTATTGTGTCGTCTATACCATATAGTGGCTGAGAAAAGCACTCCACAACATTGTAAAAGTATTGTACATTACAAACTTTATTACTTCAAAAATTGAATTCAAGTTATCAGACACAAAAAGCTTGTATTTATATAGACACGATTTTCTGCCAACATCGCTCTTGACATTTTTAGAATTTATACTACAGACGTTTGACGGGATATATATATATATACGTTCAGTCTGTTGTATTATATTTCGTATTAAGAATCGTCAAAGGTTCTTGAAATATGAATGCTTAAATAATCACTATCGCTCTCGTAGGAGTTTGAACGCAGTTTGTCGACGCTAACATATGCTTTGCCTACCTGAGTCTTTTGTAATCCAACGCTAAGAGTCTGGTCAAGTTTCTTATTTTCGATTTCTTTTGTCGTATATCAAATCAATAGTACCGTACGTTATGTACTATCTGTTGATAGTTTGGAAAACGTAATGCTTATACACTGAGCTTTGTTACAAATCGTCTAATTAGATATTCTATATTCAACGTTTCCTTGTCTCTATAAATTCACGTTCCAAATTATTATTAACAGACGTTAATTACATGAAAAACAGTGTTACGGAACTATACTTAATTACACTGGTTAACAGTGTATCGGTAACACAGACCAAATTATCACTTTTATTATTCATTTTGCTTGTAATTTAAATATCAGCTTTTAAATGTCCTAGCACATCACATTATAATAATACCATACTTTTAATTGTCACCATCTAACATAATTTAGTAATTTGACTAGTCGCAGTTGGCAACATGCAGGTTAGTGGTGGGGGTTTTCGACTATCGCCTGTGTATTCGCCTATGTAGTAGAGTGACGTTGGATTACCTTCGTATTCACACACAGTTCAGAAGCGGCCTTTGTTAAGTTTGGTAGTGTGTGTTTCTTAAGTACAGTTTACTTTTAAAATATCAAGTTTTCACTGTAGATCTTATAAAAATTCATTACATAAGTTTTGTATTATGGACGTTTTGTATTAAAGTCACAAGTTAAAATTATGTAACGAAAGAAGTAAAAAAGCCTGATTTTTGCATTTTGGTTGTAAAATTGGTGGTGATCAAGAAAAATATTAGGCTCCTCATGTTTCTTGTGTAGCTGTAATGTGACTCCACCCAGTTCAATGGATGAAAGGCAAAACAAGCTCTATACCATTTGCCATCCCTATGGTGTGGCGTGAGCAATCACTTTGAATACAGAAGGACATTTAAAAAACAAACACATAAAGTTGAATATGATACCCGAATGTGCCGTCTGCTCTTTGACCGGTTCCTCATGGAGACGGCTTACCAATACCAATTCCACCATTGAAGTGGGACGTTACTAATACTTCAGACCTTAGTGACAGTGATGATAAACAAACTAATAAAAATGTAGATCCTTCTGAGAACAAGTGTACGTTGTACATTCCATTTATACTCCTCAAATATCCAGTGTACCTCGCTTTATCCAACAAAACCGGTTATATGGTTTATTACGTGACTTGGGCCTTTGAAAACAACAGGCTGGACTTCTCGGTTCTAGATTGGCACATGGAATAAGCATTACATCTTTTAGATACAGAAATGCTACTTTCTCAGTGATTTATAAATTGAATGGATCTTCTGCATATGTATTGGCATCGGTGCATCGGTGCTGTTCTAGACTGAACCAGGAATGGACCATAAACCTACAAAATGGCGTCTTTTAACTGATTCATCTAAACACAGCTTAAAAGCAGTTTTACTTTACATAGAAACAAGAAACCACCTATACCAGTTGCTTATTCAGTTTCAATGAAGAACCACATGATAAAATGGTGGCCGTTTTGAAGCAAATACATAGAAACAGTTTAACTGGAAATTTTGTGGAAATGGGCCTTTAAGGTTGGTTGACAAAATATTTCTCTTGTTTATGTTTATGGGTTAGCAGAGCAACAAAACAGCATGTTTTAAAACAAGACTGGCAAAAGAGAACTTTTAGACCAGGTGATCAAAATGTCTTGTACGCCCCTCTTGTCGAATTCGAAAAATGTTTCTTCCTCCGCTTTACATTAAGCTGGGATTGATGAAACATTATGAGCATGCGAACGTTTAAGAGAACGTTTTCTGCAATTAAGTGAATACAAATAAAAGAAGGTATATTTACTCTCTTTTAAAAAATCGGTATGGAGAATCATACATGACTTCCATGTTGTAAGATTTATGTTTAAAATAATTTACTTGAATTCGGTTCGGTAATTTCTAAAAAAATATAGTCTACCCTCAAACTAATTTCACTATTTATAGATTTTTTTGTTATTATGGGGTTGTCGTTTAATACAATGTTGTTTTCAGTCACTTTATCCATAAAAATTAGATAGGCTTACTTTATTCTTATAAAGAAACCCAACTACGCAGATAATTATCCCTCCTCCGAAGCTCTCCGAAGTCACTCATGGACCCTGAGCATCTTGTAGAGGGTTCATTCCCTAAAGACGAAAAGTCTGTCTATGAACTGTTCCTCTGTAAACACGTGCAGTTACACTGCCCGGCGATCCACAGGAAGCAAATCGACAACAAAAGCGTGCAAATGTGTGTGTGTAGGTGTGTGTGTCTTGCCTGCCTTTTTATTGCGGTAATCATAATAATAAAATGGAAACGTAAATATTAGATAATTGAGATATGCTTGCCTGCCACGAACGATATATTTTCTCTCATACAAGATTTAAATTAAAATGAAAAAATATAGAATTTTGTTAAAGTGAAATAAAATGTTTCCATAGAAACTACTTCTTTGTTGTCAATAATGTATTACACATATGAAACTACACTCCATCATCAACTACCATTTTAATTTATAGACAATTACCCCCTTACCCTTCAACTACCCTTTTTATTTATAGATATTTCATCCATCTTTCTACAGTGGATTATTATGACCTTCTTTTAAGGATACTTTATTTATCAAAATTAAGCACTTTACTCTTGTTAAAACGTAAAACGTTGCAGGTAAACTACCCCTTCCCCTTAACCGATCTTCACCAAAATCAATAGACCTCGAGTCCTCTACAATTCAGAACTTTTTGAAAAAATTATTTGATTTTGTTTGAATTTGCGGCAGTTATCGTTTGACACAGAAAAATTCTACACACAGACACTTTTCGAAAAATCACTTTTTTCATGTTTTGAGGGAAGTACAATCAGAATTTGCAATTATCTCGAACACAATTTTGTTTTTGCCATGACCATACTTCCATTTCCTTATGGAACATGGAAGTAAAAAGAAAAGTTCCTTATATTAGAAAAGTGCTTTTGAAGGAAAACTCAACCAAATGGAATTAGGAACATGTAAAAATAAAAGAATTTATAAATAACAAAACAGAAGAAAGTTACAAAAATCGTAATAGGAGAGATTTTGAAGTATTACCAAGTCGTGGGATGTCGAATGTCGCTAAAAATAAATTGTCGTCATTTGCGTAGTGATTTTTCACAGAAAATCTTGGCTCGGTTAATAATGAACAAGGAGAGAGGTTCCATCAGGGCATTAGGACGATGGAGACCCGATATCAAGGTCGCTGGGACTCAGCAATAATGGATGACTACCGGTGACTTGTCAGAAGAGAAGATTTGACTCCACATAAAAGGAAAAATAAGAAAATATCGTATTCAGAGTATATCGGCATTATTTTGTTATTTTCTTTTTATGTAGCCTATGTAGTCGAATAAAACGTTGTTTCGTGATAAATAACAAAGATACTACTTAATAAAATGAATATTCCGGTAGTTACTTTTTCAATTTTTTGTGATATGTGCAATTTTGCTTGTAACAAAAAAAATATACGAGTTGCAGACTTTCTGCAATTATTTCTCAAATTTCTACTGTGGAATTAATTAAGTAGAAGTAGGTAATTTTACTGATGCTACACAATTTTTTTTGATACCGGTGCTATAGACATTACAGTATATATTACTGTCTTGAAAAATCACGTAAGTAGTTTGTCTATTATATAGTAATTGTTGCTAAAGGCTTGTACAAAATTATCTACGGGTTAATTTCACTTAGTTTTTTAAATCTTTTAATCTTCTTGAAACGTTAACTGAATACATAACCTATATCATTTATTTCCTTATTTACACTTCAAAGTAGGCCTACAGCCAGTCTACTTTCTACATTCATCACTAAACATTTATTTTAATTTTAACGTCTTTGTTTAACTGAGCAAAATATAATATTTGTGTGTACATTGCTCGTAAAAAGAAGTAACTTTATAGAAATATTGTAACAAAATACGTGTTGGATAGGCCTATTTGGTTTTGTTCAAAACGGTTAATATGTGTGGCTGTGTACGGTTCGGAGGCATAGACATTTGGTAAAAGGAAGCACAGACTGGAGGCTTTTGAGACTTGGTGTTTGGGACGGCTCCAGATTTTCTCATGAAAATACAAATCCTCGCATAGAAACTAAATGATAAACGAGTAATGTGGAAACACCTGAATAACAGAAGATATAAGTGGATTGGACATCCAATCAGATATAATACGTCATATAAGTAGGAACTAGGGAGTAAGATATTCAGAACACTGCCAAGAAAACAATTCAAGGAACAAGTAATTAAGAGCGTCGTGGGAGGAAGTTATAGCAAAGTGAAGATGATGGCACTGGAGAGGAAGTTGTGAGGAAGCCGGTATTTAGTCACCAACTAATCTGAGAATTGAGGACCGAAGAGAGAAGTCGTGTATCTTAGTCGGCGGTTATGTATAATTTAATCAAAACGTATGATTATATTTTAGTGTCAAATAAAATACGATAGATATAACAGCGATAGAAAGTATGAAATAGACACGTAGCTCACCTTTTATGTTATATACTCTATAACTCAGAATATTTACATTTAGTGTTTATTAAGGAGCACGTGGATGTAGGTTGGGGTGTTTTTTCGCCCGTGGAAAAGCGTGCCTGAGGGTTTTATTGTTATATAATCATAATAATAGTAAAGTTGCCATTTACGTACGTCAGATACATTTTATTGTTGCAATATCTATATCTACAATATATTGTTCACCAAAACAAAATTGTCTTCCAACATTACATGAACTTTATGAACGTTCGTGAATCCTTCTAAAAAATATCTACTGTACAACTAAGAACTAAAACACTGGCATGCACATGCTTACAGACCCAAACACCTACCCGCCCACACACACACACACACACACACACACACACACACACACACACACACACACAGAGGCTTAGTTGATTTCAGTAGTAGCCTATGTTGGGTAGGATACGGAGCCACTTCCATGTCAACTAATATAAAACACAATTGAAGTGGCTCAGAATTCTCCCCAACGTTTACCGAGGGGGCACCAAGGGGGCGGGGCAGGCTGATCATGACGTGATGTCACGACTTACCCCCCTCGTCAACCACTGTTTCAGTATTCCACCCCCCTGTCCACCACTGGCTCTCTATCCTCTTCAACTTTTGGGGGGGCAGGCTATCTATTGTTTCCGTATTGTCTATTGTTTTAGTACCACTGGCTCCGTATCCTCTCCAACTTTTACCGGTGGAGGGCGGGGTAGGCTGTCTTGTTTTAGTACCGTCTATTGTTTCCGTATTGTTTATTGTTTCCGTATCGCCTAATATTTTAGCGATGCTATTGTTTCCGTAGCGCCTATTGTTTCCGTATCGCCTAATGTATTAGCGATGCTATTGTTCCAGTAGCGCCTATTGTTGTATTCGTGTTATTGTTTCCGTATCGCCTATTGTGTGCAAATATTTTCTCAAATTAATTCGTTCTCGTTCATTTCGGTCTCGGTCTGTGTGCGTGTGTGTGCGTGCGCGCGCAAATTTTTTCGCAAATTATGTAGTTCTCGTTCATTTCGGTTAGTGGGGAAAAGGTATATCAACTCTTCAGTCACTGATATATCCGTTCCACAAAAATAACGTTCCAAAATACCTGTTATAGGTATATCGGTCCATGAGGTAGGTCATGGCCGATTGTGAGGTCGTCGATCCGGTCATCAGAGTAGATCGTAACGGGTCTGGTTCCTGTTCATTTCGGTCTAGTTCTCGTTCACTTCGGTCTCCGTTCTCGTTCATCTAGGTCTCGGTCAGTTCGTGGTCGGGCTCTTCTTTTCGGTCTAGTTCTCGTTAATTTCGATCTAGTTCTCGTTCACTTCGGTCTCGTTCTCGTTCATCTCGGTCTCGGTCAGTTCGTCGTTGGGCTCTTCATTTCGGTCTATGTCTCGTTCATTTCGGTCTAGTTCTCTTTCGTTTCGGTCTAGTTCTCGTTCGTTTCGGTTCTCGTTCGTATTCGAGGCTCGGGCTCGTCCGCAAGACGCGAAATAACAAACGTATTACCAACCTCTTACAACTAAAAAGATAAAAAATATAATAAAATGTAATAAATAAAGTTAGATATTATAAAAGTAATAGGTCATATACAGAAATACAATGTTTAATCGATGTAAATAGTATAATTTTAAAAAAAATTAATATTAAAAAAATTAAAATTAAAAAATTAAAAAAAAAGGTCTCTGGACGACACGTCGGTCGCGAGTCTCGAGATAAGACTGAAAGGTATAGCGAACGAGCTCCCGGTTATATAGACGGACGATCCCCCACCCCTTCATGCTCTATTGTTGCGTGTAACTACTGCAAAACATCCTGTCAACATGTATTGCACAATACTGTTTCGCAATATGACGCAACGGTTCCACTTGACATACTTAAACAGCTCGCCAATACCTCCCCCCCCGCCATTCCGGTCCATCGATGGCCTCGGATCCTCCTCACGTTGTCCGCGGAGGCAGCGGATGGGTGTACTGTTGGCGTAGTGAGTGTGTGTGTGTGTGTGTGTGTGCGTGTGTGTGTGATACTGTTGCGCAATATGATGCAACGGTTCCACTTGACCTACTTCAACAGCTCGCCACTACACTCCCCCCGTCAATCGATGGCCTCGGATCCTCCACACGGTGTACGCGGAGGCCGCGGAGGGGGTACTGTTGGCGTAGTGTGTGTGTGTGTGTGTGTGTGATACTGTTGCGAAATAATATGATGCAACAGCTCTATCGATCGAATCGTGACGTAATGAGTCACATTGATCTACTTCAACAGCTCTCCACCACCTCCCCCGTCTATCTATGGCCTCGGATCGTCCCCATTCCCCCTCCCCCTCTCATGTTCTACTAACGAGCGTAACTTTTGCACCATACTATTGCGCAACGATATGATGCAACGTGGGAATAACCGACACTCGAGGAAAATTGAAAACAGATGGCCAGCACCAGCGTGAGAAAGAGAGTAAAAGGATTTTCTACGCTGTAAACCGGAATTGAATCAAAAGCCTTGAATAAGGTTGCGCAATAATATGCTCGTGCCTATATATTGTACAGATTTACCGCCAAGACCTCAGTTAGCAGCTGAAGACGCTGCTGAAAACAAGTGGATTCTAACCTAAAAAAGTGTGTTACTGCCTTTGTCTCAGTTAGCAACCGGAGACGTTGGTGAAAACTAGTGATTTTCTATCCTTAAAAAAGTGTGTTTATTTCGTGTACGTCGTAGTACAGAACCATGGCGATATATAGAACTCGTACGATCGCGCTCGCGCTTAACGGGTGTGTAAAACAATGAAGTATATCGATTTCGAAGACGGCGTGGACACAGTATCCGTATTTTCGGACAGAATGGCTGACGTATTCCGGACGACGTACGCGCCGAATCACGCGATATGGGGCACAGTTTCAAGTGGTACCTAGCCCTACGCGTCGTATTCAAGAAACTCGTATCCGATAGCGAACTGAAGCAGACGAGAGTGTTTCGTTCACGTATGCAACTCGTTTGACCCGCGGCGGAGGACGCTGAAGACGTAAACGAACAGTACACGGAGTGCGTGGAAAAAGTGCTCGAAGCGGTTTCGAAGTTCACTCGCGAAGGTAGCGGATGGGTCGAGAACGGGATCTTGGCCATCGAAGTGAACTTGTTTAAATATCGTCCTCTCGCCGGAACCAGTTACATACCAACACCGAAGAAATTATCAAGGAAGGAAGCGTTAATCAACGTGCAAAACCTACACGACGAGAAATGGTTCCTCTGGTCTGTTTTAGCCGGGTTACATCCGATCGCGTCTCACCCGAACCGCGTGTCTCGATACAGACATTACGAAAACGAGCTGAATATGGATGGTATCGACTATCCGGTGCCGGTGACTCAAATTAAAAAATTTTTAAAACAAAACGCGAACAATTCGGTGAACGTGTTTGGTTACGAAAGTGAAATTAACGAGTTCGGATATAGAAAAGACGAAGTGTACCCTATTCGGATAACTTAGCACAAAGACAGGACGCACGTGAATTTTTTATTAATGGTCAATGAGGAAGGGCTCAAACATGACTGTGTTATTAGAAACATTTCTCGTTTGCCATAAGCAGAGATAATAATCCGGCTTTCTTCTGTAATTACTGCCTCCAAAGATTTCGCGACAATACGGATTCTGAAATGGCGCGAAAACGACTCGAGGATCACGAGGTACTCTGCACGCCGCACGGAGCGCAAAAAGTCGAACTGCCGACCGGAAAACACGGCTATAGGTATTTTAAGGACTACACGAAGTGTCACAGGGTACCGTACACGGTTTACGGGGACTGAAACTTTTCTTCGCCCAGTGTACGGATGTACGCGCGAAGAGGACAGATCACACTCGCAGGACATCGCGCATCACGTCCCGTGTAGTTTCTGCTACGTGATCGTCGATTGGACGGGGAAAGCCATGAAAGAACCCGTCTTGTACCGCAGCGGCGGCGGCGGCGGCGGCGGTAATGACGTGGTGGAGACGTTTCTTTGGACTCTTCGCGAATACGTGCAGTGACTCGAACGCTATTTCGACAGACCGCTTCGCATGACCGACGACAACGAACGCAATTTCCAGAACGCCACCGCCTGTCATCTGTGCAAGAAGAGTATCGAGCGCGGCGACGAAGCGGACGACAAAGTATGAAACCACGATCACGTGACGGGCGAGTACTTCGGAGCCCCGCACAACACGTGCAATTTAAACTATAACGTGCCGCAACACGTTCCCGTCTCCTTCCATAACCTGCGCGTATACGATTGCCACCATCTCATCCAACCGTTCGGAAAATTTAATCACGATGAAATCAAGTGTGTGGCCATGACCAGCGAGCGGTACGTGTCTGTGTCCCTCGGCCGCCTCCGCTTTCTT
Source organism: Magicicada septendecula (assembly GCA_034769895.1). NCBI lineage: Eukaryota > Metazoa > Arthropoda > Insecta > Hemiptera > Cicadidae > Magicicada > Magicicada septendecula. The sequence goes on from CM068375.1 coordinate 257,848,751, forward strand.
AATTCCGCGCAGTTTATGAACGCGTCGTTGGAAAACTTGGCGAAGAACTTGCGAAAAGACAAATTTAAAATACTACGACAGTGTATGCGAACGGACGGAAACAACGAAGACGAAGACGAAGAACGCGTTGACATGCTGGTCAGAAAGGGGGTGTACCCGTACGAGTACGTGACGGACGAAAGGAAGTTTGAGGACGTGTCTCTGCCCGCGCCGAAACATTTCTACAACCGTCTTGCCGAGACGACCGTGTCGGACGAAGATTACACGCACGCGCAAAACGTTTGGACGGCTTTCGTGATGCAAACATTAGGCAAGTATCACGACCTCTACCTAAAGACCGACGTGTTGCTGTTGGCCGACTTATGTAAATTTTCCCAAATGTTCATTATGGTGCCTTTGTGTGGTATATGTTTTATTAGTGTTACATTGGTTATGTCTGGGAATTCATGTCCTGTGTTTATTGCATGTGTGGCTAAATTGGATTTATATATTTCTGGTTTTTTGTATGCATTAAGTGTTCAAAATAACGTTTTTTCAGCTGTTTTTTTGTTTGTCCTATGTAACACTTATTGCAATCTTGGCATTCAATTTTGTATATGCCGTTAGTTGTTGTATTATCTTTGTTGTATTATTTCATTACAAAATTGAATGCCAAGATTGCAATAAATGTTACATAGGACAAACAAAAAAACAGCTGAAAAAACGTTATTTTGAACACCTAAATGCATACAAAAAACCAGAAATATATAAATCCAATTTAGCCACACATGCAATAAACACAGGACATGAATTCCCAGACATAACCAATGTAACACTAATAAAACATATACCACACAAAGGCACCATAATGAACATTTGGGAATATTTACAGATATACAAACATAAAACAGAAAACAAACTAATACCTGAACAAATACAAATCAGTACAAAACATGACACAATATTCAAAGCACTCAACATAGAAAATACACAAAAAACTAACACATACACCACAATCACACACAATAAAACCAATTTGAAATACCAGAAGCCAACAGGAAGCCACAATAATAGTAGTCAACCAGCAAAGCATACGTACTTCACCAGACAGAAAAACCGGAAGGCTGAAGATGGGTGCAAGATAGTGCCCGAAACATGTTCCAATAAAGGATAAAAATAACATCTTGAGGTAAATTTAATTATAAATATTAAATGTATTATATATATCAAGAAACGGACTGTAGCAAAAAGTGACTAAAAAAATATATATATAATATGCCTGCGTGGGTGGGTGCGCGTACGTGCACACGCGTGTGCGCATGAGTGCGTGTATAAACATTTCTATGTAGTATAATATATTTGAAACAAGCTTCCAATTATTATAATTATAATCAATCTCATAATCATTTTCTTTATCTACATTTTCATTGTTATAACGTTAAAAATTGAAGCTAGTAAGTTTAGTTGTAAACATAAATACTTTTATCAACAAAATGGAAATGGTTATTTGGTTGATACATACCTTCATAGGTGACTCAAATTTTTGAAGACGAAGCTACCCAGAGCCGATTCTTTGTTGCTGCATACTTTTCAAGTGACTTGAGTTTGAGCTGTTTGTTCAGATGGCGGATTCTGATGAATGTTCTTGTCCTGACGTACAGACAAATGACTTTCTCGTCCACCTCTGGAAATTTAGATTTGAGTAAGGTGACCAAATAAGAGATAACTTTCACTTGTTTTGATACTGTACGTCCGTGGAAAGAAGTAAAAACTATCTCAAACTGAATCAGTTTTTGTAACCACTCGTCTGACGGATGGGTAAGCCCCCCCCTTTGATATAATCGATATCCAGTCATGACTACGTTCACCGGAGAGACGCAATATTTCGCCTCTCACACCTAGACTTTCATCAATGAAGCGGCACTTGAATGCGATGTACCCGGCCAGATATTTTAAGGCATCTTGAGGAACATCGTTGTCACTTGCAGACGGGGCGAAGTCCTCTGTTTTTAACAATTCTGCTTCGTCGGTGTCATTATTCGGAGAACTTGGTATTAACGTATGTTCAACTATGTCTATGCATAGTTCATTGGTAACAAACTGGATGAAACCATCGTCAGAGTCATTTGATTCCATAACTTCGGTGGAATGAATGCTACCATCCTCAGCCACAGACGCACTTCCAGATAACGGTATATCGTCCGTGCTACCCGTTAAAAGCAAGAGCCGAATTCTGTTGCGCACTTCAAAGGGAGTGGGATTATTATAAAATACGCCTAATCCCCGAATTCGTGAAAAATTTTTCCAGGCAATCTTGATTGAATGTAGCTGTCAAAATGTACGTTGGACGTGTGTGCTACGATTAATCAGATGACGTAATTCTGGGGCCCCACAGTAATGTTCAGGTGGTCATGATTAGAGGTCTGTTTGCCAAGTGGAAGCAACCCATTTATTATGATTTTGATGTTACCATGACAGATGTATTGCTTAAAAGCATTATCAGTGCCGTTGAGAGCAGTAATATTCATGTAGCGGCTGTGACGTGTGATATGGGGGGAAATAATTCAAAAGTCTGGAAGGAATTAGATGTAAACACACAAAAAATTCTTCATTAACCCAACTACAAACGATAAGGTGTGGGTTTTCTGTGAAGTACCTCATCTTTTGAAGCTGCTTAGAAATCATTTTCTAGACCGTGGGTTGTTACTTTGCGACGGCACTGAGCTTAAAAAGGATACAATCGAAAATCTGTTACAGCAACAGAAAGGAGAATTGACGATTTTACCCAATATTAGTCAGATACGCCTTAACGTAACTGGTCGATCTTGTCAAAATGTAAGATTTGCAGCACAATTGTTTTCTAATCGTACAGCAAAGGCGCTGAAGTATGTTGCAAATAAAGAGCGCGAAAGCAGTTTCATCGAACTGGTAAACGATGCTTTTGATGTTTTAAACTCGAGACTTCCAAAAGACCAGAAAACGCCCCTCAGAAGTGGGTACGGCATGAATTTAAGGAGCCAAGAAAATACTTTAAAAAGGTTTTTGGAAGTAATAACTAACATGCGAGTAGTTATTAAAAACTTGAAAACTTTTTTTCACGAATTCGGGGATTAGGCGTCTTTTATAATAATCCCACTCCCTTTGAAGTGCGCAACAGAATTCGGCTCTTGCTTTTAACGGGTAGCACGGACGATATACCGTTATCTGGAAGTGCGTCTGTGGCTGAGGATGGTAGCATTCATTCCACCGAAGTTATGGAATCAAGTGACTCTGACGAGGGTTTCATCCAGTTTGTTACCAATGAACTATGCATAGACATAGTTGAACATACGTTAATACCAAGTTCTCCGAATAATGACACCGACGAAGCAGAATTGTTAAAAACAGAGGACTTGGCCCCGTCTGCAAGTGACAACGATGTTCCTCAAGATGCCTTAAAATGTCTGGCCGGGTACATCGCATTCAAGTTCCGCTTCATTGATGAAAGTCTAGGTGTGAGACGCGAAACATTGCGTCTTTCCGGGGAACATAGTCATGACTGGATATTGATTATATCAAAGGGGGGGCTTACCCATCCGTCAGACGAGTGGTTACAAAAACTGATTCAGTTTTAGATAGTTTTTACTTCTTTCCACGGACGTACTTGTATCAAAACAAGTGAAAGTTATCTCTTATTTGGTCACCTTACTCAAATCTAAATTTCCAGAGGTGGACGAGAAAGTCATTTGTCTGTACGTCAGGACAAGAACATTCATCAGAATCTGCCATCTGAACAAACAGCTCAAACTCAAGTCACTTGAAAAGTATGCAGCAACAAAGAATCGGCTCTGGGTAGCTTCGTCTTCAAAAATTTAAGTCACCTATAAAGGTATGTATCAACTAAATAACCATTTCCATTTCGTTGATAAAAGTATTTATGTTTACAACTAAACGTACTAGTTTCAATTTTTAACGTTATAACAATGAAAATGTAGATAAAGACAATGATTATGAGATTGATTATAATTATAATAATTGGAAGCTTCTTTCAAATATATTATACTACATAGAAATTTTTATACACGCACTCATGCGCACACGCGTGTGCACGTACGCGCACCCACCCACGCAGGCATACTATATATATATATATATATATATATGTATAATTTGTGATGTTTTCAATTTGTTTCTTCTCCAAGTAGTATAATTTCGTATATTCTTTTTAACACCTGACGCACGTTTCACTAAAAAATATCAGTATCATCAGAGGTTTCTAAGTAAATTAATAACAATCAAAATAATTCTATTAATATAAAATTAACGAATAATAGAAAATGATATATATATAATATCGCCTCCTTTCCGACTTAATTTTACATCTTGTGCCATTTTGTCAATGTTATATGTGGACAGACTTGCTTACATTTCTATTAAATGTAGAAATAGATTTTACCATTATTTTTGCCGCAAACCATTTAATCTTGTTGTTTAATCCTTTTTCTATATGAATAGCTCATTACAATTATTGTTAATATTTCGTGTAAACAGCAGAGAGATGCTAAGTAGGACATTGTCTCAGGTAAGATGGCATGGTAAATCAAGACTCGCGCGTATTTCTTCCACCAGTCGACGTCAGAGCGAAGCAACCAATGGGAGCGTAATTGGCCGGAGTGGCCTACCTTATTATTCTAGTTACATTGGACGGAGCAACATATCTCTGAGGACCGATCGAGCCATACAGCACAACACAGAGTGAGAGGGGGAATACTGATTCGCGAAGACGACTCTGACCAAAACATGACATCACGCTCACCCGACATTTACTGGGGTCATCATCGGCTGTCCAGCGTTGGTATAACTGCCCGCAATACGGGATGTTTCAAGAGAGTGACATGACGGAAGGCGAAGCGAACACACCACAACGCAAGAGGAGAGTAAAGTTTAGCGACAACCTGACGTTCTATCCTGCAACGTATTACTGTGAATCGCGGTTCGGTGAACTCGTAAGAAGAAGACACAAGTATGCAACGCACGACGAAGAAGAAGAAGAAGAACAACAACAACAACAACAGAAATGTGGAAACGGTTCGCAAGATGATCACAATGGAGCTGCACAGACCGGTGAGAAGGAATTTCGTGAGACGTACGGTGTAGCTGAAGGGACTCTATGACCTCTAACAAGCCGTTTTGGTGTAGATGATACCGCACGCTAAGGTCAACAAAGGCTACAAGTGCCTTATGACTGTTATAAACGCTTTCAGTAAGTTCGCGTACGCCGTCTCGTTGAAAACTAAGACGGGAGCGGAAGTGGCGCGCGCGCTCGAAACGATACCCAAAACCAACAGAATAAAATTGCTGCAAACGCATAACGGTAAATAATACTACAACAGCGCTGTACAGTTTCTGTTGGATACGTACAAGGTAAAGCTGTACTCGACGTTTAGTGAGAAAAAAGCGTCTATCATGGAACGTTTCAACACAACGTTGAAGACGCGCATGTATCGCGCGTTCAGCGAACTAGGACATTACCGTTGGTTGGACACTTTTCCCGGACTGGTGAAAGCGTACAACGACAGCGTGCTCAGAACGATCGGTATGAAACCCAGCCAGGTGAACGAAAGCAATGAGCGGGTAGTGTTGAAACGTATCAAGAAGAATACACAGCCACGCGGTGCGCGCGAGAAGAAACCAAAATTTAAAGCGGGCGACCGTGTTGGCGTGAGTAAACCCAAAATGACGTTCTCGAAAGGGTACACGCCCAACTGGACCAACGAAATTTTCACCGTGCACGCGGTGCAACCCACCGTTCCCGTCACTTACCGTCTCGAGGATCACGCCGGTGAAGCGGTGCGTGGCGGCTTTTACAAGCACGAAAAAAGCAAGTCGAGCGTCGGCGACGTTTACCTGGTGGAGAAAGTCTTGCGGCGCAAAGGCAAAAGGGTGCGCGTGCGTTGGCTCGGTTTCGGCGGTAAACACGATTCGTGGATACTCAAGAAAGATCTGATATAAAACGCGGAAGCAACGCGTAGCGTGGCATCAGTACACTACAGTACGCTACGATGACAACATCGTCATGTCGGCGGCGGCAGCGGTGAACAACCGCTCAATAAACGACTGTGGTCGAACGACGACGACGAAGAAGAAGAAAATAAAGACAGTACAACAAGTCAGAAAATTGAAAATAAAAATATGGAATTGTAGGAAGGTTGCACGAATGGTGGTGGTGGCGGAGGAGTAGGAGGAGCAAGGAGGAGTAAGCACGGACCACTTCTGCCCGATTCTGTACGTTTTATCAACTGCGGACCGTCCGCGTGCGTAAGAGGAACGTGATGTTCAACCTGTTGTTCGACGTGAACGGTGTACGTTTCGCAACCCTGTACGCGTTTTCAAAATCACTGTTTCAACCCAAATGCCGTATGTTAGAATCGTTGATGACACGGCTCGCCAACGACGCACCGGGTTATCACGCGTACAGTGAAAACGAAGAGGTACCGCCGCCCGACGAAGTCGACACCGCGTCCTTTATGGTGTTTGACAACGTGTCTTGTGAAAAACAACACAACATACGCAAGTACTTCGCTATGGGACGACACAGCGGTGTAAACACGTTCTACTTGTGCCAGACGTACGGTTAAATACCGAAACAGCTTATTCGTGAAAACGCCAACTTTATAGTCTTGTTCAGACAGGACGATCTCAACTTGAAGCACGCGTACAACGATCACGTCAACACGGACATGAAGTATGAAATGTTTAAGAACTTGTGCGCCGAATCGTGGAAAGACTGGCACGGTTTGCTCGTCGTCAACAAAGACTCGTCCATCCATAATGGGCGGTACAGAATCGGTTTCGATCGTTTCATAGTACCACCACCGAACGAATAAACAAGCGTATGTAGACTATCTGTATAAAAAGGGGAGGCGTTCACCGTTTCCGTAAAGAGGTTTATATACCGACGACTAAGATTGTACGTAAATACACGTGTTCCGACGTCGATCCGTTAGTCGATTTACTGGCGTTCGTGAAGATGGACGACAAGGAGAAACGGGTCGTTCGTGATATCGAAACGATCAGCAATAACATTAGGAAGAAATACCGTGCGTTAAAATACGGGATCCAAGAAGTGGAAGAAAAGCTAACGAGAAGTTACAAACCAATTTTGTGTGCCGTATCTAGGAGGTACGGCGAATTGCGAAATTTTGTTATTTTGAATCTGGGCAATGGTCATCCATCGGTGTAGTTCACGCATTTCGTGGACCCTCCCGCCATCTATGAGACGTTACGGCAACTCACGAAATTGTCATTATTGAATTGCGGCATAGATGCCGTCATTGGTTTGTGAACGCTGTCGCTATCTGTCAGAGACGTCGGACTACTGTAACTTACAAATTGGTTATAATTGATGGGGTTGCTTTCGTTGGTTTGCGTATGTTGACGCTATCTGTCTGAGACTACGGGCATCTGTACTTTCCGGTCCCGCTGCGTGGAGCGGGGTTTGTCGTGGAATAGAGTTAGCTGGCGGTAGACCAGCTGTTGATTCCTGATCAGCTGTGTGGAGATATACCGGGTTGTTGGTGGGTCAGCTGTTATCGCCACGTGCGGTCTTAGAGATCGGCGTTTGAAAAATTGTTTTATTTTTTTTTAAGGCCTGGGTTTTTTTGAATTAGTCATGGCAGGCTAAGAGTAAAGTGTGCCGGAGGGGTCTCTCGGCCTGGCGACTAACCGTGGAAGAGATCAAGATGTTATATGTGTGTGAGTTTTGAGGAACTTCGATACCACGTGTGCATGCACTATGAACAGGTATGAAAAGGTGAAAATTTATTAACTTTTGCCGGGGATGCGCTTCGGCGCGGCTTGTTTTTGGAGTCAAGTGGGGCCTGGCTCATTTTTAACACAAAAATAAAAAATAAAGGAACAATAGTTGCTTAATTCTGGATTTTTTTTGTTAACTCACTATATACTGGGAATATAACAGGCAGGTCGCTGCAGTCATTGCAAGCTCTTGAACGCAAGTTTTTTTAACAGAAAAGTCTGGTGACCTTTACTAGTTTCCTATGCAACAGTAATTTCTCATGTGCGAAATTCTTTTTACCTACTCAAAAAAAAAGAGAAAATAATATATAAAAAAATTCAGAAAATGTGTTGGGAATTGGCCAGTGGGCTCATTGGGCCGAGTGAAGCAAAATTCAGCTGAGTTCCTTAAATGCTCATATTCAGTGTGTTCATATAAATGTATTGTGTTTTAATTGTGGAAGCATGTAATTTCTAGTATACCCTTTTCTTACTATAATCTGTGTGGAACGTATATTGTGGCAGCCTTTTATTGGAACTTGTAAATCTGGTTATGAAAAGAGTTGCAGATCACCTACAATTCTAACAATACATTGCCCTGTGCTAGAACTGTAATTCAGGAGTATTCAGCCTATTAATAAAAATGACCGAACTGCTGTACAAGATGAAATTTTCACTATTTATATATTTATAAGATTTGTATATGTATATGCTCATAATTCCCTGCACACAACATATTACATGGCTGAGAGATATATGTACCTGATTATTTGTTAGTTTTTTTAAATAATGGTGCACTCTGAAATCTGCAAGCCTTTTGTGCTACTCAAGTTTATGCAGGTTTAGGGAAAACTGAGCACATGCACTTGTGAATTCCACACAAAGTGTATAATCACCTATCTTAAGTTTCCATTATATTTTCCTAATTATATGATTCTCCTTTTTAATTTTTGAATTAGATTTCAGAGGGCGCATGTTGTTATGTAATATGATTGTTTAAATTGTTGTAGGATAGAATTGCTTGTTAATGCTGGTTAAATGGTTTATAAAATTGTTGATATTATTGAAAGTGTTTATAGTACAACCAGAGGGGGACTGAAAAGAAAAAAAAAAGACTTATTTTTATTTTTGAGTGTTATTAAATGTTATATTTCGAAAACCTCTGGATTTACTCTTTGTACTTATTAATGTTAATGTATTTATTTCCAAATAAGGAAATGCTATGGGTGAAGGTAAAAAGGTGCATGTCAATGGTGATTTGCATGCCATGTAAGAGATTTTAAATGTTTTACATATTTTATATAATTTTAATGGAATATTTTTAAATATTGAATTTTGAACATTTTGAAATTTAAATTCTGAATACGATGTCGTATATTTTAAATATGTTATATATTTTATATATTCCTAATGGAATACTGTCACACAAAATATTGTATATGATTTATTATTTCGAAGGGAATCAATAAATTTGTAATTGTTGAATTTAAAGAAAAAAAAATTGAGGTCACCTCATTCGTCCAATTCCCAATGGTTACCCAGCATGTGGACATTCTTCCACTAGGAGTCTCCTCCTAGTTCGAGTGAACAAGTGAGCCGGTCGTCAAGGTAAGTGTAGTTTTTTAAATTTTTTTGGGTGAATGTCAAACTTAGAAAATGTGTCAGATTTGGACAGTTGAAAATTTTGTTGTGACGTCATGGGTGATGAGCGGCTCACAAATGGTAGCAGAGCGTGGTTGGACGTAGTCCTGGCCACCTCTGAACCGAAATTTGGAAATGGATGAGGTGACCTCAAAATCTTAGTTGGACTTGTTCAGTCAGTTGTGATGTGTTACTAGTGTTGTAAATCTTGGCCTTTGGGTGCGGTTGCCGGGCCGGGACCCCTGGGGGGGGGGTTGAGCACAGCTTGGTGATTCCTGAGTGTGTCTTTGTGGTGTTCTTAAGTGTTTATCTGTTTGTTTGTGTTCTTGTGTTGTCATTGTCTTTGTTGTCTTGTAGTACATCATCTTGATCTTGGTTGTTGGTCCGGTGTCGGGTCGGGGACCCTGAGGCACCTTGATTGCCAGCACTTGTTGTATTCAGTCTCTTGTTGTTTGATACCATGGCAGAGCTGGGGCAGAGTAGGAGTCGGCGTGAAGGCCGCGGTCTGGTGCCCGAATATTTCACGAAAGACGAGCTCCAGTTCGAGATACGTTTGCGGGGTGGGGTTCCCCAGAGGGATGTGGCGTCCTTGAGGCGTCAACTGCGGGAGCTGCTGTTGGGGGACGCCTCCCCCCCGGAGAGTCGAAATTGAGGATTTGGAGGAGGAGCTGGCCTTGTGTGCGGACAAGTGGACCGAGTTCTCCACCTTGATGGAGGACTCGGAATATATGGGGAAGTTCCACCCGTGTTTGGCAGCGGGTGACCCAAAGGATGCACCACTTGTCCGCTCGCCTGAGTAATTTGCTGTTGCAGGACGATCTGGAGGAGGAGGGTAGGCGGACTGCGTCGGCCCTGCAGTCAAATATTGGCCTACCTGGCGAGGCTCCAGAAAGTCCTGGTAACCCTAAGGAGATGCCCACGCGCCAGACCTTGGCCACTGAGCGGGTGGATCTTCTGGGGGAGGCCTGTAGTGCCCTGGTGGAGGAACGTCCGCCTATTTAGGTGGGCAGTCGCCCCCAGGGATTTGAGGGGGATCATGTGGAAGTCCCTCGAGGGTTTGGTACAGCCCTTGCCAGGGTTAAGTATGAATCGTTGCCGAACACAATTTATGACCTCCTCCGCCGGCTTCCAGTGGTCGACGGTTTGGACCTTGACCAGCTTGTAAAATTTTTTGAAGGGGTTTTCGGCATTTTTGATTTCCCTGGGGTGACCGGTGTTGCCTTGTTAAATATGATTTACCCGTATTGTTGGGCGCCCCTGCTGGATCGTGTGGTCTGGCATCTGGGCGCGGGCGGGGATTTTGAAGCGTTCCACAAGGATGTTTTGGAACTGTTTATGCCCGGGAGGCTGCGTGACCAGATGCGGCAACGATTATTTTACCGAGTTCAGGGCCACGAGGAACAGTTGAACGTATTTATCAATTCCATCAAAAGTGCTGCCCGTGTGCTGCGAGTGGACGTGTCGGAGGCTGAGGTGGTGCGGGTTATTTTGGAGGGCCTCAATCCGCAGGAGAGGTCAAGGTTGGTGTTTTTGGAGCGACCGCGTAGCTTCGCTGATCTTAGCGGAGCTTGTGTCTTCGCCCGCACCATCAAGATGAACGATGAGGCTCGCTCCGGCCGTTCCGATTTCCCTGTCCCCTGTTCCTCATCTGGTCAGCAGCGGCCTACCCGGGAGCAACGTGGTGGCAACCCTTTCAAAGAGCAACGTGGTAGCGACTCTGAGAGGAGGGAACTCCGCTGTTATTCCTGTGGCAGGATGGGGCACTTGGCCCGGAATTGCCCTTTCAAACGATCGGAGGTCTCGCGGGAGAACCGTCCTTCAAAAAACGGCCTGCGTGGGGGGGATTGAGGGGACGCCGGTCCCTCCCCACGTGTGGTAGCGATGGCGCATCCCAGGTCCCGTTATGTGCCGTTGAGACGGGACACCCATCCGGCGAGTCCGATCCCAAGCCGATTCGTCCGGGTCTCTCCGTGTGTCCATTTTTGGAGCTGGAGGTTGGGAAGGGCCGGGTTAGGGCCCTGGTGGACACCGGATCGGCACGGTGTCTTATCTCCTCCCGTGTTTACCAGCAGTTGGTCCGGGAGTCATTGATCCGGTCAAATACTCCTTCGTCGGTGGTATGTTGGACGGCCTCGAGGGAGGTTTTGCCGACCTCTAAACTGGTGGCTTTTAAGTTAAAAATAAATTATTTTTCGTGGGTTTGGGAGTTTCTTGTGGCTCTGAATCTGAGCGTAGACTGTATTGTGGGTGCGGATTTTATTGTGAAAAGTGGCCTGGTTCTCGATATCCAGGGGCACGTATGTTTCTTTAAGTTCAACCGTGCCGTACGCATCCCCTTTCTTGGATATCGGGATGAGGCGGGGGAAGGTCTTGAAAAACTTCAACCCCCGGCGTACATTAATAATTTGAGCCCATATCTACAGACCACTTTCCGTAAATTGTGTGATGAGTTCCCTGAGGTGCTGACCGCCAACCTCGGACTCACTCACAATTTGGAGTATCGTATCCGTCTGTGCGACTCCGCGGTTATCCGTTCACACCCGTATAAATTCGCTCCGCCCAAAATGACCATCTTGCGTGAGAAGGTGCAAGAATTGTTGGACCAGGGGGTTATTGAACCTTCCACGTCGGCCTATGCCAGTCCAGCATTCCTGGTGCCTAAACCGGGAGGGAAGCATAGGCTGGTTATTGATTATCGAAAATTGAACCAAAATATTCAAGTTGAGTCGGTACCCCTCCCGGACCTGCATTCGGCCTTTGATTGGTTTTCGCAGGCCCGATATTTCACCATTTTCGACCTGAATTCAGCATACCACCAGATACCCTTACACAAGGATTCTCGGCCGTTCACTGCCTTTTGCGTGCCGTGGAACTTGTACCAATACAAGAGAGTCCCCATGGGACTGGCGGTTGGTGCTCAGACGTTAACCCGTCTGCTAGACTCTGTGTTCCACGACATTAAATTCCAGTATGTGTTTAATTATCTGGACGATCTGCTCATTTACAGCTCCACTCTAGAGGAACACATGAACCATCTCCGAGAGGTGTTGTGTCGCTTGAGGCGCGCGGGGCTTACGGTGAATCCCAACAAGGTGAAATTTGCCCAGGAGGAAATTCCTTTCCTCGGTCATCTTGTCTCTCATAAAGGGGTCACGGTTGATCCAGAGAGGACGCAGGCAATCCGGGATTTTCCTCCTCCTCGGGATGCTAAAGGGGTGGCCCGCTTCGTGGGTATGGTGAATTTTTACCGGCGGTTCATCCCGGGGGCTGCGGGATTGCGGCTCCCCTAAATTCATTAAGGAAAAAAGGGGCCAAATTTGTGGGGGGGACGAGCAGCAACGTGCCTTCGAGTCCCTAAAGGAGTCCATTTTGTCGCCGCCCGTGCTTCGGATGCCCGATTTCACGATGCCTTTCATTGTGCAATCCGACGCCAGCTCTGTGGCGATCGGGGCCGTGCTCTCTCAGGGGGTGGATGGTGCTCGGCAGCCAGTCGCATTTGTATCCAGGACCCTTACCAACCCTGAAAAGAAATCCTCGGTGTACGAGTTAGAGTGTTTGGCGGTAGTCTTCGCCCTTGACAAGTTTAGGAGGTATTTGGAACACGCTGAGTTCCTATTAGAGACCGACAATCAGGCTGTCTCGTGGCTTCTGGCGCACCCCCGCCAACTGGGTAAACTTGGCCGCTGGGTGGTCAAGATTTCTTCTTTTAACTTTCGGGCACAACATATAAGGGGGACCCAAAATGTTGTTGCCGACGCTCTGTCCCGTATGTATCACCTACCCAGTGAGGAGCCAATAAATGAACCCTGCGCCGTACTCCTGGAGTTCCCCCTCGCCTTCACTGAAGTTATCCCTCATCAGCTGGATGATGAGGTGTTGGGTCCCATCATCGATAAAATCAAATCAGGCGAGATGACGGCTCCATATCATCTGTCCAAGGGCGTCCTCTGCTGCAAGGAACGTAGAGGACGGGTCCCTAAGATAGTGCTGCCGAGCAAGCTGATACCCATGGTCTTCCAATATTATCATGATTCCCCGGTAGGAGGCCATTTGGGTGTTTTAAAGACCATCGCCGCGATCAGAAAGAACTTCATCTGGAAAAGCATGGACCGGGACATTGCCACCCGGATGAAGTGTTGTCATCTGTGCAGTCTGAGCAAGCCCGCTCAGAACACTAAGTTGGGGTTGCTGTCTTCTGAGGTGGCTGGCAGACCGATGGAGAAGGTTTTCATTGACTACGTGGGTCCTTTCCTGCGTAACAAGGCCGGGAATTCGTTCCTCCTTGTTTGTGTGGACGCCTTCTCCAAGTATGTCTGGCTACTTCCCTTGCGTCAGGCTAGTACTGCCAATACCATCGTAGCCCTTCAGACCAGTATTTTTCAGCATTTCGGGCTTCCCTCCATCATTGTCTCAGACAATGGCCCGCAATTCATCTCGAGGCAATTCCGGAACATGTGTTTCAGGCACGGCATTCGGCATGTAACCACTTCCCCTTACCACCCGCAACCTTCCCATGCTGAGCGATTCAATCGCAACCTGAGATCCGCTCTTATCGCCTACTACGCGGAGCAGCAGAATACGTGGGACCAGAATCTCCAGTGGTTACAGATGGCGTTCAATTCGTCCCTTCATGAAAGCCATCGTGCCGTGCCTTTTGAGGTCATGTTTGGTTTTTCCCCCGCTTATCCCCTTGGTAATTTGTGGAAACTGGAGGATCTTCTCCCGGATTCGCCGGACGAGGGGGTCGCTCACAGGTGGAAAGATGTGAGGAGAGCCCTGCTCCGATTGCACGAGCGCGTGCGGCGTCGCTATAACGCTGGGAGAGTCCCCAACCCTTTTAAGGTGGGCCTGTTAGTTTATTGCAGGAGCCATCCGCTCATCTCTAAGGTGGAGGGGCGCGCTGCCAAGCTCTGCTATAGATGTTTGGGACCCTTCCGGATTTCTGAGTTTGTCTCGCCCGTCACTGCCAGCCTGGTGGGTCCGGAGGATGGGATGAAGGTGAGGGTGGCCCATGTGTCTCACTTGAAGGCGTGTGCGCAGATGGAGCTTGCTTGAGAGGTGAATTGGTATTGTTTACCCCAGTTAGGAGTAGTTAGGGTCTTCGGGTATGGTTTTTGGGGGCTTCGCTGGAGGGATTGTGTTTTATGGTTTTACCTTTTAGCGTTTTATTGTTTTAAAGTTTTATCGGTATTTTAGCTCCTCTCCTTTCCTTTCTTCTTTCTATTGCTTTAGGCCGCGGCCGCTCACACTCCCCGTATCTTCTACACTTACACACACCCAGCTACACACCCACACACACCTTGTCCTTCCTTCTGGTGTCCTTTCGTATTCCACTTTCGCCGGATTTTATCTTTTTATTGGGTTTTAGTCAGTCCCCGCTTTTCCTCCGGTGGTGGCAGTCCCGGTGTCGTCCAAACCGTTGGACTCCTTTTGTTGTGGGGGTGTGCCGTATCTAGGAGGTACGGCGAATTGCGAAATTTTGTTATTTTGAATCTGGGCAATGGTCATCCATCGGTGTAGTTCACGCATTTCGTGGACCCTCCCGCCATCTATGAGACGTTACGGCAACTCACGAAATTGTCATTATTGAATTGCGGCATAGATGCCGTCATTGGTTTGTGAACGCTGTCGCTATCTGTCAGAGACGTCGGACTACTGTAACTTACAAATTGGTTATAATTGATGGGGTTGCTTTCGTTGGTTTGCGTATGTTGACGCTATCTGTCTGAGACTACGGACATCTGTACTTTCCGGTCCCGCTGCGTGGAGCGGGGTTTGTCGTGGAATAGAGTGAGCTGGCGGTAGACCAGCTGTTGATTCCTGATCAGCTGTGTGGAGATATACCGGGTTGTTGGTGGGTCAGCTGTTATCGCCACGTGCGGTCTTAGAGATCGGCGTTTGAAAAATTGTTTTATTTTTTTTAAGGCCTGGGTTTTTTTGAATTAGTCATGGCAGGCTAAGAGTAAAGTGTGCCGGAGGGGTCTCTCGACCTGGCGACTAACCGTGGAAGAGATCAAGATGTTATATGTGTGTGAGTTTTGAGGAACTTCGCCACCACGTGTGCATGCACTATGAACAGGTATGAAAAGGTGAAAATTTATTAACTTTTGCCGGGGATGCGCTTGGGCGCGGCTTGTTTTTGGAGTCAAGTGGGGCCTGGCTGATTTTCAACACAAAAATAAAAAATAAAGGAACAATAGTTGCTTAATTCTGGATTTTTTTTTGTTAACTCACTATATACTGGGAATATAACAGGCAGGTCGCTGCAGTCATTGCAAGCTCTTGAACGCAAGTTTTTTTAACAGAAAAGTCTGGTGACCTTTACTAGTTTCTTATGTGACTAGTTTCCTATGCAACAGTAATTTCTCATGTGCGAAATTCATTTTACCTACTCAAAAAAAAAAAGAGAAAAAATATATAAAAAACTTCAGAAAATGTGTTGGGAATTGGCCAGTGGGTTCATTGGGCCGAGTGAAGCAAAATTCAGCTGAGTTCCTTAAATGCTCATATTCAGTGTGTTCATATAAATGTATTGTGTTTTAATTGTGGAAGCATGTAATTTCTAGTATACCCTTTTCTTACTATAATCTGTGTGGAACGTATATTGTGGCAGCCTTTTATTGGAACTTGTAAATCTGGTTATGAAAAGAGTTGCAGATCACCTACAATTGTAACAATACATTGACCTGTGCTAGAACTGTAATTCAGGAGTATTCAGCCTATTAATAAAAATGACCGAACTGCTGTACAAGATGAAATTTTCACTATTTATATATTTATAAGATTTGTATATGTATATGCTCATAATTCCCTGCACACAACATATTACATGGCTGAGAGATATATGTACCTGATTATTTGTTAGTTTTTTTAAATAATGGTGCACTCTGAAATCTGCAAGCCTTTTGTGCTACTCAAGTTTATGCAGGTTTAGGGAAAACTGAGCACATGCACTTGTGAATTCCACACAAAGTGTATAATCACCTATCTTAAGTTTCCATTATATTTTCCTAATTATATGATTCTCCTTTTTAATTTTTGAATTAGATTTCAGAGGGCGCATGTTGTTATGTAATATGATTGTTTAAATTGTTGTAGGATAGAATTGCTTGTTAATGCTGGTTAAATGGTTTATAAAATTGTTGATATTATTGAAAGTGTTTATAGTACAACCAGAGGGGGACTGAAAAGAAAAAAAAAAGACTTATTTTTATTTTTGAGTGTTATTAAATGTTATATTTCGAAAACCTCTGGATTTACTCTTTGTACTTATCAATGTTAATGTATTTATTTCCAAATAAGGAAATGCTATGGGTGAAGGTAAAAAGGTGCATGTCAATGGTGATTTGCATGCCATGTAAGAGATTTTAAATGTTTTACATATTTTATATAATTTTAATGGAATATTTTTAAATATTGAATTTTGAACATTTTGAAATTTAAATTCTGAATACGATGTCATATATTTTAAATACGTTATATATTTTATATATTCCTAATGGAATACTGTCACATAAAATATTGTATATGATTTATTATTTCGAAGGGAATCAATAAATTTGTAATTGTTGAATTTAAAGAAAAAAAAATTGAGGTCACCTCATTCGTCCAATTCCCAATGGTTACCCAGCATGTGGACATTCTTCCACTAGGAGTCTCCTCCTAGTTCGAGTGAACAAGTGAGCCGGTCATCAAGGTAAGTGTAGTTTTTTAAATTTTTTTGGGTGGATGTCAAACTTAGAAAATGTGTCAGATTTGGACAGTTAAAAATTTTGTTGTGACGTCATGGGTGATGAGCGGCTCACTTGGAACCGTTGAAAAACATTTCGCAAGCGTTGGTAGAAAAAGAGGGAAAACGTAAAACGATTGCAAAGCCGATAACGGAAAGTAAGCATAAAGAAGAGGAGGATGAGGAAGAGATGATTAAACAGCTAGTAGACTCTAAACATGACAATAATCGCGTTTCCTAGACAAGTCCGTAGTTGGCGAGACGACGACGACGACGGACGTTTATGACGATGACGATGACGACGAAAATGACCCTAGTTTATCGGTTGAAAGGTTGTTGAACACGCCCGAAGGGAGACGTGAAGCACGTAATTATATTCAGAGCCAATACGAACCCAATTCGCTAGCGTACAAATACATGAGTATGATCGTATCAGCTGATCGTGGTCAAAAGATGGATTATAAATACTGTGTAAAACACGACGCCGGTAGATGGATGATAGGCGATTCGCAGGTGGAAATTGATGGTAACGATAATTTTGTTATCAACGGTGTACGATACAAAAGGCACGCCGGGACTTTTCGAATTGTTGTTCATGGAACGTCCGGATACCAGCGTATACAACGAGGACGATCTCGCGACTTCTAAGCGTATACTGCAAGCGACTAACGCGCACAAACGATACTATTTACCGACGACGCGAAGAAACGTGAACAGAGGACCAAAGTATACGAAGATAATAGGTCCGTTGTTTCGAACGACGCGTGCGGGACGCGGCGGCAGACACGCGAACAACTACATCCAAACTGGAAACGATATATACATGGAAGTGAGGAGAATAGGAAACGATATAATCGATTACGTACACTGGGACGATCCGAACGAACTGCTGTACAGACTGCGATTGTTGATCAAATCCCAACACGCCGGTAACAGCGGTCACACGAACGAAATCGTCTACATTGTGGAAGAACTGCGTGAAGCCGATATCGTTGTATAAATAAGTACGTATAATATGTATATAAAGGAGTGTACAGAGTCGGCACGTGTCATTCGTAGCTGGGCACGATGAGCGTTGACAAATTTGGCAGACACCGGAGCATCGTCACGGTGCGACGGGAGACGCGACGCAGTCTGCGGGAGGATATCGGTATCGGATTGACGGTGGACGGACACTTCAACGTAGCGGGGGAACAAATTCGCAACTTGGCAACGCCGGTCGACGGTAACGATGCCGTTCCACTGCAGTTCGTGCAAGACCACTGCCTGTTAGTTGACGATGGTAGAAGGGGGGGCAGCAGCGGCGACATTACAAGAATAGACGTGAAAGGTCGTAAGCTCGCCAACGTCGCCGCTCCCGCAGATCTGGAGGACGCCGTCAACAAGCAGTACCTAGGTAGACTACATGTGCTTGCGTTTGACAACACCGCCACTGCATAAGAAGAAGGAGAAGAACGAGGCCGCCGCCGCCGCCGTCGTCGTCGTCGTCGTCGTCGTTGTCGTCGAGCGCGACCACCGCATACAATCGCTTGGCAAACCGATTCGTGCGAGAGACGCAGCGACCAAAGTATACGTAGACGTGAAGGTTATACCGCGGGACGTACAATCTAACCTGTCGGTAGGGAACGTGCGGATAACGCAGTCAGCATTGCCCGTGAACAACAAGGACGCGGTGAACTTGCAATTTTTGAACGAGCACACGATCGCTTCGGTGAACGGCACTTGGTTCAACGCGCAAGGAAAGACTATTTTAAACGTCGGTGATGGCAATCAGGTAATGGACGCTGTAAACGTACATCAATTGGAGGACGCGGGGCGGTACGCGAGCAGCGAAATGTACAAACTCGCAAACGTTTTCCAAAGACGATGGGAGAAAGTAGTTTCGTACATCTATAAATTGCACGCGCACGCAGCGTGGAGTTCATTCAACACCGAAGAGGCAGATTTGATACACGCTAACAACGAGGAGACGAGCGAATTAATAAGCGGAATTGGGTAAGGTCCAAGGAGAGAAGGACGAATATTGGAGATCCGTTTACAAGGTCGATAAATAGTAGTCATGTGCAAAATACGAGGTCATAGTGTTTAAAAAACGGGAAAAAGGGGGCGTGGTCCTATACGAAAAGTTCTTAAAAACGTGTTACCTTTCATCACGGGGTCAGTGCCGACTTTGACCAATCGAGCGGTGGACTTTTCACCGGTAGAACTGCATCTGCCCGGATACAGGTTCTTCGGACCGGGAACTAGACTGGAGGAGGGATTGGCGCGCGACGAACGCGGAATCAACGAGTTGGACGAAGCCTGTCGTAAACACGACATCGCGTACGCCACGTACAAGGACAACGAGAACAGACGCGCAACAGATCGCGTGGTAGCCAGCAAGGCGTGGGCTCGAGTAAAGGCTTTGATCTCGGGCATCGGCGAACGAGCGTACGCCGCTGCGGTAGCCGCAGCGAAGAAAGCGAAATCGGCGTTAGGCGGCGGACTGTTCAGCGGACGTAAACGACTTCGTCATCGCAGCGGAGCGGTCGTTAAGCGGAGACAGGCAGCAGCACATACGGCCGAGAAGAGGAGAACGACGACGACGACGACGACGACAGAGCGGAGGAAGAAGAGAAGGAGGTAGTAACCGCAAAACGGCTTTAGGACTGTACCTGCGTTTGTACCGAAAAAAATTGTAAAAATAACCGTTCGCCCGTTGTCCGATCGCGATCTGTACGCCTACGCGAAAAAATTGAACGTACCTTATTTCAGAGGCGTGTACAGGTGCGACGCGTTACCGCGCTCGCAGCCGCGGAAGAACGAGAGCGCCGTCGTGAATCTCGACGATACCGCCGGACCGGCACGCACTGGGTATGCTACAAGAAGCGAGGCGATCGAGTCCTGTACTTCGACGGGATCGGCAATTTACGTCCGCCGGTCGAGCTGATGCGTGATGCGATACTTCGGCGCGAACGTGACCGACGTGCGTTACAATTACGCGCGTAAAAAACCGCCGGACACGGTCGTCTGCGGACATTTATGTTTAAAGATTTTGTCGTCGAACGATCAGTAGACGACGAGATGTCGTCGCTGACGGTAACCGTCACGGGCACGGATCCGAGCGCACTCGTCTGTGACTTTTTTCCACCACTCGAACTGACGGCGGGCGAATGGTACGTCGGACTGTTGGATTTCACCGTGTACAACTCTACTCCGAACGTGGAAAGCGGCAGAAACAACGTCTTTCCCGTACTGAAGCGTGGCGGCGGCGGTATGGGTAAAACGTTAGAACTCATCGAATTACCGACCGGTGCGTACAAAATCAGTGATATCGGAAGTACCTGAAGAAAACGTTAGTCGACCCGAAATTCGGTCTGCGCGCCAACAATAACACGCTGCAATGTGAACTTTACTGTTCTTACGAGATCGATTTCGGTAGTACTCAGCACGGAATCGGTGCTATGCTGGGTTTCATCAAGAAAACCAAGTTGGAAGCGTATAAATTACACACATCGGACGCGCCCGTAAACATTAACAAAGTGAACGTTCTGGAGGTAAGGTGTAACGCCGTGCAAGGTTCGTACAAGGACGAACGAAATAAGCACATTCTACATTCGTTCTACCCGACGGTCGAGCCGGGATTCAAAATAGTAGAAACGCCCAGCAACGTCATATATCTGCCGGTGAACGTACAAAATTTACGTAACATTACCGTATCGGTACACGATCAAGACAGAGGTATCGTGAATTATCGCGGTGTAGTCATCACCGTGCGAATTCACCTAAAACGGATGTAACGATGGGTTTTTACTTCAACAATAGTTGTTTTTCTGTTGCACCGTCATCGTCTCGCGCAAGAATCGCGAAGATACAAGAGGACCGTACGTTCGGGAATCGCGTCAGTCGACGTTCGACGTTGAAGCGGTTAACACCGACGAACCGACGCTATCTGATTTCACTATGCTTCAAAGTCAAGAAAAACAAATAACATGACGGTCAGCGGTATCCTGGTGGTCGATCGCGGTCCGCTCTTCGACGACACCGTCACGCATTACGAGTACCACAGTCACGCGCCGTACGCGTCGTCGCGATACGGTAACAACGATGAAATACGTATACCCATGCTGCAGTAGGACGACTTCACTCTGCCGATGGAAAGCTTCCTGTACGTCGAAGGCAAGTTGAGCAAGAAGACGTCCGGAGCGAGCGATACCGACGATGTGAATGTGAAACTGGTAAACAACGCGATCGCGTTTCTCTTCGAAGAAATCCGTTACGAAAATCCGGTGTGGAAGTCGATCGGACTAAGAACGTCGGCGACACGTCCACGTTGAAGACCATGCTGTCCGTCGGTAAACCGGACGTCGATGCGATGAAAAACGCCGGATGGGTGACACCGACGACCAACGAGATAACGCCGAAAGGGAGCAACGGTGAATTCAACTTTTGCGTACCGCTGCGGATGTTGATGGGATTCGCCGAAGACTTTACGTGGATCATTTTAAACATGAAACAAGAACTGATACTGTTACTCACGTCCACCGATTTAAACGCTATGGTGATGACGACGGCTAACGCCGATCTCAAACTGACTAAAATCTTATGGATGGTGCCGTACGTGCACGTAAACAACGATACGCGATTGGAGCTGTTGGAACTGATGCGGAAGGACCCACCGCTGTCCATACGGTTTCGCAGTTGGGAACTCCACGAGTACCCGGCATTGCCGACGACCGGCAGGCAGACTTGGACGATCAAGACGTCGTCGCAACTGGAAAAGCCGCGGTTCTTGATACTCACCTTCCAGACCCGCAGAAAGAACGATGTGAAAAAACACACCGACGAATTCGATCACTGCCGGGTGACCAACGCGCAACTCTTTCTGAACGACAAGTACTACCCGTACGATAACCTGAACTTGGATATCGCCAACGGACGCTACGCACTGCTGTACGACATATATTCTCGTTTTCAAAAATCGTACTACCACAGGACTCAATCCAATGTACTTCTATCGCCAGACGAGTTCAGAAATAAAGCACCGCTATTCGTCTTCGATTGTAGCAGACAGGACGAGTCGCTCAAGTCTTCACCGGTCGACGTGCGACTGGAATTTGAGTCCACGGAAAATTTCCACGCTGAAACCACAGCCTTCTGCATGATACTTCACGATTCGCTCAACGTATACACTCCGCTGTCCAACACCGTGCATAGACGCACTTGATGTCGTTCCCCATCACTACTTCCACCACCACCCGGGGTAGTTGTCTCCCCCAACACTACAACCATTAGGAAGTCGTGACCTATATACATATTACCGAGTGTTGCATTATCTTGTGTCAATCGAGCGAGTGCGGTTGACTGGGAACGTTGTAGTTACTGTGAACGTTGTGACTGTGTGTTATCGTACGAGTTGCATATACCGTCATGGTGCTGTACTACGACTTACACGAAATAAAGCACACTTTTATAAGGTTAGAAAATTACTAGTTTTCACCAACGTCTCCGGCTTTTAACCGAGACGTAGGCGGTAAGTATATTAATATGAATAACACACACTTTTCTAGGTTAGAAACCATCTGTGGATGAACGTTATGTATTTTAATGCATGTTTGTGTGTGTGACTTTACACTACACAATGCGATATTGTCTATTATAAGTTTGTGTATAGTATATACGTTTATGTATCGGTTAGGATACCGGGGTGCGTTGTCCGAGTTTGTTCACGCTACGAGAGAAAGAGAGAGAGAGAGAGAGAGAGAGAGAGAGAGAGAGAGAGAGAGAGAGATGAACGATTGCAACCGGCTACGTCACTGTCTCGGTAGAGATACCCATGGTCAAGTTGTCCGAGACGAGTCACTGGCACGGTGGAAACACCTGTAAACTCGTCTCGATGTAACGGAATCTTTGTGTATGTGATACGTGAAAAGATGACGCTTCTCGATATTCCAACCGTATACCAAACTATTAGATTAAGTTAAAAAAAATATTAAAAAATTTGCTTTAATCAGCATTGTGTAGTGTACGTCTGATTGTTTTTACCCAATACTGTACACGTTAAAAGTACTGAATTCTTAGCGAGTTAGGTGTTTGGTAACGCTGGAGTAGGCCTGTTTCGTATATCCGCCAGCGAAACGGGGAAACCACGTAAAAAAAAGCGAAGCGTATCTTGTCCCAACTCACGGGTCGCTTGGAACGCGACGAGAGTACATACCGTTGTTGTAATTATACGTATTTACCGCAACGATATGTACGACCCCTGATTACAAAATTCGCTACAACCAAAAAATATTTAAGTCAAAGTATTTCACTACAAGAAATTTGCACGCACACACACACACACACACACACACACACACACACACATATACACCACGCCAACAGTACCACCATCCGCGGCTTCCGCGTACAACATGGGTAGAGGTGATGTAGTGGCGAGCTGTTGAAGTAGGTTAAGGAAGCGTACTGTTGCGCCATATCACCGTGATTCATTACGACACGATTCGATCGATAGAACCGTTGCGTCATAATATTGCGCAACAGTATCACACACACACACACACACACACACACACACACACACACACTACGCCAACAATACACCCCTCCACGGCCTCCGCGTACAACGTGTGGAGTATACGAGGCCATCGATGGCTGAGGGGGAGGAGGTGGTGTCGAGCTATTGAAGTAGGTCAAGTGGAACCGTTTCATCATATTATTGCGCAACAGTATGATGCAATAGTTACCCTCGTTAATAGAACAAGAGAGGGGGGATTGTCCGTCTATATACACGAGGTTCGTTCGCTAAACCCCGAGCACGAGCCCCGAATACGAACCGACCGAGACCGAAACGAACGAGAACTAGACCGAAAAGAACGAGAACTAGACCGAAACGAACGAGATCTAGACCGAAATGAACGACAACTAGACCAAAATGAACGAACTGCACCGAAATGAACGTGAACTAGACCGAAACGAAAAGCCCGACCACGAACTGACCGAGACCGAGATGAACGAGAACGAGACCGAAGTGAACGAGAACTAGACCGAATTGAACGAGAACCAGATCCGTCACGATCTACTCTGATGACCGGATCGACGACCTCACGATCGGCCATGACCTACCTCATGGACCGATATACATATAACAGGTATTTTGGAACGTTATTTTTGTGGAACGGATATAACAGTCACTGAAGAGTTGATATACCTGTTCCGCACTAACCGAAATGAACGAGAACGACAGAATTTGCGAAAAAATTTGCACACACACACACACACACAGACCGAGACCGAAATGAACGAGAACGAAATAATTTGCGAAAAAATTTGCACACAATAGGCGATACGGAAACAATAACACGAATAAAACAATAGGTGCTGCTGGAACAATAACAACGCTAATACATTAGGCGATACGGAAACAATAGGCGATATGGCAACAATGGCATGACTAACACAATAGGCGCTACGGAAGCAATAGCATCGTTAAAACATTAGGCGATACGGATACAATACACGGTACTAAAACAAGACAGCCTGCCCCGCCCTCCGCCGGTAAAAGTTGGAGAGGATACGGAGCCGGTGGTACTAAAACAATAGACAATACGGAAACAATAGACAGCCTGCCACGCCCCCCCCCGGTAAAAGTTGAAGAGGATACAGAGCCAGTGGTGGACAGGGGGTGGTGGAATACTGAAACAGTGGTTGACGAGTGGGGTAAGTCGTGACGTCATGTCATGATCAGCCTGCCCCGCCCCCTGGTGCCCCCTCGGTAACCGTTGGGGAAAATACTGAACCACTTCAATTGTGTTTTATATTAGTTGACATGGAAGTGTTCCGTATCCTCCCCAACATACTACTGATTTCCTTCGTTGTTTAATAGTTAACGTTCTGCTAAATGGGAAAAGAAACGGATTCATGTCCCGAAGCAGGTATGCACGGTCCAACTAGGATCCTGTCACTACGTTTGAAGTGCTATGTATGCTATAATGCTGACAGAAAATGTCAGAATTACGTCCATTTACAAGTCTTTGTCCAAATTTCAAATTTAAAATTCCCTATAAGTTAAAATAGGGAAGAATTGCATTAACTCAACCAAGAGAATAAATAAAGAAAGAAGGAATGTAACAAATAAAGTGAATAGAAATTGAGGTTCATGATTGAGAAGAATAATTAGTTTAAAACATTATGCAAACCCTATGCAATAACTTAACAATGACATCAAACCATTAATAGACGATTATAGGTGACTTGACTCTGACCATAACTTCAATGTAAGTTAATGACATAAGCAAAGATAACCAGGAGAGTGAAATTAAATCTGTTATTAATATGATTTAATAATGTGTAAAAGATAACAAACAGTTTGTACATTATCTACTATTTGTGTAAGTAATATAGACACAGGGATGTCAGAAAAACTGATAATCACCAATAATCTTGTCAAAATAATATAAAATAGAAACTGGAAAAGAAATACCAAACAAATGAATAATAATAACAATGTTAGTACATGTAAATAATTAAGTAAAATCTATAAAAAGCAACTATGAAATGGACCCATTGTTGAAGCCAGAATAGGGACACATAACCTAGAGTAACAAGCATATTGCACTTAGAATGATAAGAATGGATAACAAAAATGTTATTAAACCATGTTCTATTGTAAGGTAATTAAACTAGAGATTATAAGGATCATACTAGTAATAAGAATAATTACCAAGAAGAGATTTGTACTTGTGATTAGTGTAAATGAACATACTGAAATGGACAGATTGAAATTACACAATAACCAATCTAAAAAACCTGTAGCAATATTAATAAAAAAGGAAAGATATGGGTATCAGTAGGATCAATGATATGTGATATCACTAATATAATATAAACCAATAATTATTATCATGAAAGTAAGTCATAATAATGAAAATTAAAAATACTTGTAATTTAGCACTAGATGCAAGAACTATTGATAAATTAACAACAAATGGGAATATCATGGTACAAACCAAAACCTTGTAAAACTTTATAATTATTGTGATGACCATGTATGTAAGAGGTAATGACTTAAAAAACGATTATGTAATGTATAATGAATACAAATAATGTGACACCCAATAGTGCATAGCCATGGGCTGTTATAAAGAATAAATGTAAGAAAATAACAATGTAATAACTAAAACTGAGGTGATCAGAAGTTGTAATGGTCATGTCAGAATAATTTGTCATAATATAAATGGTTAAGAAACCACTATTAAAAGACAATAAGCAAAACTAATTGGTAGAGTCATAGGCCAAGATGCCTAGCCAAGTTATTTGTAATGTTTATTAGGAATAAACATTTACTTATGTCAAATGTAATATTGTAACAGTGATAAGATGTAGCAGACAACAATTATGAATGATGATATTATAGTAAAAGGAAGTAATATTAATAAAAAATGGGAATTAAAATGTAGTAACTGATATTGAGTCTAAACAGCCAAAGACAATTTTTATCAAAATACAACTTTTTAACTGATTGTAAAGAGTTCATACTCGAGTATCAGGGAGTAATCATCAATGTTCATTGAAATTGATTTATATAAATAAATAAAACAAACATTATTATAGATAAATAGACAATCAGAAATGTTAGTAATTTTTTTTTATTAATAATCATCAAATACATATGGTGTGGGAAATCAAATTGTTCGTCTCAGAAAGCCCTGAGCAATGGTAATAATGAATTGTTAATTAGACCAAAGATAAGTGGACAATACTAATTATAAAGAATTAATAATATACAATCCCTTGGGCATCATAATGTAAACCAATTTATCATAATCTCAAACCCAGTCAAAAGACGCGTTGAAGGCGTCTATTTTGTCGACATGTACCGAAGAGTTATGGAAATTGAGAAAATTAACCAATCAGCGATCATCATCGAGCATTAAAAGCCAGATTCGTACACCGAAGAGGACACAGTTCATCTCAGTATCCAGACAGGTAAGCCACGCCGGTCCTGGAACCAATTTTAGAATTCACACCGACCAGCTGACGGGGAACGATAACCTCAAAAAGTGAACGTTAGGTTATGCCGGTAGTAAACAAAGTCGGGTTAACCTTATATCAGTGATTATGTACGGAGTATGTGCTCATAGGTAGTGAACTAAATATTAATAAAAAAAGTTAAAAGTGCAATTACGAAAAAAAGGAAAATACAAGCAAGTATAGTGATAACTAAACTCTATTTAGAGCAAATATGACTTGCACAATAAAAAATTTTATTGACTACAATTAATAAGACTTATCGAATAAATCGAAAGATAATTAAATACGAAAAATAAGGAATATTGGACCTTATCAGTTTAATTAATTTATTAATTGCTAAAGGAGTTAGCGACAGTTGACTTTATTTATAAAGGTTATTCAATTATTTGATAGATTTCATAAAAAACGATGAAGGAAACATTTTCATATGAACACTAAGAGTGCAATGAACCTTATTATTTTGATTAATATATTAACAATTTAAGAAGTGTGACGAAAGCTAATTATAATTTTAATATTCGTCCACAGACATAATGAACTTTATCAGAGATAATTAATAAAATAATTTATAATGAAACTTAAGAAAGAGTTAACCAGTATTGTATTAATCAATGTGTTCCTAGTTAAAGGAATTTAATAACAAGCTGAACATGCTTACCAGAGTTATTTGTTTACCTGATTAAATTCATCCAATATAAAGAATCAGATGATTTTCTATGAACACTGAAGAGAGTCATAACTTTATTAAACTTGTAATTTTATATGTTGTTGAAAAAGTATTATTAATTTTAGGTCCACTGATCTCTGTTCAGTACGCCAAATTAACCTACAATGTTGGCGCAACGTGTCTGACAATTTTATGTTATTAGTTAAGATGTATTTATTAATGTAATCACTCTCCTACTACTCGATGATTATACTGTAGTAGTATAATGATTCAGTTTTTGTTTTTTTGTATCTTGCAGTGTAAAAGGACCTAAAGTTTAGATGAAACTTTTAACCAAAAAATAACGTTTATGTTCTGAATACTAAGAATCAGAATAACCAACCCTGAGATAAAAGAGTTTGATGAAGCTAATAATTATTGTAAAATGGACAAAATGTCAATTTTAATTATTCTTTAAAGTAAATTCATGAGCATTATCGAACAATAAACCACATTTTTATCCAATAAAAGGAGTTAACTAAATGATTTCAGTAGACTAGACAATTACAGGTTAGGTGGACAGCTCGCAACAGTTGGTACTGTTGGTAGCGGCAATTGAGATAATTTAAATTATTTTAAATTTAAATTACCATCTCAACTCTGCATAATTAACAGGACTTTATTCCCAGTAAGTACATCGCTAATAAATGAAATCTACCTTCAGCGAGAAGTCAACTTAGCCGATTCGTCTCATCAACTGAAGCACGTCGAATTACAAAATACAAGTGAACATTTTTGTAAATAAAGAAGAAGAGTTTCACCACAACTAATCAAGATCGAATTTTAATTTGTCATACAAGTTATTAATAAAATAAATAACAAAAATAGTAATAATAATCGAACTTTAAAATTTTAATTCAACCAAGTTATAAAACCGTTAAGAGAGAGGGAATCTTGTCACCTTACAACGTTTCTCTACATCTGTACCAACCAATATACGATAATACTGACTTTAAACGTTTAGAAACTTCCAACGCCTTTCTGCCTTTAACACGGGAGCTTATAAATAACTCAGGATAAGTTCGTTAGTGCTAATATCGAGTAATTACTTAAACTAAAGATTTCTTTCAACGGCTGTAGAGTTTCGTTTCTGTTTTGATAAAATATTTGGCGCACAAAGAAACTAAAACTTAATTCCTATTTACTATATAAAAACAATATTTACATTATTTGTACTCATTACTAGAGAAACAGCTAATATAATCGTTAATAAATCTTATTACTTTTAATAGTAAACGTTTTAATAGTAATTAACCACACGGTAAATATTATTTTCTTCTCAATCGCGGGAATATATTAAGCATGTGGAGTTTGTGAATTCCTTTTGGGGTACTCTGTTGAACGTCTTTTACGCGACAGGGAACATCATTAAATTTTTATGCGGATAACAATAAGTTTTGTATTTTCCTTCATCGCCTCAAGTGCATTTACAATATTTATCGTAAGAGGCGGAAAAAACAAAGCAAATTTTTCTTAATTAATTCTCACTGATTGTTATCGAGTCCTCAAAAACATCAGACAACATTTTTCTTTAATCCGTTTCAAGTTCTTCTTTTTCCTCAAACGGGTTATTCAGAATTTAACTTTGTTGATTAATCAAAATTACAAACTATTAATCTATAAATAATTGTAACGTTTCTAAAGTCTTTATAAAGCTCACTCAGGAACATAAGTGCACACAATGACCTAGTGATCCAATTACGTTTGATACAATGTATGTGTGTTTTGTAGGTATGTGCTTTGTGTGCAAACGCACACAAAACATGTAAAAATGTTAAAATATGCCTGACTCACAAAAATGAACTGGTTGACTCCATCATTGTTCAGTTTTCTTGTTTTCTTGTCATTACTGCAACATTCCTGTTCTGACACTATCTTTGTTTGTTGTTTCCAAGTTTTCTGAGTAACACAATTCATATATGGTGTTACAAAAGTTCCGACAAGCTGGTTTATTCTGATTAACGGTTTTGCATATTTACATTAATTTCCAAGTATACTATTTTGTAAAACTCTGTCTTTCTTGGAATGCTATTGGTGTAAAGTACACATCAATTGACGGATCAGATCCATATTACATGATGCGTACAGTTTTTGTTGAATTTGTTAACCTCAGATATTCAGTAGACACTAAAAAATATACAAATGCAATTAATAATCGACTGAGGACGTTATACATTAAAAGTATACTTGGGCGCTGCAAATAAGAATTATACAGCGAGTTCTGACTTAACTAAGCACGCTGTGGTGTGGCAGGAAATTGCTGTACACGGGAGTTGTTTGTTCAATATCCTTTAGTCACCCCATATTGTGGCAAAGTTATTCTTAAATTAACTTCGACAGAATTCTCAGCATCTAAGCATTTTAACTGTACTGACGGATTGCCGACTGAAAATTGTAATTATTATACAAGGCTCGTAATGTACGTACGCACAATGTACAAAATACACGTAAGTGACAATCAATGTGGATTTAATTGCCAATATTGATCTGAGCTACAGGTGGAAAACGATCGCATGGAATAAACTGTCAGGCTCAAATACAGGGTCCTTTGCCATGTCTAGTACAGTGGTGAGGGTAACTCTTTTTAGTTAAATCCTGCAGGTGGTCAAATGAATAATGAGTAACTATGATGGGAGTGCGTGGAAAAAACATCAAATACAGCGAACAAGAAAATCGGTTTGTTAATCGATTTCCGGTTGATTTCTATTTAGCCAACGTATGATAAAAGTAACGACTTGTCTGTCGGGAGACCCAAGCATCGCTGGATTGACGCAGTGGCAAGTGATGCTGATACTTTACTTAAAATAAACCGATGGACATCAATAGCCAAGGACAGGGAAAATGGAGGCGGATGATTATAGAGGCTAAGGTTCGACTCCGAACTGTGACGCCATAGAAGAAGAAGAAGAAGAAGAAGAAGAAGAAGAAGAAGAAGAAGAAGAAGAAGAAGAAGAAGAAGAAGAAGAAGAAGAAGAAGAAGAAGAAGAAGAAGAAGAAGAGTAACGACAACTTAAGTAATGAGTTCAACACGGACAGTCTTTTCAGTCTTTTAAATTTACTCAGTCACTATTAAACTAGTTCAGTGCCACACAAAGTAGACAGATATTTGTTAAGCCGTTGCATAACTTCTGGCTGATACGAGTAACCTCCTGCTTCACGTTTTGATGCCAAGGTCAAAGCAAATGAACTGTTTTCTAACATAGGACGAAATGTTAGAAACAAGTTACAGCATTATGATGAAATCGTTCGAGAGCTTCTATTTCGGAATGCTTGCAGATTCCCAAAGATGATTTCAATTACATTTGTCCGCAAATTATGGTTTTGCCGAGAATTTTATTTCTAGTGGCTTTTGTCCTATGTAACTATAAAAGTGGAAATAAAATGTGACATACTTACGTATTCAGTGAACACCCCAATATCCGTGGAATTCGATGTCGCGATCGCCGCGGATAACCTACAAAGTGTACAAAAATGGAAATAGAGTAATGAAAATCGCTTATTAACTTAAAATGTTTACTTAAAATAAAGCAATACAGTAAAACCCCGTTAAGACTCTCATCAAGGGACCTCGTGAAAACCGCGTACAAAGTAGGATATTACCAAAGAGCGATTTATTCATACTGAAACTATGTAACTAGTAATCACATTGTCTATGCAGTTTAAATTCTAATTCACACGAACTGATATTTCGTCAGAAGAGTTGTACAGATAAAGAATTGTTTTATGTGCATCATCGACCTATCATCTGCATTGAATGTTTCTGAAGTTACTACCTGTACAAAATGTTAGGCTTATAAAAATCAAAGTGAACGTCTCCCACGTTTTCATGCGTAGCAGGGATTAAATTCAGGAATGAATTACTGCAAACGTATGAATTAAAATATATATACAAAAATACATGTCACTAAAGCCACTGCTGATCTGTCGGCAAACATCACAAATAACGTTCGGCGACAGTATCCAATATTTCACATCCGTTAACTAAGCTAGTGTGCGGAGCACAAAGGATGGCGAGACCTGCCAGCTGCGCAGAGGCAAGGGCATAGTATCACGTGATGTATCAGCCAATAAGAGCCAGTCAATCGTTTCGCTTACTGGCTGTCGCAGTGTAACACTCTGTCTCTGCGCAATGTGCTTTCACGTTTCGCCTTTATATGTGCTCCCGGGTATAGTAAAAAACAACGGCTTTCAATTATACCGCGTAAACATAAAGACAAACATACTGAGAAAATTAAACTTTGCCAGTAAATGTTCCCGCAGTCGCAGTAAACTATACATATGCCCGGTTGAGTCATGGTAACCGGCTGCCGAGCGACAAACAGTACTGTGCCTGTCGGTGAGCGTGACACACTCCGTCCCTCAGACGTACCTTTTGTAATTAAACCTAAATTACAAATAATAAATTAAATATAAATAATGTATAATAGTGTAATGTGTGTTGATAAGTAAAATTTTTCTGGTAGTTATAAAATTTTTTTTGTTTAATTAATTAATTAATTGTATGCTTTTCAATTATTTTTGATTAAATAGGTGAGATTTTGCGTTTTTGAAAATATTTGTTTCTCTAGACAATCTATTTATGTTGTGGGATTTATTAGCTTCTCTTCTAAATTTGCTGTTCTTCTTCTTCCTTCTGGTATATTTCTTGAACGGCTCTAAATAATTCTTAGAAGAAATAACTAACTAACATTTAATATACAAATAAATAGAAACTCTTGTAACTGAATAATTATGTTCATTTATTAACATTTAAAATTATGCGCCACATCTGATGCGCATGGACCAGGCTTTAGTTGAGCTCCGCTATGGTCGCTAATGAACACAGTGACAAAGGATAATGTTTACAAAATTAATTATTTCGGATTCTTTTAACGGTCGAAATGGTCAGAGAGGGCAAGGAACAAGATACAATGCTTACAACTATTTTTATTGCTGAAAAAGAAATAACAGAATTATGCAAATTGTCAATTATTAAAATGAAATCGAACCATCCGTCGAATGACGTCACTGACTCGATGAGGCTGTGTTCAGTCGTTGGTTAGTAATTCAAGTATGGCCGCCGTCACCTCGACTTCTGCGATGTAATGCCGACACGATTTTGGATCTTCTCCCTCAGAAATAAATGAGAATTCCCTTCCCTGCGAAGTTGTCGTATTCCTGGAAAGTAGTGTGGAGTGTCCTTCCTTCTTCGGTGATGTTATTCTGTGATTGTTGGTTGGTGCAGTGTTCGGTGTTCAAATGTGTTGGATTCGTGTTCTGCCAATATGGTTTAAAAATTCTTCAAAATGGTGGTTGCTTTCTCGTTTTCGTAACTGGTGTTATTTGTATTTGTTCTAGTTCAGTTTGGTGCTAATTATCAAATGTTGGTGTTAAATTTCGTTTGATAACCTCTGTTACACCTTTGGAGGTTTCACTCAATGTTTTTTCACTAATTCTTACTTTTGGTCTTCTGTCAGTAATTTCTGAACTATTCACATTAACGATTAACAATAGACTGATGACTGAAAGTCGTCGTTTTGGGGTAATTTATTAAATGTCTTTTTCCTCTTCCCATTGTCTTTTTATAAATTTGCATGTCTTGGATTTGTTTCAACTCCTAAATATACTTAACAAGTTGTCCTATTTATTGCTGTAACTCAATTATTTATTAATTTTACAAAAATCTAACTATTCAGCAATATTCTTAAGTTAATTTTACATAAATTGACATATAACTGGGTCTGTTTCAAGTTCAGATAAGCCTAAAATTAACAATTTTTGATATTTATTGTAGGTCTCATATTTTTTACAAATTTAGTATTTAACTGGTTTACAAGTGTATTTATGTTAATATTTCCATGAAATAATATTACTCACTCCATAATTATTGCTGGTTGTTAATAATTTGCTATTATAATACACCAATATTGATTAATTTACTTTTACTTGAGTTGAGTACTCCTTAGGCCTAGTTTTACCTATTTCCAAATAAAGTTAATTTTCTTCCTTTGTCATTACATTTGTTATCATTTGTATCTGTACTGATTACTTTTCACATTTTCGTGTTGTATAGACTAGATTCTATTCATTATATTATGTAGTTTGATTGAATTTATTTATTTGAGTTTGACTCTATGATAGTTAATTTTGATTCACAATACTGGTTTGTTTTTCTATTGTAGGGTGTTAGTTAGTTTGACTTATACTTTTTATATGGTTTACAATTTAATAAATAAAATATACAACATTCCTATTACCTACTTGCCTTCTCTGCCTTAACAAATTTGAAAATTATTTAACATTATTTTGAACAAACATAACATCTTATATGTACTAATTTTTATATCACTTAATCATAACAAAAATATCTTATGCCTATTATTTTTTACTGTATCATCTAATGATAACAAAATATCTTATACCTATCATATCCCCTAGACATAATTTAATTAGAAAATAAAAACATTTTATTACTAGCAATACTGTCAGTCATTAACTGTCTTTTGTATTTATTTTTCTTCTGGTAACAACTTAACTGTAATAAAAACATCTTATATCTACTATCCTTATTTATCTAATCCTTAAAACACTTTTATTACTAAAACTATTCTCAGTCATTAGACTGTCTTTTATTCTTATGTTTTTTATATTGTATCTCTCTACACTGATGGTAGTCTTTCTTTAAATAATTTTTATTTCCTACACTATTTTTTTATTATAGTGTGTCACTTGTTATTCTCTACACTCACTGTAGTCTCTAACTTTTATTGTACTTATTGTGGTATTTCACCTTATAGTTTCTACACTAATGGTAGTCTTTTGTTTGTTTTTACTCGGTTCTTAAATCAGACTTACATTTAGTTTACAATTTATTTTAATTGCGTTGTATCTTGTAACTTGAGTTACTGGGTCTAACATATATGGGTTTTAATTTAGTTTCAATTGGGTATATTGTCCTTTATCAACATTTTGGGAATAGCTCTTCTTATTTCTATGTTCTTTTTAGGAACCTTGACCTAGTTTGTCTCTTCTTTACCTCTTATATAAGTAAATTCCTCCTCTTGTGTTTTCAAGTCTTTGTGGCCTTAATTCCATGTATCTTATTTGAATATGGTCCACTTGTTATCGGTTTCGTGTCTTGGGGTTTCTCTGCTTCTTAACTTTATATTTTTCCCTTCTTAAAATTGTTTTTACCTTTTTATCTTTTTTTTTCTTACTTTTTACTGCTCCCCCAACCTACTGGGTATACTGCTGTTTATTGGGTTTTTATATTGTAGGTTATTTATCTATTGACCAAGAGTTTTCTTTGTTATTTAGTGTGATTTTATTACCATTTTATTGACTTAATGTACAGTTTCTTGTTTAATCTTTAACCATTTATTATTCTCACTCCCTATGGACATTTTCCTCTTTATTTATGTTGTATAAGTTAAAATTTTAATGTGATAATTCTGTTATGCTACACTTTACATAACTTAAATAATTTTGATGTAATATTGATAACAGTAGTTAATAGAATAGATAATAACAATCGCTGTGGTTCCGCGGAGCCACAGTTAAACAGAAGTTTCATTATTTACTCGAAATTTATTTCTGCTTATTAAACAAATTTCCGCGGGTTCCTGCGGATAAACTGCTCGCGGATAATAGAGAGTTGACTGTATTTTTAATTTTTTGTATTATTTAATCTTTGTTTAATACCTGTTATCGATATTAATTTTATAATATTGGCAGTTACAAAGGCATAGGGAAATTTAACTAGAAAAAGCATATGTATCAGAGTGGTAACCGCTGTGAAATCAACGTCGCTTATTAGGAAGCTCAAGCAGAATGATCACTGTTGCACACCACTATATAAAAATTATCTCGATTTATATAGTGGTGTGCAACAGTGATCATTCTGCTTGTGATTTCAACCACTAACACAACTTTCTTCATTAAACGTCTATTACGAAGCTACCATTAAAATGGCATACAAGTAAATAGTATATCATTTACTATGGGTGACATACACCTAAATAATAATTAGCTATAAGAAACGAGATCAGGCTAGTATATCTTGCAAAATTTAGAAAATGCATGAAAAAATCAAAAATTGTAAAAAATTTATAAATTAATTTCTTATTTCCTTTTCGCGTTTTTAACTTTAACCTGTTGAATT
This sequence comes from Magicicada septendecula, assembly GCA_034769895.1. Classification (NCBI taxonomy): domain Eukaryota; kingdom Metazoa; phylum Arthropoda; class Insecta; order Hemiptera; family Cicadidae; genus Magicicada; species Magicicada septendecula. The sequence continues at coordinate 257,884,733 of CM068375.1, forward strand.
AATCCTGTTATAAATATACTATTACTATCCTGATCCTATTCCATCAGTAAATCTTGTTCTGCCAACCAACGTATTTCTACTAGTAATTTTGTACAAACCACTATATTGTCTTTGGTATTGACGAGCGCTTTCGGCAGTCAAGCCATCTTCAGGTCATTTACCAACAAAATTGTTAGTAGAAATATTTGAGACCACTAACACTCAAATACAACAATAAACCAACGGATTGTCATTGTGTGAAAGGAAATTATGATCCTGCGTTAGATTAAGAAGCTATTGTCATATTAAAATTCACGTTTATTACTAATCATCAAAAATCAGTGTTCTGCCGACGTTTATGGGAGCTTTAATACACAAGACGCACTAAACATTTCTGAGTATAAAAATAGCCTGTTTTATAAAAATACACGAATGTTCCTGTGCAAAGAAGTAAATAAATCTTTGCACCTAACACCCTTTCATTGAATAACTGTTCCACTACAAATATTACTACCTAAACCCTGAAAACGTATTTTTCCTGTCTATTAAAAAGGTAATCTAGTAACTGTGTCAAAATGTTAGTTAAAAACCAGTTTAATCTTGCAATCCAAAATGACATAAAATAGTAATGCTTCACATGTGTCACCTATAGTCAATTAATTTACAATTTGAAAATGCTGTGGTAACTGTGTAAACTAACTGACATGTTCGATTTATTTTGAATTTTATGAGGTAGCTTAAGGAAGAGAATAAAACAAAAAACTTACACCGTCCTATTGACAGACCCATACTCGTCACTGGTGTTTATTGTGTTGGGTAAAATCTCTTTCCAATAACTTTCTCCGCCGCGAACATCTTTTAATTTAGCTCTACGCTGATAAAATTAATAAAACCCTTTGCGCATTTAACTTGTTCAATAAACGACTAATCCAGTATGGATATAATAACTTATGATCCTGCGTTAATAAACTCAATATCACATATTTTCTTTTGTCAACTTATTTCGAAATTGACGCACTAGATATTACAGGAGTTAAAAAAAATTTAAATAATAATAATTTAATAAGTTTTGTTGTAAATTAATCTCCATTGGTGGTGTAGCACGTATTGATCTAATAATTCTTAACTATTTTCTTTACCTACATAGATGAGTGATATACACCTACATTAATTTTCAAGTGGTATTAGAGTCTATTATTTAAACAAATAATAGTAGTTGAAATAGTTGTTGTTTTGTATTTCAGCATTTTTGAATTCTATATACGTTTCCTGATAATTTCACTAAGCAGATTCAAAATTTCCTGTCTAATTGACATCAATATATCTTTGATAAACAACAACAAATAATCAAAGAATTATATGGATTCTTTTTACAAAAGCTATGTCTGCACGAGAATAAGTTTTATTGTGTTTAAGAAATATGCAATATTCTTATAATAAGAAAAGATTTTTATGCCACTTATTTCCATATTTAATTTTATTTAAAAATTAGTTGTGAACATTAAAATGAAATATAATGGTGAAACTAACAACATCCATTTTGAAGGTTAGGAAATTTTAAGATTTTGATATATTTTATGCCTTTTTTTTTACTGATGGTTTATCCATGTTTCTTTCAGCATGAGTAAACAATTTGAAATTCATTCGTTTTCAGTGCCGCTGGACAAATTCCTTATTACCAATACTGTAACATTTAATTCTTTCAATCGTTTATTTAATTATATACTTTAAAAATGTTGTTAATAATTTATAATTTCTTTTATTTTTAGTAACATTTCCTTTATATTTGACTTGACGGTTTGGATTTAAATGTTTTGAACTGACTAACGCTATAATTTTTAATAACCTAAATCTTTTGGGAACATTTAAAATAAATCTGTTGATTATGAATTATTATTGTGATATATTATCAATTGAGTCATTATCAATATTTTAAAGAGAATAACCTATTAATTATGTACGTTTATAAAAAATTTATTTATAATAAATTTACTTAATATTTATTTATTTATTAATAACAATTCTCGTTCTGTAATTTTTCCTGTCACACGAACACAATAGGTTAAAATATAAAATAAACATCTGGTACAGTTCTACAGATAATTTTTATTTTCCCGACAATTGTTTCACCAGTTAAGGCAGCTTCAGAAGTTGGATTTGAACTGTTAGGTAACTGAAGCTCCCGTAACTGGTGAAACAATTGTCGGGAAGATAAAAATGTCTGTAGAACTGTAGCAAGTGTTTATTTATTCAACTCAAGTATTAATAAAATGTTCTTCCAAGTGCCGAGCGATCAGTGTAAAATAAACATCTGTAAATCACACAAGGATTTTACTTTATCGTTTATCACAATTCCATCTATAGGTATATATTTTCTAACGCTAATGTAAATTTTGGTTACCCTTTGTGTTATGAGTACTGCCTCCATCAGATTACTCCACCCTTATGTGTGGCTTTAGAAAAGTACAAACGTTCTGGACTTTCCTCAGGTAGCGTTCTTATCGTATTTATCCTAGAGTCGGGTAATCTAAATAACTCGCCGCATCGGAGTAGCTTAGTTTTTTCGGGGTACATACTCCCTGAAAGCCACCTCTTGCTTATAAACGAGGCAATTACGGGATCTAGATAAATGTAGACTACCGCAATTGACACGTTACACTGGTTTAGTACAGGGATCGGCACACTGAGCCGACGTCCCACAGAAGCGTCTCTTGACCCGAGCACATCTTGATGCCGAAATGGAAGCATAGAAAACTTAACATCGGCTGAGGGATGAATGCTCTCACAATCAGCCTGCTCTTACCTTTTCCCGGCAAAGTTGATCTGTTGAAGGTTAGGACATGGGACGCAGATGGGAGCGTCTGTCCATCCCTTCGTAATTTCTTCCTCAGTGCAGTTCAGCAGGTCCCCGCACACTACTACCACCTTTGTGGTGTTCAGAGTGGTATGATGTAGGTCTACCTGTACTATCCCTACCTTCTGGAATTTAAGTCACCTCAAACCCTGTAGATTGTTTAGGGTCTCGACAAGTAGTCCACCTGCGGCTTTTCTGATGTCCTCAACGGCTGAGCCAGCGCAATCGGCGATAGCTTGAACTCGGCACCGCGGGCACAGTGGCAGCGATGTAACGAATCTTTCGTCATCAGCCGAAGAGTCATATTTCCTTTTCTCCACCCTCCAAGGAGGCCTTTTTCTCGACGAGGATTATAAAGGGATCTCTCAACCCGAGAATTATTTTGAGAACCTATAATTTTGGTCCCACGAGTTCCGGGAAAGGAACAGACCACCGCGTCAGAGCCCTCAATTACCCCGGCAAGGACTAAATACAACTGGGTGCGTTCTGCTGCTGTGACTCCCTATTGTTGTTGGTGACTCCCTAATGTAGAACATCCACCCATTGGCACAATCGATTCCACCGTTGGTTACGGGGCAAGATATGTATTCGAAAAGTACATACAACCTTGTCTAACTTACCTATCAGTGCACTGTTAGCCAGCTAAAGAATAACAGCTCTCTCCCCCCACCTTCAATACCAAGATGTTGTACGGTTAGATTTCTGGGAGGCACTATATTATTATTAGTATTATTATTACTGTGTATACTGTACCAATCAGCATTATGTTGAGAAAAACTTTATTTCATATTCTTGAAAATCAGATTCTACTAGAAATAATCAAATCACTTTTAGAAAGATTTTTATCACCGCTTGTCATGGTATGTGTGGTGTGATTATAAATTTGTACGTTCCGCCTTAGTATTGACTTTGTAACTGAATTACTTTCATTTTGTCACTTTCAGCAAAAAGGTAATTAGAAATATGTTCAACTTATTTATGTAACGTCATTTTATTGTATTCTTAAAAACTTTGTATTATTTCTTGCGGAAAGCAGAACTGAAAGTTCGTCTTCATTACGTAACTATACATGTGTGTGTGTGTTTGTGTGCACGGGCTTAGATTTCATTTGTTTATTTACCTGTCAACGTCTATCGCATCCCAGTATCCAACGTTTTCGTTCTCATAGTCGGTGTTTTGGAGGCTCTCCTGTTCAGCTGTTTGCAGAAGATTACGTGTCAGTGCTCCAGAAAAGTTTATGCCTATCCCTTTTACTTCTTGTTATATGTGTGTATTTCAATATTTTTGACCCATCTATTCCAGTGATTCTATAAAAGTGGTTAGTGGTTCTATCATCTGAAACCCCATTTATTCATTTATTTACTTATTTATTTTTTTTTTTTGCAGCACCAACAAATCGTTGTCAGTATCACGCGCAGCCTCCACACTGTCATTGTTTTTGTAAAAAGCTTTGGTGGCAAACACGTTTCGCACCACTCTTCGAGAACTAAATAGCAAGATGGCGTGAGCTGATTTCTATACGTTACTCAGCCCAAAGCTACCAACACCTTGATATGATACATTTTTTTCGGTCTATATGACATATTATTGTTCTCTTTAAATAAATAAGCTTTGTCCTCATGTTACAGAATCATCGCATGCTAACATCATAAGATTAAGCTATGGCAAAGTAACTATTACATCACCACATAATCTAATAATCAAGTTATTAAAAAAATATCTAAACACAGGGAAAAATGTGTCCTTCGTGTAGGTGATAGATACGTGTGTCGCTGTATTTCTTGCTGTTTAACTTTTTTATTTGAATGTAAAGCCAATTTTGGAACGCTTTCCGGCGGTCGTTTAATAACACTGATTATAATGTTTTTTACGTTGAAGTATAGTTTTACTTCACCAGATAATAATCCGTAATTACCCTTACTTATATTACTCAAGTACAAATTTATATAAAGTGAATGTAAGTTTATTTTTACATTTTTTCCACCTATCTTTTCAACGTTGATTTGTAATAGATTTTGAATAATATCTAGAGAAATTATATATTTTCTACTAGAAAAATTATAAATACGTGTTCTACTAGAAAGTATACACACGCGCGCGCGCGCGCGGGTGTGTGTAGACTACAGCACTAAGAAGGAATGGTTTAATAGTCACAAATATTCGTCAGAATGATTCTTGTTTTCTTATAGAATTACAAACGCTAAATTTTTCATTAACTGATATTGATACTGATTTACATTCCAGTGATATACTATCTACTTGTAACAAATCTCCTTGTTGCATTTAGTTCTATATAATAGACACATATTATATAAATCCATGACAATTATTATTCGTAACCAAATTACGATTCCATGTGAAGAAAGGCTCGTTTCGTGTATATCACTGTTTTACGGAATAGAAACTCTTCCTTAATGAGTACTACCAATTCATTTGATTTGATATTAACTCTTCATACCATAAGTGTAGCTATTGTTATTGTTTTTTCTTTAGAAAATCTGACTACCTTGACCTAAAACCTGACAACCTGAAGCACCTTCAACTTTCTACCTACGTATCTACAGCAATTGGACCACAGTCACCTTCACTGAGCAAGGGTGTTTCCCAGTTCTCAGAGCACGGAACATGATTTCATCTTAACGTTCTAGCTGAAATGTATTCTTACCCGTAGAAGATGGTTTATAAGTTTTAATTAATTAAACAAAAGTAAATTGACAAGTTAAACGTAAAATAATAGAATGCAACTTAACAAATTAATATCTGCGTATGTATATAGAATGTTATGCATATATATGTCTCTAAAATTATATTTAAATATTTACACACGCGCGCACATACACACAAAATAGAATTATGCAATAATGATGATTGGACGTCGGTAGAAACGTCCCAGTTTCGAAGCTTGTATACGTTTCTCGTTGCCTTGGAATGTCGGGTTATTCTCCACGCGTCGTAGAACCATCTCAGTTGACCTTGTAGTCAATGTACTGCATACATTATTTATTATTAACTCCTAAAGGCAATGCCTTGTCGCTGTAGCCACGTCACTCTATCCCTTGCGATATTCTTCATTTCTTCATAGGACCCACTATTCACGACACTCATTGTGCTGCGGAAGTATGCAGTTCGTGGTCTTCCTTTGGGCTTCTTCCCCACTACTTTGCCCTCAAAGATGTTAGTTAATAAAGCACTATGTCTGATCACATGCCCTATCAACTTAATCTTCCTCACCTCTATACTTCTAAGCAGTGTTCTATTCTCATTTATTTCCTCTAAGATCTGTTCATTCGTCTTCCTATCTGTCCAACTAGTTTTTGTCATTCTCCGCCAAATCCACATCTCCATTGCCTGAAGTCTGTCACTCTCCACCTTCCCTAAGGTCCACGATTCACACCCGTAAGTTAAAACACTCCATACAAATACCTTAACAAACATTTTCCTTGTTTCAATACTAATATGGTTGCTTGTTAATAAGTTCCTTTTGCTCTGGAATGCTTGTTTTGCCAGAGCTACTCTCCTCTTAATCTCTGCCAGACACATATTCCCACTTGTAACTATGCTACCCAGGTAACAAAATTCAGTAACGTGCTCCAATATTGTGTTGTTCAGCACATATATTGTTTATGCATACATTAGATAAAAAGTATATAAGATAACTATTCAAAATGTTTTGCACAAACATTTTAGACCTTTACTTGTAATATTAACTACATTTTACATCGTTAAATACATTGTCCATCTTAAATCATTTTTGTAAAAACTATTAAAAAATATATAAAAATTAATTAAACATTATTTTAAATTAAGGAGCAAATACTTTTTTACATAAACGTAGTTAACAGAATTTTTTAAGCTTAAAAATCTTATGTAATCTAAATTACATAAATCTTATGTATCTTATGTATCTAAATTTTTATGTAAACTGTTCAGGAAAGCGAAAACAAATTTATAGTTACATACATAGTGGCACCGCTTACAATCTATGATACCAATGTATTGTTTGCGCCATATTCAAAATTACATCCAAAGCTTTAATAGGCGTTGCCTGGCTGTCCTTGAGGTAATGTTGCAGACCCAAGATTTCCTCGCACAACAAATCTCCATCAATATCTGATTTAGAGTTGACCGTTAACTTTTCTTGCAATGCGGAACAATGCTTCATCAGTTCTTGTTTATTTTGATATTTTTTTATGTTAAACAAGAAACTCCACGTAACAGAAAAATCTTGCAGCTGTCGAAATCTTTCTCTCATAGACATAAGCACTGTGTCCAAGAGAGTATTAAAAAATTGCATTTCAAACATATTTTTTGGGTCATTTATTGGTTCATCACCCGGCCGGAGCCTAACGCGTCTTAGTCGCGTTTGGGGTTTGAAAATTGGCTGCACATTTAGTTCTGACGCTATTTCAGTTGCTGTTACAATAGCTTGTTCGAAACCTGTTTGTCTGTAATTTTCCAAGTATGAGCAACATTTTTTAAGCATTTCTGTAAATTGGACAAAGTCGATTTTGGGTGACTGACTTGCTTTGCTCACAACGTTGATTTGAAAAAGAACCATGTTATAAGAGAAACAATGAAGTTAAAATCTTTCAGTTGTTCTCCAAGTGTGGTCGCTTCGTGTGACGTCGCAGCATCACTTTGTTTGGTCTCATCAGGCAAAGAAACTAAAGCATCATGGACTTCACAAAATTGATATCGAACCGCTTTAACGCTTTCGATTCGGGCTTCCCAGCGAGTATCGCTTAATTTGGGTGTAAGTTTTCAGATGTTCGTTTAAAATTTTCCATTTATTTAATGATACCGCACATAAAGTAAATAATTTTTGTAAGATTCCGAACAGGGACACCGATGTTACTGATGATTTTGCGGCATCACACAGGACTAAATTATAACTGTGACATCCACATGGCACAAAAAAGCGAGCTGATTTAGGTCAGCAATTCTCTTCTGTACGCCATTTTTCCCCCTTCATGTTGGCGCCATTATCATAACCCTGTCCTCTGCAATCTCTAATATTAAGGCCGTGATCAAGCAATGTTTTTAAAATAGTTTCTGTGAGACCTGCACCAGTTGTGTCGTCGATTTCCAAAAATGTAATAAAATATTCGTTGACGCTTACGACGTCCTCGGTTATGTCGGTGCACCTTAATGTTAGGGAAAGTTAATCTTTGTGACTTAGGCCTATATCAGGAGTACAGTCAGCTATGATTGCATAATACTTTGAATCCTTTATGCGGGATAATATTGTGGATTTAACGTTTGATGCCATCAGTTCTATTAATTCATTTTGTATATTTTTGCCGCAATAATGGCCAGCCAAGTCACCTTTCACTGCCAATTTGACGTGCTCTTCTGCTCTTCCATGATAGGGTACAAATTTTGCCAATAATTGTACAAGTCCTAAAAATTTTCCATTGTTCGGGGTGAATAATTTATCAGAAGATCCTCTGAAAGCCATGTTATTTTCAGCCAAATATAAAGTTATGTGCATCAATCTTTGAAGCACGTTGTTCCATCGTAAACTTTCTTTAGAAATTACCTTTCGTTCTTCCTTGTCAATTTTTAATCCAGTTTTTAATCTAATTTCAGCTTCAGTCCATTGGGTAAGTGCTTTTTTGTGCGCAGGACTGTTTTCGTACATTTTCAAAGCATAACTCAAATGTCTCCATTTTCTGAAGCCTTCGGCGGCGGCCAAATTGGAAGCTGACTTGGAGTCAAATAATCGACAACAAAAGCAAAAGACACTATTCTTTGATACCGAATAAACTAAACACCAACGTCGGATAGTTTCTTCATTTGAAAGTTTTCTTGAGTAATGAGTTGATGAGAAATGGCGTCCTTTTTCATCTTTGGGAAATTCACTTAGATTAACTTGTGAGGGTCCAGACATTATAATGTATCTATAATGCTCATATTAAGTACTTTTGGCCACGTAGCTAAGTCATACACGTTGTAATTTTGGGTTAGATTTATAGTGATAATTTCATCAGTGAGAGAAACTGTATGTTGATTTTGGCCCGAAGAAAACTCAGACGATTCAGGCAAGGATATGATGGACTGGTCATCTTGAATAGATCGTTGTGTCTCGTTAGTGTCTAATTGTTTAGAATCTAAAGAAATATTGACCGATACTTGGCTTTCGGATTCAGATGTAAAAGTGCTGATTTCTAATTCAATAACTGAAGTACACTGATGAGACTTTTCTGTAAAGTACTTGTTAATATTCATACATTTTTTAGTCTGTTCAAAAAGTTTGTCTTTTTCAGCTTTTCTTTTACGATTTTCAGAACCAGAAAGCTTTTTCTTAATGGTTTCCTTCTTATCTGCCATGTCGATGTTGTAAATATTGTGTATTCTATTCTACATCTACAACAAAGAAAAAATCTGACTGTAATTTGACTCAAATGAAAAACCAGAATTGAATGAATAAAAGTTGTTATTCGAACTTACCAAAAATTCGAAAATAATATCACCTCACTCGCTACACAAACTTTCTCTTTGATAAATAAAACACAATCAGCCAGTCAGTATTAACAACGATTTAGTCCAAGTACAAATAACGTATTGAACTTAACACAGTACCGTAGCAATCATTTAGATGACACTCTATTGAACAATTCCACAATATAACTGATATAAAACAAAGACTTATTCACTCCACAGGGACTTCCCCGCCAATCTACTTGATGTAAAAGTCAGCGCCATACGACTGAAAGAGATGGCAGATGCGTGGCGTGCCAACAGTGTTGCCATTAAAAATGCAACAAATTTACGGCCTACACTGAGAAAAAAAATAACTTTTTACGAACAATTATTTTATTGTTTTTATCTTATTGAATTTCTTAGATTTCTTAGTCCAATATAATATTCTTGACACAAGAAATTATAAGATTGACACTATTTTTAAAATTTTTTTCTCAAACAAATATTTATACTAATTTAAACTTGTTTTTGTTTATATTAGAATTTAAATTGTTTCAATTATAATATTTAATGCTAATAAACGATTTCCTTCAATGAAGAAAATATTTATTCCACTACAACTTTTAATTTTTTTTATTAAAAAATTGATAATAGTTTGAATTTATACATTGAATATTTTTTAATAAATACCGGTACCATCATTTATTTAAAAAATAAATTAGTATTTTAATTTGACGTAATTAAATTTGAGTAAAGAAAATATTTTATTGAAAATTTCCAATCAAATATTTTCTTGACTTAATGAAAATTTTTTTTAATAAAAGTTGTTTTTACTTCCATGTTCCTTAAGGAATGGAAGTATGGTGATGGCAAAAAAAATCGTGTTCGAGATTATTGCAGATTCTGATTGTACTACACTCAAAACATGAAAAAAAGTCGTTTTCCGAAAAGTGTCTGTGTGTCTGTCTGTCTGTGTGTCTGTTTGTGTGTCTGTCTGTGTGTCTGTCTGTGTGTCTATCTGTAGATTTTTTTTTTTTGCAAACGATAACTGCCGCAAATTCAAACAAAATCAAATAATTTTTTGCATACAGCCCTGATTTGTAGAGGACTCGCGACCTATTGTTTTTGGTGAAGCTCGGTTGAGGGAAAGGGGTAGTTTACCTGCAACGGTTTTTTTTATCAAGGGAAATTTTTTTTTTTTGGCAAACGGTAACAGCCGCAAATTCAAACAGAATCAAATAATGTTTCGTATACAGCCCTGAATTGTAGAGTTCTCAAGACCTGTTGTTTTTGGTGAAGATCGGTTAAGGGAAAGGGGTAGTTTACCAACAAGATTTTTTTAACAAGGGTATTTTTTATGGCAAACGATAACAGCCGCAAATTCAAACAGAATCAAATAATTTTCTGCATACAGCCCTGATTTGTAGAGTACTCAAGACCTATTGTTTTTGGTGAAGATCAGTTGAGGGGAAGGGGTAGTTTACCTGCAACGTTTTTTATCAAGCGTATTTTCTATGGCAAACGATAACAGCCGCAAATTCAAACAGAATCAAATAATTTTTTGTATACAGCCCTGATGTGTAGAGTACTCGCGACCTGTTGTTTTTGGTGATGATCGGTTGAGGGGAAGGGGTAGTTTACCTGCAACGGTTTTTTTTATCAAGGGAAATTTTCTTTTTTTGGCAAACGATAGCCGCAAATTCAAACAGAATCAAATAATGTTTCGTATACAGCCCTGAATTGTAGAGTTCTCAAGACCTATTGTTTTTGGTGAAGATCGGTTAAGGGAAAGGGGTAGTTTACCTACAACGTTTTTTTAACAAGGGTATTTTCTATGGCAAACGATAACAGCCGCAAATTCAAACAGATACAAATAATTTTCTGCATACAGCCCTGATTTGTAGAGTACTCAAGACCTATTGTTTTTGGTGAAGATCGGTTGAGGGGAAGGGGTAGTTTACCTGCAACGTTTTTTATCAAGCGTATTTTCTATGGCAAACGATAACTGCCGCAAATTCAAACAGAATCAAATATTTTTTTGCATACTTCAGTGAATTGTAGAGGACTCAAGGTCTTTAGATTTTGGTGAAGATCTAACAAGGGGAAGGGGTAGTTTACCAGCAACCTTTTACGTTTTAACAAGAGTAAAGTACTTGAAAATTCATTTAAACTTTTTCAAACAATGGTAATTGTTGAAAATAAAATAATTTTGTTGCCAGGCAATCTGAAAATTTCAGATTTTGTACCACAAAATCTGAAAAGATTATACGATAGTTTATGAAATGGTTAATAATACGTCAGTGGAAGGTGTAATGAGAAATTAGCAGAAATGGAAACCTGGGGAATGTTAACTGTTCTGTAGATACAATTTTGTCAGAATGTTTGGAAATGATCATCAACATTGAAGAAAAAGTAAGCATATTAAGAAACATATGTAAATACTTATTATAAAAAAATAATGTTTGTTTTTTGATAAAGTCATTTTGATTATAAAATATAAATATTTACAACAAGAAAAGAACTTTCAGTTTTCAAAATTTAAATATATTTTTATAAAACAATGGGTTCTTCATTGAGGTGGGGACCATGTCACTCACTCCATCTCAAGCCTCCTCTCCCATTTTGCAGAAAAAGAGGACCCTGTCAAGGCTGATACTTTGACGACAGTGACAGGGCTTTCCACCAAATTCAGCAGAGTGACAGGTAGGCCCAACTCTGATTGGCTCCTCAGATTTCCCCAGCGTTAGTAGGTTCTATGAAAATATTTTATTTCAAAAATGATTTTAAATATAAATCTTAGATATGTTTTATAAATCTCATGTTTTATGTTTTAACATGGGTAATTTTTTATATGACGAACCATAACTGCCGTAAATTCAAACAGAATCAAATAATTTTTTACATATGTGCCTGAGCTATAGAGAACTCAATGTCTGTTGATTTTGGTGAAGATCGGTTACGGGGAAAGGGCAGTTTACTTGAAACATTTTTTGTTGTAACATGAGTAAAGTACTTAATTTTGATAAAGTATCCTGATAAGATCTTAATAATCCACTGTAGAAACGTAGATGAAATATCTATAAATGAAGAGGCTAGTTGAACGGGCTGGGGGTAATTTTCTATAAATCAAAATTATAGTTGAAGGGGGAGGGGATAATATTTTTTATATGTGTACTACATTATTGGCAAGAAAGAAGTATTTTTTTGTTAACATTCCTTCCCTGGCTGTTTGGCTGAAAATGATTTTAAATATAAATCTTAGAATATGGAAGTCATGTATGGTTCTCCATACCGATATTTTACTTCCATATTCCTTAAGGAATGGAAGTATGGTGATGGCAAAAAAAATCGTGTTCGAGATTATTGCAGATTCTGATTGTACTACACTCAAAACATGAAAAAAAGTCGTTTTCCGAAAAGTGTCTGTGTGTGTGTGTCTGTCTGTGTGTAGATTTTTTTTTTTGGCAAACGATAACTGCCGCAAATTCAAACAGAATCAAATAATTTTTTGCATACAGCCCTGATTTGTAGGGTACTCACGACCTATTGTTTTTGGTGAAGATCGGTTGAGGGAAAGGGATAGTTTACCAGCAACGGTTTTTTTATCAAGGGAAATTTTTTTTTTTTGGCAAACGATAACAGCCGAAAATTCAAACAGAATTAAATAATGTTTCGTATACAGCCCTGAATTGTAGGGTTCTCAAGGCCTATTGTTTTTGGTGAAGATCGGTTAAGGGAAAGGGGTAGTTTACCGGTAACGTTTTATGTTTTAACAAGGGTATTTCCTATGGCAAACGATAACAGCCGCAAATTCAAACAGAATCAAAAGATTATTTGCGTACAGCCCTCAATTGTAGAGTTCTCAAGACCTATTGTTTTTGGTGAAGATCGGTTGTGGGAAAGGGGTAGGTTACCTGCAACGTTTTTTTAACAAGGGTATTTTCTATGGCAAACGATAACAGCCGCAAATTCAAACAGAATCAAATAATGTTTTGTATACAGCCCTGAGTTGTAGAGTACTCAAGACCTATTATTTTTGGTGAAGATCGGTTAAGGGGAAGGGGTAGTTTACCAGCAACGTTTTTTTATCAAGCGTATTTTCTATGGCAAACGATAACAGCCGCAAATTCAAACAGAATCAAATAATTGTTTGCATACAGCCCTGATTTATAGAGTACTCAAGACCTATTGTTTTTGGTGAAGATCGGTTAAGGGGAAGGGGTAGTTTACCAGCAACCTTTTACGTTTTAACAAGAGTAAAGTACTTGAAAATTTATTTAAACTTTTTGAAACATGGTAATTGTTAAAAATAAAATAATTTTGTTGCCAGGCAATAAAATTATAATTTTTTCATTTTAATGTAATATAATATTTTTCATTTAATACAGCAATAAAAAGGCAGGTAAGACACACACACACACACACACACACACACACACACACACACACACACACACACACACACACACAATTCACGTTATTTCTGGCCTCACTCATGTTTATTTTCTTACATTTGCACGCTTTTTAAATGGAAAGTGCCGAAACCCACACCAACATAACGCGTGCAAGCCGAAAAAATGGACATCAATTTGCTTACTTGCGAAGCTAGTAGTTACTGAATGGGTAGGCAAAAATCTTATCTTAAATTTTTTTTAAGGAATCACTAAAAGGACGGTGGTTCAAATCGGACGCTGAGGTAGAGTTTGCTGTAACCGAATGGTTCCACAAACAGCTGTAAGAATTTTACTAGCAGGGAATCTACAGGTTAGCGCAACAGTGGAACTCATGTCTTAATGTTATTGGAGACTTCTTTTAAAATCGTTGAATAAAAAATGCTTTACAGTTCTATACGTGTTTCTATTGAACAATCCTTGTATTAGTCATACACAGTAATACAACTGATTGAACTTCAAATTTTTAAACTTGATTAGTTTCTATATATATGTTTAATGTTACAAATAATTCAAATAACAATCTTGATTATCTGTTAGTTCAGCGGAATAACAGTGACACTTTTAATAACCGCATAAAATAAACACTTAGAAACAACACAGGCGCTTTAACTTAACTGTTTGGACCACAGAAGTGAGGCATTCCTCAACGCTCTATGTGTACAGCGCGGGACAATCACCCCTCTCTACACTTCCCTATCGCACCACTACATTGCTTACATACGATGTATACAAAAAACGCTGAGGCAAGTTCAGGTTGCCTCATTCGCTTTAAACGAACTATGCCGAATCTCACCTGTCACCATCTAGCGGTCGCTCAGTAAAGCACGTTTCGGTTTAATAAATTTGACAGTCGCAGTAACAATGTATAATCTTTACATTATGTAGTTCATACGTATTTATAATTTTTATTCTACAGAATTTTTTAGGGTAGGCATTGCCTCAATTTGCCTCCATGTAACTTCGCCACTGATATATATGTGTACAACGTTATCGGCAACAAAGAAGTAGTTTTTGTTAAAATTCCTTCCCGGGATATTTGGCCGTAGTCCAATGTTTTCTACAAAACCAGACATTTCGGCAATGCCATCGACTTCCATCATCAGTGAAAATCGAGTGCGATAACGTGAGGTGGTATACGTTAGTGACCACAGTACTGTGGTTAAGGCTGAAGCAGTAAGTAGAAAGAAGTAGTTTCTATGGTAATATTTCATTTCGAAAATGATTTTAAATATAAATCTTAGAATATGGAAGTCATGTATGGTTCTCCATACCGATATTTTTTTCTCAGTGTACGGCAGCAACCTAATTGCCGTAGCAGAATCTACGGCAATTTGCTTGTAGCTCCAGAAATTAAAAGTCTGCTCGCTCAGATAGCGTGAAAATGGTCTATGACGTAGCCAAGCCAGAAACAAAAACAATGAAAACATTCGATGAACATGCATCATACGTGTATCGGAACGTTTCGTCGCTCCAAGCAAAAACTTCACCTTTGCAAGGGGATCAAAGAGATGAGTAGTTATTATCAGCTACACATTTAGGGTCGGTGATTCTCCAAATTTTTAATTTCTCTCTTGTTTTGTGGTGGCGTCAGGCTTGGCCCTGGCGTCCCGGGCGACCGCCCGGGTTGCCCCTCCCCTAAAGCCGGCACTGTGTATCAGCTAGAAGCAACTGTACCTACCGCTATAGTTTTCTTACGCTCTGTTCGCTTCTTGGCGGCCTGAGGAAGATTCCCGAGGGGGAATAGAAACGTTGCCGACGTGATGGTGTTTCATAGCAACCGACTACGGCCTAACAGCCCAGTTTTTAGATATAATTGTAAATACGAGATTGACAGCGGCCGTGCGCCGGTTAATATATTGGCAGCGGCCGTGCGCCGGTTAATATATTGACAGCGGCCGTGCGCCGGTTAATATATTGACAGCGGCCGTGCGCCGGTTAATATATTGACAGCGGCCGTGCGCCGGTTAATTTAACTTGTTTAAGTTATTACTGCACCATTTTGGCCATCTCTTTCTTCTTCCTTTCCGTCTCTACTTCTTTTTAAGTTTGCCTTGACTTCTTAGCTACTTCTTCCAGTGGCCTCTTAGCGTTCGATGTTAATGCGCGTCTTCTCGATTGATTTTAAACCTGTAACACAGTTCATCACGTATGTCCTGCAAGACTTTTACTTTACTTAGTGCACCTGTACTAAAAGTTATAATGGCATTTAATACTCCCAATTTTAACGTTTCAAGTCCTACAGAACCATTATGGTTATGCTAGTCCAAATAACAGAATGGAGCGACTCATTAGGATTTTCAGCTCGGCCATGTTAGCATTTTTTCAGTAAGTCTAAATTTGTCAAGTCTATATATTGGTTGATTGCTAACATCACGCTACCTGCAGTAGAGTTTTTATGAATGTACCTTTTCCTCAAATTAGAGTCTTTTGATACTTGTACCACGATTTCCCCCCTTTGTGGTATAGTTCATGTTGTGGTTTCTCATCTGACGAGAGCAGGTGGAAGTAAGTTGCCCATATTGAGATTTAATTTATTTACAGCACTTAAATTTTCTCTAATAGATTTAGCACAGTACACATACAAATTATTTATAACAGCATCGCTCAGCCTTCCACCGCCACTCAGTGGTTTATCATCAGACAGTGTATATTAACGCACTTACTGTATACAACAATAAATCAGCTGTAGAATGAAAAATTAAATTTACATTGTCAATTACAAACAACATAATATGACTTATACTGAAATCTATAATTGTTATATAATAAGTTTTTTAATAAGTGATAGGAAATAGGTGTTTTTAAAAGGTAAAAAGGTTGTTACTCCATAACACAGAATAAAGTAAAAAAAAATGATTTATTGGAAATTTTAGAAATTTGGTAAGTGACTAAAAGTAACAAAAATGTAACAAACGACTAGACAGAATTCTTTGTACCTCCTTTGTTAAAATTGTTATTTAGTTTGGTTAACTTCAGGATTTGCAAGTTTTTAAATTCACTTGACTTTCCCTACTCTAACTCCTCCACCCCCTCCATCATACACATCCCACACACATGTCCATATACACACTATTAACACATGTTCTTCACCTTCCTACACATTCTTTGTATTTAGTTGCTCTTAGCAGCTTTTTGAGAATAGCCTAACAGGCTGAAACAATTGTCAGAGGTTAAGAATAAATAGTGAAACTATTAAGAGTTTGTGATCTTAAAACCTTTGTATTTATAATAATAATAATAAATTATTATTAATATTATTATCATCATCATCATTATTATTATTATTTTCTGTGACCTTTGTGATTTAGATTATAATAATAGATAGAACAACAAACAGCTCTACGATTACAAAGAGAAGTCGAGTAATTTTTCAGGGAATCAGAATTTAAGAGCGTCTCAATTTTGCACGCGTCTCCTATAAAATTGGTTTTGCCAGACACGTAGGAATAACGTATCACAAAGACGTCTGCCAATATTATTGAGTCAGGGACAAATGTCTTTGTCCTGCCAGACATTTTAATGCCGCTCTTGTATATATATCAGACAAATAAAGTTCTGATTTGCATCAAATGTCAATCTAGAATTAGTGACGAATTGCTTTAGCCTCATTAAAAAAAATCAGTACATTTAAACGAAACCTAGTCGGCCTAGTGGTAAATCCGGCACTGCCTGTACGGTATTGTAATATTATATTGAGAGAGGTGTCAGACGGTCTACTAGCATCATGCATAGATATTTAATGCCTAAGCAACTTATAAATAGGTAAATAGTATTCAATTTAAACCATTAATGTTTAGTAATTTTAATGTTTCCACAGAGTCTAATACATCATGAGAGTCTATTTGACGTTTAACTTTGTTTCCATGGTCTTTCTTCAAGTATCTTTTATTTTCAGTTGAATTTAATTTGTACTTGAAGTAAAGTTAATTGATCTGTGGGTCAATGGCTATCACTTATCTCCACATGTATTTATTACGTATATGTTATATTACAAGTACCTTTTGTTTAACCGTTTTGAATACAACACTATATTCGTATACAAAGAAGGTGCAACCACAAGATACGCCGTGGAATCGGGAACAGAAACGGTGGAAACTTTCTCTACTAAACGAGTTAAGTCGTCTGCTACATTGAGACTAGTTCCCAACAGTCTCTGTAGGCGAACGTCACCGACTTAGTTTCCAATCACTTTCACTTCACCCAGTTTTTAAAAATAAAACAACAATAACAAGATTTCAAAATTATGTGCTTCCTTTTTTGTAACATTAGCGTTTCAATCCACTTTCTTGTTTTGCACTATTTTAGTTGTCGAATTTAGAATTTTAAGTTTTTAAATATACGACTAGTTGAAGAATATTCAAAACGTAACATTCCTTAATAAAAACGTTTCGAAAAGTCTTAAGTGGTTATATTTTTAACAACAAATGAATTTATAAGTATGTCTATTGTTTTTCTTAGAATCGTCGTCTAATAACATACATATAGTATTAATTTTAAAATGTTATTAACTTGCAAAACTTAATAAATAATAATAATAATAATCGTTTTTATAACACCGAAATAGGGTAGGAGTGTCACGATGCTCGTGTGAGCTCCTCGGCGTACAAGACAGGCCGTGTGGCCAGTCCTGCACTTCAGCCTCCTCCCCCCCATTATTACACCAGTCTGTTATTCCAGGTACTCACTTCCACAGAGTAAGTAATGGGGAACTGACTGCGAGTGGAATTAAAAAATCTTAGTAAATAAACGGGTTAGAAATTTTTTAACTCAGTAAATCGAAGTAATTATATAGATCTAACAGTAAAACATTTTGCGTTCGAAATTAAATTTACTTAACTTTATTTTAAAGAATCAAATCAAAGAATCTTCTAGCCTTCAATTTAACACAACCATGTTCTAATCAACTTTGTTAATCTAAACAAGACCACCAGAATTTAAATACACTTAAATTAACGCTTGTTACATTTACTTGCAATGAAAGCACCTAAGTATCAGCTGTAATACATTAAGGTTTTGTTAGTATAGGAGAAAAATAACATTACAAAAAAAAACCAAGGATAAAAGCGAGGTACAGAATGAGAGTTCTATCCGGCGATTCGATATCCGTGCATCTACTAAGACTTATCACGTTATACGAAGCCAACTGAAACTAAGATTAAGTTTTCATATTAACTATTGTAAATATACTTATATTTCTATGCAGAAAGGATTAAAACCAGTCGAGAGTTAGGCTGTCAAAACAACGATTTAGTTTTTAACCATTTTTCACATTAAAGTGGCATCAGATTTTGTTTTATTTAATTGACACCTTTATATTGAAGGTAGTATTTCAAATCAAGTCTGTCGCGTCCAAACGTACAGTATTCTTTCTTAACACTCAGCACAAGGGAAGCTATATTTAAGCAGACATGAAAGTTTCAGTCATTATTTAGTTCAGTTATCAGACTCGTATGTGAATCAGAGAGAGGAAGATAAAATTATAAAATGCAAAATAAAACCCAACGATCGTAAAGATTTACCAGCTTTAAGTAATACTCCTATCTAAAAAACCTTTTGAATTACTAAAATGTTTCCATAACTTTAACTTAGGCAAAAAACCATTTACAGTTCGTACTTTTACTTTTAGCTGAAAAACTTCGCTGCCCTAGGCAGATCAATTTCAACCTTCAAAATTACGAACTTACTTAAAACAATTTTTGTTTTTAAAAGGTTTGATGACGTAGATAACAACTTCAGGTGAACTGTTATGTAATACTAGGTAACGACCACTGACTGCGTAATAAATGTGTAAATATCCTCCGTTAGATGTTAATAAGAAAGAAATGAAATTTACTAAGTACAAAGGAATCCGGGTTTCTTCATGTCTGTGACGTGTTATTACCTCTTCCTCTAACGTAGAGGAAGGCATCATGTTGTTGACTCTAGCTGTCAATTTTTACGATTCTGAACCACCACCATCCATACTACTCACTAAATTACGTGACTCACATACAACACAATAATTTTTCATATATTTGGTGCTAAAGTAATGAGCTCTGGTACTTCACTGAGGGCTGGGATGATTGAATTTAATTTAGATTAGACACTCTTAACTCATTTATTTAGAGTTATTTAGGAAATGTGGTTATTCTGACAAAGTAAGATAGTATTTTATTGTAAGTTTTACACATCTATATAGCTAAAAGAGGAAAAATGACAAATGGAATTTCTTCAATTATTTATACTTAATATAATAATTCCATACACCGTTAACAATTTTTAACAGTATTCGTGACATACACTAACACGGTAAACAGCTGATATCTATATATTATATAAATAGGCTTCTGGACATGAGTGACGAACTATCGGTACGCTTAATGACTTTTGCACACCTTGGGTCGTAAATAATCGGTCAAGCATAATTATAAATTATTCAATTTTAGGATCCAAACCACTTGCTTGTCACGTGCGTCGCTCTAAATACTAAAGATGAATACTCGTAATACTTTCTCCCTAATGTTTCTCAGGAGGCTTTCAGCAAATGTTTTTCAGTGTTTCAAGAAATGTATAACATTTTTTACCTTTTTATAATCACTTTAGAATTACATTTCTATCTACAATTGTCTTTTAAACGCCTAGAATTCTTTGAGAAAGGTACATAATTTGATTAATATAACAACAGTTTATGTTATTCTTATAAACATTATTTTTCATTTTCAGTGAAGTTAATGTTTTATTTTATTTTGTATCTAAAAGAACTTTATCCAGTCTTCACGATAACAAGAAATTAGGTAGTTGAAGACAACAAGCTAAATTACTACTTGACTTACAGCTAAGAGTATTTCAGTTATTTATTTAGCTTAACTTATGAATATTAAATACCCTTATATTGTGAACTGCTTTAAATTGACACTTGGAACTGTAAGAGAGTTTGTCTTTGAGCAATTGCAGCATGTCCACGTTTTCATGTAGATGAGACCTTTTGTTTTCTTTCTTTCCAAACTTATGATACCTCCGAGTCTTTTTAGATGTGTACTTTAAACTTTATTATGAATACGTTGTATAATAATATATAGTACTGTTGTATAGTGTAAAATTTCGATATTTTGTGATGCGTCTCCAGAGATCTAGGTTGCTACAGATCATGATAGGACGCCCCTGTCAAACCCGCTTTTACGGCCATTCCATTCCGTCTTCAAGTATCGAACCATCTTTTCTTTGGTCGTCCTATATTTCTTTTCTCTTTTGTTTACATCTGATCTACGTGCTTTTGCCGTAATTGTGATTTTTTACCTATGATGTTGTACTTTTTATTGATGCTTTATACATTAATTTCGTCGCGAACTACTTGACTTCTTACTTTCTCAACAATCATGCATCCGTTCACGCTTTATAGCAACTTCAATTCGGAATACTATATTTTTTCATTTTGTTATAATAACCGATTTTTTTTTAATACAATCCGCTAAAGCTCTTTAAAGTTTGATTTCAGTACATGGTCGTAATTTGTTCTTAAGAGTTCTGTTGATGGCTCAGATTATTATTACGTGTGTATGTATATACTTACTACATCGCTTTCTACCAAAACTTGTGATAAAAGCTAATTAGTTAAAGACATTTACTTGCTCCAATGTTAGGTTATTAATAATTATTGTGGATATAAAAAAAGTCCCTTTCTTTGAAAACCCTTACCTTAAATTCGCCTGTGGATATTTTCACATTATATTCCTTGTTTATTTTTTTCTGCTACATTTTAGAATAATATGTGGAATAAAATAATTGTTACTACATTTTATAAAACGAACACTACAATTCGTCCTCACTTTCTTGAGTAGTTAGCTTATCTTGCGCGAATAGTACGGAATTTATCTACTTGTCTCGGGTTATTGTTTTTCCTACGCTTGCTTACAATTTTCAACTATAATTTAATTCACCGTTGTATTTAACCAATGTAGTAGACACACTACAACACAATCTTACTTCCTAATCGACTTCTTCGTCCTACCGTTTGTTACAATATTGTTTGTAGAGCCAATGCGAGGTTTTCTGGGCGTCCTCCAGTCTAAAAAACTTGCCATAGGATATCCGGTCACAGGATTTGGTCGTTTTTCCACCAAGCAGTTTCTGATCGCCATTTTCCACGTAAAGAACTGGATCGTAACTGTTTTAAATAACACAATTAGAAACAAATTTCAACGTCATAACATTAAATAAGCATGTTTGTTTTATTGACTTAGACAGAGACTTCTAACCGATTCTCAGAGAAATTCTGATTCAGATTCAATAACGTAATGTATGTACAATATTTCAAGAAAAAACTATTGTTTATATTAGTCTGTCAGAATTGTTTAATACGTACACGCACTTATAAACGTTTTTAGTGAATCTACAGCTAACCAAATATACTTAAAAAGACCTAAAAATAAACAGTAACAAAGGTATTGTTTCTAGAATGTAGTTTTGATATATTTTTTATTGATGGCGTATTACGACAGTTGCAAGTTCACACAAACATCATGTAACGTGACTGAAGGTGTTCTTGAGTACGTGAATTCGCCCTTTGACGTCACATTACTGTTGTCATTTTAATGATACAAAAGCACCTTGTTTCGAAGCATGTTCGGGTTACAAAACTCTACCTCGCTTTGTCGTCTGAGTGTCCAGCGTTGTCGTATTTACTGTTTGGGAACGACAAATCATATTGTACGCGCGTTTATTTGTGACTAAAGCGAGTAGAAAATAAGAAAGAGAAAGAGAGGGAGAAAGAGGGAGAGGAGAGTGGCCAAGACCCTAAAGACAATGATAGAATTAAAGGAACAATTATACGTTGGTAGGGGGTTGGTAAATTGACAAGTGGCTGTCACCTACGGAGACGAGTATCTAGAAACGCATAGCATAATGATAGGTTCATGAAGCTCTTTACTGGCCACACTGGCTTCTTTGCACTCTACACGTTTCAAGCACACAAGCTTGTCGTGCTCTCCTAATACACATCGGTGGTACAAAAACAGTCCATTATTATCAATAGGACATGATTGGTGATAGTGCGATTAGTATTATTGTGAAGGAGACTGTACACACCATGCAGCTGAACTCAGTTGAAATTAGCAGAACAACCAGAAAAACATATGCATATTTTAAAAGCATTCATTAATACAAATGAAAATGCTCATTTCCTTAATGAAAATGAGGTGAATGCTTGCAGTTGCAACTAAATGTTGTAACCTCTTACGAATCTAATTTGTTGAACGAGCATCTCATTTTTAACTTGACAGTTTGACATTTGTCTATATGCCCGACATTGATTCCGTAGGGGGTTAAGGGAAAAATTATGAGAGCGCAATATTTCTTTTTAATCGCAGAAAGCAATGCGGGTTATCAAATTAGAGAAAATATCAACTAAATCTGAAAATTGTGTTCAGTTCAAATTTTTTTAATTTTTAGACACTGAAACGCTAAACGTTAATAAAATTTTTTTTAATTCAAAAGATCCATGTAGGCCGTCAAATTTAGTTAATTT
The DNA here is from genome assembly GCA_034769895.1 of Magicicada septendecula. NCBI lineage: Eukaryota > Metazoa > Arthropoda > Insecta > Hemiptera > Cicadidae > Magicicada > Magicicada septendecula. Next base: position 257,907,945 of record CM068375.1, read on the forward strand.
AAATCACAATTTAAATATAGTATTCAGTGTTAGAAACGTAAAAACTTTAAAACAGCAAGACCCCAAGAAAAAGGATAAACATATTTTTAAATTGTAAAAATGCATGGCGGGTTCATATTTTAGAAAAAATAAAAAAGTCTATCTTAGGAATCAACATAATTAAGGTCTCCCAACGCTTCTTATAAATTTTGGATAAAATTCTGTAAGCTGTGTTTGCAAATAAACATTTTGTTATCAGTTATTAGATGGATGCCTTTAGACATCTATGCAGACATACAGAGACTTTAAAGCTAGAATTAAATTATTTGTCGTTTAGACATTATGGTTACAATTTTAACCAAAAAAAACACAAATTCGAAATTTTTAGTGTTTCTTCTGTGACTGTCCGTTTCTGTCTGCTTTACACTATTACTTTACTATGTTGTATACTAGAGAATTCCCAACACACATTTAAAGTAATATTATGATTGGTGTTATTAAAACTATTTGTCATTAGAATACGTAGACCTATAGATTAAGTGCATAGATTATGTTAGATTAGGTTAGTAATTGAGTAACCTTGGGAAACAAGGTGCTTTTGTATTTGTTTATATAGCACTGATACTTTTTAATATATTTACAGAAAATGAGCATTCAACCAAATTTCCGGTGAATTGAAAAACGTCCAACCTTTCAAATGGTTAATTTGGCATATTCCAGAACAATCGAAAAGTGTCTGTGATGAATGTAAAACATCCTGTACCCTGTTACACGTCAACTTGTTGGGAGTAAATCACATATGAAGTATGTGGTGCTTTAGTATCAAGGAACAGTGACTGTTATCATCAGTGTAAAACATGTGCTGAGTTAGGATTCTGTTAATAGTAACGGTTCGTGCAAATAATACTAAACACAACAAAGTCACTGTCTTGATGCGTTATGACTTTATTACTTTAGTAATACAGTTATAACAGGAGAAAGCAAAAATTCGAAATAAACACAATAGTTTTTCACTGTCTTGATGCGTTATGACTTTATTACTTTAGTAATACAGTTATAACAGGAGAAAGCAAAAATTCGAAATAAACACAATAGTTTTTATATTAACTGAATTTAGGAAGATTTGTGTACTGGACAAATATTTATTATTGGGTTGTAGCCTAACATCGATGATAAAGCAAGCCAATGCACTACTTGTTAGACTATAGTCTTTGTGTATTTCAATTTAGTAAACATTAAACTGGATTAATTAAACTGATAGAGGAACATTGCACAATATAGAAAAATAAGGCATTCCCAGGGTTTCCTCGACAAACGACAAAATTGGTTAGGGTTACCTATGTCTTATTCTTTGTAACATCCTCAAAGACTGTGTATGTAAGTGCAACAATTTTGGGCGACCATCATGAGTTACAATTCTGGACAATGCTCATAACCGCTACTTATGAGTAACAATTAAATACCAGTGTTAGAATTCGTATGAAGTAAATAGATGTAATACGCTGTGCATTAGATGGACAACAAATTGTATATTATAAAGTTCTATTTTGTATCCTTCTAAATAAAATTAAACGATTCTTTGTTTGCTCGCTTTGCAATATATTTTCAATAATATTTTATTCAGTCTTGTACACATAATGTTTACAATTGAGTTCTCAGAGTATTGGGTTATTTGATATAACTAGGCTTGAATCATGTCCAAAAACAACAATAAATAACAACTAATAATTCTTAAAAACTAACATAAACCAATTTATAAATATTAATTACTAAACAAACATTTTCGTTTGTACAAAAATGAATTAAAATGTTCAATCTGTCGTGCTCTAAGCTAGTTCACTTTACCGCCACCAGGGGCTGGGTTCGCTACGGTTTGTTTACAATAATCACAATTAATGCGTCTTCGTTTAAGATTGCAAATAATTTTAACATTTAGTCTATAAACAGTAACAATAATGTGTCTCTTGAATAATATTAAATTCCATTTTATGATTTTTAAACACTATTCGTCACTGTTCTTAATTGTTCACCAAGTGATGTGTAATCATCGCGTAAAGTGTAATGCATTCAAGTGTTGAGGTCATTGTGAAAATGCTGTACTAATAATAAATGGTTAATTATTTCGTATTTATTTAAGTGTTGTTTTAAAATAATAATCTGGTTAGCTCTCACCAATACGTGGACTCAGATGAGCTGTGAAGCTTGAAAGCGCTAATCGGAATAATTTTTATATACTGGTGTGCAACAGTGATAATTCTGCTACACATTATTTGTTTTCCAAACTGGTTTACATTTGCATGTTATAGACCTAGATACACCATAAGCCTGAAGTTACCATTCTATCTAATTTACAATATATTTGCTTATTCCTTAACTTACATACAATTTATTTAGTTCTACTTAATGTTCAAACAGTTTTACTATATAGTACACAACATATAAAACGATATTACTTAACTATGGACATTTGTTGTCTAGTTTTTCAAGACTCTGTTACATAGAAAGAACGTGTCAAAAAGGGGAGAACTTGGAATAAAATTCAAAAAAGTGTGATGGATACGAGAACTTCCGATCGTAGTAAACTGTTATTATATAAACCAATTTAAAAACCGATATAAGTTTATGTACAGCTTTGGGTTTACAAAAATAAATGAAAAATCAAATTTAAACTTACCTTAAAATTAAAATTAATTTAAACTTTTCAAACTCAAGTTCTTGCAGTATTGTTGATGTATTGCATCGTGGTATGTAAGAAATAATGACATTCGCCGAGTCCTAAGAACACCTATAGTCACTAACGAGACAAACGGTTTGCGCCTAAATATGAAAAAAGGTTTTATAAACATCAATATAATAAAGTATTACAACTGCTTGAAAATACTATACTTTTTAGGCGAGTGCAGAGAAAAAACTTTGTAACTGGAGAAGGCATGTGTAGCGTTTAAATAAATAGATCGGTACATGAACAACATAAAAACTATAGTGACGAATACGTCAATTCTACATTATATTCTTTATTAGAATAAAGTTGCTTGATATTTTATAATAAATAAATATGATTAAATAAAAAAAATGTGGGTGCGTGTACTTATGTAGATACGCGCGTTATACTTCTTTGGCGTGATTGAAAAACTAAGGGTTAACATGCATGCTAAAAATTCATACGAGTAGAACGATAAGAGGAGTGAAGGGAGATGATAATAACGATTATCGGTTATAGATACCGCATCCAGCTGGACCCGTGAAAAATATTTGGAATGGATTGCGGTTTGGAGTTAATAGATTGGAGATGACATGTAGCAAAAGTTCTTTTTGTTTATCGTTATTATATGCCATTTTTCATATGGTTGACGTTTGAGAAAAACTCTTGGCCTCTTAATTCCAGCTCGAAATATATTGCAATAATCTTCGTCTGAGGAAATATTGTTATTTTGATAAAAAGAATCAAAATCAAAGTAATCATTATTTTCGAGATTAACCCTTAATATCTAATAAATTAATTACCTTAATTATCCGCCGTGTGATTTCCTATGCTTCGTCTATGACGCGTTTCGGAGCATATACTCCATCATCAGATATTAAAAGTTAAAACAGTCACTCATACGAGATAGTTAAAAAGTTAAAATGTCAAGATATGCATATGAACAGTGCGCGGATTTGGGTGCGCACCCGTTCAAGTTCATTCTGCTACTGAGCGGTTGCTACCTTATCGTAGCCCCAGCGAGCAGATTCAAGGCAGTATCGTACAATCGGTTGGATACAAAGTTCAGGTGGTCATTTAGCACGATATCGCGACTCATTGGGTTTGCATATGCACTGTAAATTTCAAATTCCTCCAAGGCATTCATGAAACGGCCCTTATTACACACATGTAACGGTATTAAATTGGAATTAAAATCTGTGTAATTATGATTGTGTGAAGTCAGGTGTCGGGCGTAATTTGATTTGATGTTGTCAATATTTCTTATTTTCTTGGATAAATGTTCTCGAAATCGTTTAAGGAAGCCTCTCCCAGTCTGTCCAATGTAGAAGCGCTCGCAATCATTACATGTTAACTTATACTCGTATATGCCAGTTTTTTCTTCTGGAGGCGTGTGTTTTTTCGGTTTGAGAATATCCAGTAACTTATTATTAGTCCTGAATGAAATAGTGAAACTATTATTATTCAATATAGAACACAAAACCTTAGGCATAAAGCTAGTGTAATTAGTAGATATAAAAATTTTTTGCGTGTTGCTGTTTATTCGGGGTTTAAGCATTCTTTTTTCATGTTTTCTCAACAATTTGTCAATGGTTAAACTACTGTAACCATTGGCAACCGCGATATATTTTATGACATTTAGCTCATCACGGAAGTCATTATCATCCAAAGGAATCGTTAATAATCTATGAATGAAACTATTGTACGCTGCCATTTTATGTGAAAGAGGATGATGAGAGTCTGCGTGTATTGTGGTGTCAGTGGTAGTCGGTTTCCTATAAATGTTGAACTTTAGTTTATTCATCTGTCGAGTGATGGTTAAATCTAGAAAGTTTATCTTGTTATCAACCTCTGTTTCAAGACTAAACTGGATGTTTCTATTTATTTTATTTAGACAGTTTTTAAATAATTCGATTTGTCTTATAGTACCATCAAAGATTAAAAACGTATCGTCTACATAACGTGCATAGAGGTTTCCTTAAACGATTTCGAGAACATTTACCCAAGAAAATAAGAAATATTGACAACATCAAATCAAATTACGCCCGACACCTGACTTCACACAATCATAATTACACAGATTTTAATTCCAATTTAATACCGTTACATGTAAGTAATAAGGGCCGTTTCATGAATGCCTTGGAGGAATTTGAAATTTACAGTGCATATGCAAACCCAATGAGTCGCGATATCGTGCTAAATGACCACCTGAACTTTGTATCCAACCGATTGTACGATACTGCCTTGAATCTGCTCGCTGGGGCTACGATAAGGTAGCAACCGCTCAGTAGCAGAGTGAACTTGAACGGGTGCGCACCCAAATCCGCGTACGGTTCATATGCATATCTTGACATTTTAACTTTTTAACGATCTCGTATGAGTGACTGTTTTAACTTTTAATATCTGATGATGGAGTATATGCTCCGAAACGCGTCATAGACGAAGCATAGGAAATCACACGGCGGATAATTAAGGTAATTAATTTATTAATTCGTACAAGTGATTTGGTTACCATATTAAACATGAATATTACCTTAATATCTTTATAACAATTTGCATAATTTTTGAATTCAGGCTCATCTTTTCGCATAGGTGATAATATAGTTGTAGATCGGCAAGGCATAAAAGTTGCTTCAAATCTACACTGCTGAGGTTCATTTCCCACTATTCTTTTGTAGCATGTAAACGTGTGTTTGTGTGTCTATAATATGACTATTATACACTAAAATATAAAAATTTAATTCAATTGAATTAATTTAAATTCAATATTACAATATTTTAGTAGAGAAAAATTAATCTTTTATCAAATGGCTCAAAATACTTACGAATAGTGTATTACAGTAATGGATTTACTTTTCGTTAGACTTCTGATTAATTAAGTGTGAGCTATAATTTAAAATATAGAAATATATATTAGATTATTGGATTAAAGCAAACATAATGATAGAATACTTACCGAAACTTTTATTGATTTAATATAAAAAAGACTTTTGAAATTAATACTTACGAAAAATTAACCTCAAATATTTTTAAACACTTATTAAAAGTTTGTTACACAATTTTTGTCACCGAAAAATATTTCACTGCACAATTTATATAAAGTTATTTAATTATATATCTATTCACGATCAGCACCAGCAGGTCCATCGGGGCCGCGACCGAAATGTTTTGGTTTTTTGGCCTCAGGCACGTTGTCCACGGCTAACTTCATCCTGTTAACTTTCCGTTTCCGTTGCATGGTGCGCGCGCATTTCGTTACATACAAACAATTTCACCCTCAACGCGCCTAAAGAAGTATAACTTCAAAAATTCCTATAACTTAAATTTACAGACTTTTTGATTTCACTTGTTATGTTTTTGAGGGACAACTTGTAATATATAAATTTTATGTAAACATGCATGAAATATTTTTTTTGTATTTCGTTTTATATTAAACGCTTCTATGTAACTGACGTGGGGAAAAAGTTACAGAGACTGTCACCTATTGATACCCTTTGCTTAGATCTGAAAATATCATTTTGCTCAGTTCTGCTCCGGCCAGAGTATGTGTGCAGGTAGCGTTGTTGTTGCTATACCACAAACCTCGTACACGAGAATTGCAGCCCAGCGGCTGCTCATTTATGTAAGTAAATTCCTGCGGTAGACGTGGGATTCTTGCATATCAAATTGTCGTATCGTACTACATGCCTTTCTTAGTAAACTAACAACACGTTTTGTTACATGCTCATATTGTAGACATCAGTACATTATTCCATATCACACATACATATCAAACTTTTCTCAGTTTCTATCGTTTCATATTGTTACAACATTATAGAAAATTCTACGTGTTTCTCGGCTATTCTAGTGGAACCGGCTGAATGTTGTGTGTGTGCGTGATTCTTAACAGGTGTTAACGAGATTGTTCCCGACTCACGGTCCGCGCGCGCTGTGTTCAAGGCCGCAAGCAATTACGCTCTAGTGTTGACGCGGATTATGGATTATTCTGGAATCTCAGCGAGGTATAAATATGGGCATTCAGCGGTGCTTAGTTCAGTTTAAGTGGCGATTTATTTCAGTACGGTTCGAAGTATTGTGGCGGAGTGTTATGTCTTTTACAATTGTATGAGACTCTGTTAGTTGACATTAATATTGCGTGTGAACAATCTTATTCGATTTGTTGTAAGAGACTATCTTGTTGATTACAAACTGTTTAATTGTGATATTAAAGCAGGTGATTAGTAACTTAATTGGTCTCTTGTACTTTGTTTTCCACTGTACCATATGACGATCAGGTAGACCGTCGTAACAATATATTATAACGGCAAAAACAAATCTATTTCTCTGTTAGCAAAGAGAACGTGCTTATCTCTTCCCCTCTTTTTCGGAGATGTCGAGTCGGTAACTTCTCTCTACCCCTTCTTATCACTCCGTTTCCTCATAACTTCTGTCTAATTGCACCATCTTGTTTAATAAAAGAGTCGTCATTGTTCCACGTTTTCTTTTGCATTTCCTATGTTCCTTTCTTTCTTCTTCCATTTTTACTACATGCCCAAAACACCTCAGTTGTTGTTGAGTCTCACATTTGTTCAAAACATTTCTCACATTTAAACTGTTTCTAATTGTTTCACACCTGCACTAGAATAGATAACGTTCTAATAACTCTTTCAGTCTTCTTCTCACTTGTTTTATATGTTTCAATTTTGCTTTTGTAAATCGTTTTTTAACACCCACTAATCATGATAATCCACCAGCATCCGTTAATTAATCGTATTTTAACATCATGTGCATTAGCACCAAAACTAATTCGTCCAAAGTTTTCGTTTCTCTAGATGCGTTTTTTTATGTTGAAGTACTAGATGCCAATATTCCTCACATATGGAATATGTAAAATGTGGATATGTAAAGTATCCCATAATATAGCACCACATTATTTGCTGCAACCTATCTAATTCTGTTTTTGAGATTTCCAAATCTATTTTTTTTTCTTTCTTTCGTTATCGCTTTTATATATATTGCAACGATACATATTTGTCCAGGGTTTTAATTCTTTCGTATGTAAATAATATAGAAACGGTTATAAATAATTTGACGTAGTGTAAAGGTAAACAGTCAGGAAAAATTGGACAATTCTGGACCTGTTTGTTTTGTAACACCTGTCGAGTGCAACAAGCTGTGTTAGTGTATTTTATATGTATGAGTGTTCTACTGGCCCACACCTGACTTAACTGAAAGGAAACCATGTCTGTGTATACGTTGTAACGTTACATAACCCCTGCCCAAATATGATAACATAATCACCAGAGTTAAAACCAGTAATTATCCATTTTTAAAAGTCAGAAAGGGGGATTAGGTATCCAGCTATGAGAACCTTTGTACTCTAAAAACACTGTAAACAATAATCCTAAAAGTAGTGTACAAAGTGGAACACAGTGTACTCGGTGAACGTGTCAAACATTTAAAAAGAGCATCTCACAAATTTTGCTGGAGATGAAAAAACAATCAATATTGTAGCAGTGGACTATATTGCTGTTGACAAGCTGTGTATTTTTTGTATTTGTTGTAATTTTATATTGTGTAGCCCAGTATTGTAACTAGGAGTAATATTTTTGTTTAATATAATTATTTTGTTTAGATGTAAAATAATCCAGGGTTATGTATAAAATAATAATAATATATCAAATAATACTATGTTAGCAAGATGGCATGTAAAAAATAGTGTAGAGTAAGGATACATTAAATGAATTATAAATCATAAATAAACCAAAATAAAAGGGATTAAAATATAAAATACCAGTGGACAAGTTTAACAAAAAATATAAAGAAAAACCGTAAATAAATTCAATTTGATTATAGATAAAACCTATAAAGGATTATTTTTTCTAAAAAGAAGAAATGAAATTATAATAATTATTATTAGCCTACATACTAAAAGGTATCTAGATTAGCCAATAAAAAACCATAAAATTCTTGGTTACTAAGAGTAACTAACTAACAAAAATGAAATTAATTGTTCAGATATATTGTAAGTGAGCAGTTGAAAAGTGTAATGTCTAGAAAAAATTAAGAAATTTATAAATACCATTCGGGAATAATCAGTGCCAAATTAATAAACTTAATGAGTGATATCCACTACATCTTAGACAACCTTCGAACAGAATAATTCACGCCCGCAAATTGACGAAAATTGAAAAATCAGCCTTCCATTTTCAAGCCTAGCCTACCGAAATTCGACATTGTTGGTGAGATCGTTACCTATTAAAATTTAACTAAATTACACCTCAGCTATAAACTTATAACACTAGAAACAGCACAATCTCTTAAAATACTTCTGGAAAAGAGGTGAACATAAACTTTAATTTTTATTAACCAAAAAACAGCAAGACGTGGTCTTGTCAATAACTTTCCGGCAGCCATGACGTATTAGTGTTGTTTTTTCTGTCAGTGAAGAAAAGTAGCCTGCGCTCTAGCGATCAAAAAATCAACTACATGATACCAATTATACTAATTTTAAAATAGTTTATGTAAAGCTTGATACTGCCCCATATACATTTCTGACTTCCTCAAAGTTCAAAGAACCTAAATAACCCTGGGAAATTAATTACTTATTTATTTCTTGTTATTAGACTTTAAATAAAAATATTTGTTATATGATATATGTTTGTAAAAGTAAGATCGAAAATAGCTCTGTGATTTATGAAATTATCGATTATCCATTCATGTTTTGGGAGACTATAAAATGTTAAATAAATTCAAGGAATGCCTTGTGGTTTAAATAATAAAGTGTGTATTATTTCCAGTAGATGGTAGTTGGTTACAGGTTATAAAAGGATCGAGAAGAGAAAGGAAATCAGTCTGGACATCCAGAATTTATTACGTACCATTTGAAGTCATTTAACCTCAAATGGGTTCGTAAAAGTAGCCATCAGCTGATGCCACGAGCGGAAAAATTTGAAATACTCAATCGTATACTGAGAGAGTAATTCTCTTTGCACTCTCTCTCCTACCTACTGTCAAACAACGGTATTGATTTCACATAAACAAAATTTAAGAAAATCATTCAATATCTTTGCATAATCACACACACACGATTTTGAAGACATAACATAAAGATAACAAATTCTGTGACTCTTAATTAAGCGAGATTTTCGAAGATTATAAAATATACGTAAATTATTACTCGTAGGACAGACTCGCGAGACGTTACAACGTATATATTTTCGGTGTTTCAGTAAACTCCTGTTCAGACAGCTATAAAGACGAATAATTAAATATATTTTATTTAATAAAATTCGTACATTATAATACGTATAGCAAATCAAGGAGTGCTGTTAAAAGACATGCAGACGAGTGTGTGGACACAATTTTATTTTCAATTGCGCCAATATAAATGAGTTATGTAAATTGAAATTAATTTAATTACTCCGGTAATTAATAACTGACAAACAATTAAGTTACATGCGCATAACGAGTAGAAAATAGCGAATCTTATGCAACTACTGGTTTTCACATCCACGTTATCATTTGTGTAAAATCAGACGAAAAGGTACTGCCTTCGACAATTTTCACCTGGGAACAAACGCTAATAATTACCAACAGGGTCACAATGTCGCTCTGCTTGTCGACATAGACTCTTCATGATCAACATCATCATCAGGCAGTGAACAACACATACAACGATAGACGAAAGAGCACCAGAACCATCACTATCATGCAGTAGACAACATACAACCAACGATCTACGTGGGAGTACCAGAATGATCAAACGTGGTTATATTTATCCCTGTATAAACAATATATAAAAATAAAATGTATTTTTTATATTTTTAATGTGTATTATAATACTTGTGTATTATATTATTTGTATAAAAAATACTTATATATTAGTATAAAAATAAAAAAGGTGTGTTTTACTGTAGCACATGACTCGTGTTCGGTGAAACTTTGTGAAGTCTGCTCTCTAGCGAAGGTTGCGGCCTGACTTTAATAAAGCGTATCCAGTAAAGTGTATGAAGCACGTGGAAACCTTTATTAAATATATATGAAGCGAAAGAAATATTTATGAAGTGTGCCACATGTATAGAGAGGATGTAGGTCTTACGTCGTAATTGCGTACAGCTGCGATATTTATAACCCATCGTTTTAGGCGATTGGATACGGAAATTATACCTATAATTACATTCGCTTCCCTCTCTATGTCAAATCTTTGGGCACATTTTTGAGGTTTAACTATGATAAAGGAGAGTATAATTTCACTCTCAAATTAATCATAATTTTGTCTACATTTACTTCTCTCTCTCACTCTCTCTCTCTCTCTCTCTCTCTCTCTCTCTCTCTCTCTCTCTCTCTCTCTCTCTCTCTCTCTCTCTCTCTCTCTCTCTCTCTCTCTCTCTCATCCCACATTTTTGTAATTAGTCATCACTACACACACATTACGGCTACATATGAAAAATCAAGCATTAAAATATGGAGCTTTTTATCTCAGTAAAAACAGCACTCGAGATATGGTATCAAAAGGCAAATTTACATATCTCCATGGCGCTTTGAATTTATCAACTACGTTTTCTATGAGCACAAAGTGATAATAAGAAATCACTACTCAACAAGAACTTTAATATTTTTTATTTAGAAAACGTAAATGTTACAAAATCTAATTTCATAATTATAGTAAGTCATCTGTATTCCACGCCGTCAAGAACTAATGTTTGAAAGAAAAGCATATAGAAAAGTTTCAATCTCCCGAAAAATTGGTACGTCGTAACTTTATGAAATAAATCAACAGAATGATCATTTTAAAATGATCAAAGATGAAAATTATGGTAATAATTCCGAGTGACAACCTGAGCTATCGCAGCCAAAAAACTTGTAAAACCGCTTTTTTGTACCTACCTAATCTACAGGTCAAAACTAGGCGAGGACGCGAAAAATTATTTGCAAATTTCGAAAAATGCATAATTGTCTTCTTCTTCTTCTACACTTCATGGTATAGGCAGAAATGCCTGTTCCGTCTCCACAATGTCATAGTTGGTCCGATCTTGAAAAAGGTCTTCCAACGTTACGCTTGCCCGTTGGTTTATAAGATCTTATTTGTTGTGGTAGTCTACATTTGTCCATGCGGTCGATGTGTTCCCGCCATTTCCGTTTGTAATCATCTATTCGATGATTCAAATTGTAGATGTTTAGCGCATTCCGGACGTCGTCATTACGTATTCTATCTAATCGTGTACAGCCCTTGACTCTTCTCAGAAAGCGCATTTCAGCTGCCTGAATCTTTGATCTATCTAGCTTTGAAGGAACCCAGGTCTCACTGCCGTTCGTCAGAATTGGGACAACCATGGTTTTATATAACTTTAATCTTGTCTCCTTACGCGTTGTATTTCCCAACGTTCTATTTATCGTGCCCCCTATGTATTCAAATCTCTGAAGTTTTCTTTCTATATCATGTCCTTTTAGATAGCTGACATCGATCCTAAATAGCAAAAATGTGATACTTGTTCTACAGGATGTCCATAGACCATTATTTTTTAGCGTACTGGATTCTTCCCTTTAAATGCCATAATTTTAGTTTTATGTGCCGATATTTCTAGGGAATATTCGTTAGCTATGGTTTCTAATGTGTACACCGATCTTTGCAGGCCATCTTCAGTCGTTTGAATTATTGCTTAAGCATGTGCAAAAAGTAAAGAATTTAAAGTGGTGTTGCTGTTTATTTTAATACCTCCACGGACGTCTTCCTTCCATATCCTGATTACGTGATCTATGTATATATTAAACAAAGTTGGAGATAGGCTAAAACCTTGTCGCACACCCTGTGTTGTTACTAGCTCTGTGCTTATACTCCGTCCCGTATTTATCACTATTTCTGCTCGTTTATATAGTCCTTTCAATGCCTGGATCAAGTGTCGAGGGTACCCTCTTATATTCATAATTTCCCACAGCTTTTTTCTATTTACTTTGTCAAACGCCTTCTTAAAATCTATAAATTCTATGTGCGTTTCAAGATTTAACTCTCTTCTTTTTTCAATCAGTTGTTGTATTATAAAAACATTGTCAATGCAAGAGCGTCCCTTTCTAAAACCTGACTGTTCTTCACATAGCAATGCGTCAGTAATAATTTTCAATCTATTGTTGATTATCCGTGAATAGGCCTTATAAGCTGAGTTAAGTAGACTGATTCCCCTATAGTTATCACACCTATGTCTGTCACCCTTCTTAAAAAGGGATATTACCTCCGCTTGCATAATTATATATAGATAATTATAGATATAGAGGCGTCTTCCGAAGGAAAGGGAAAACGTGACTTTATAACATGAAAGTCGTTTATGAACACGAAGTACAGAACAGGGGCCGAGGACGGATATCTGCGGGTTGCTCAAGTGTCGGGTCGGACTAAAAACAGAATTGGTCCATCCTAACCCTGGAGGTTTGGTCGCCAAAATGTGGTCTCAGAAAATCGACGGAGAGATTGTAAACTGGACCAGCTTAAAGAAAAGCCTTTCGTGTCAGACTTCGTTGAATGCTTGCTCACGTTAGTCAAGATCTGTCCAGAAGCATCTGTTGACATGGAATGTGTAAAGTATGCAGACGTAAGTGTCTAGTAAAAGATGATACGAAGTCGTACATGAGGTCAGCGGATTGCCACGGAGACAGTTATCTAACGTCGATGGTTGAATTTGGACAGAACTATAGACTATTATAGACATACACACTAACGTTAAAGATAAACTCGAAATCACACCATTCGGGTTAATTTATTACTGTGTAAACCTATAGTTGACTGTCACTAATATCTCGGCACTAATAGGTTAGCAATACAAGCTTTTGAATTTTCACATCAGCAAAGCTCATAATTTGACAGGAGTTTGTAAGTTACAAACCCTGGTCAGGAAGGGTTGTGTATATATAAGTCCCCGGTATTTTGGAGGTAATTAGAACATTCAAACGTTGTACAGTCTCAACAAATAACCTTGAACTAAACACGGTTCATCAGAGTAGTCAATTAAAAGTTATAAAAGTTATAAAAATATTAACACGCTTTAAAAACTGCACCAGTAAATTATAGAAGCAGTCCCTTGTGTAACTGAATTTTATTGTATTATGATGGTAACAGTAACCAACTAAATAGCGATTTAACTTTTTATCTTTGTACTACAAAGCTCAAAATCTGATGCAAAACTGTTTTTCTTGTAAACATCATTGTCAAGTCAGCCATGTCAACTGCATTTGTTGCATCAGCTGCGTACGGTATGAAACAATTTCTTCTAATTACAATAATAAATTAATTTTTATATTTTACGAGTGTTGATAAAAGGGCATGTGGACCAACTAAAGGGCAAGTTGACTAAATAAGATTAAAGTTTGTAACAATTTAAACAATAATGTGAAAGTATTTTACAAGAAAAATAAATAAGCAAATTACACAAAATCACAAAATAAATACACATTTAGAACCCATCGGTTTTATAAATAGCCTGTAAATGTATTGACTGTTTCCACTTTACACTACATAATACGTAAATAATAAAGTTTTTTGATGCAAATATTGTTAATTTGTTTTTTGTATATATAACAAATTTAAAGGAATTTAATAAAACCTACTATGCGTGAATTCGAGCGACGGAGCTAATATATTATTACGACGGTCTACTGATTGTCGCATGGCACAGTGGAAAACAAAATCCAAGACACCAATGAAGTCACAAAAAAACAGCTTTAATTATCACAATTAAACAGTTTGTAATCAACAAGACAGTCTCTTAAAACAAATAAAATGAAAATTGTTCACACGCAATAAAAATGTCAACTAATATAAAACACGAATTGTATTACAAATGTCCCGCACAATGAAAAACACATAACACTTAGCCACACTACTACGAACCGCTCTCGAATAGATCGCAACTCAAAAAACTGACTTGACCGTCGCTGAATGGCTGTATTTACTCCGCTGATTTCCAGAATAATCTGTCACTTAGGATGACTTGTTAAACAAACAGGACCTCTCGAGAATCCACTAGAAACAGTGTCCTTAAACACACTGCGCTGACCGGTACGGACTGGTATAGACTCGGTAGTTGACGCATAATTGTCTTTCACCGCAAAGTAGCAGCAATATGTACGCACACATAGGTACTACATCTGGGATAGTCGAGATACTTGTAGTACGTTCCGTATTACGTAACACTTTTTCCGCATTACGTAACAATATACATTACATATTTAGTAATACAAACATTATGAACGTCTCATGTTAATTTCTGTGTTAAATATCTTTTTTGTTGGCTCGTTTTCCTTTTTTAATTAATAATATCCCGTATCTATCAATGTACTCTAAGGGTGCCAGTAATATATATGGTACTAACAGATGTATATATTGTATACTGTAAGTATATTCTATATTCTAGATATACACACGTAAGGAAATATACAGACGTGCAGCCGGTGACTCATTAAAATGTTTTCATTTCCAAAACCAGTAATAAATTCGAACACTGAAGATCGCCAGTTATTAGCATTAACTGTTTTCAACTCATCATTAAAACATTGAAACAGAAACATGCATACAATACTTTTAGCTTGTGTATAATACAACTTGTGTACTTTATGATGGCTGCCAACCTTGGTGAAAGCAGTGTGCGCAGAACCCTGTTTTTTGTCAGTGTAATGGCACGTCTCACTGAGTGCATAAGTGTTGACGCGTTTTCAAAAACATTTATCGTGTAGGCCTGTATTTCATTTAATTATTTAGTTTGTATCGTTACTAGTGTTTAGTTTGGGACTGTGACATGTGATAAATAAATCTAATTACATTTTAATGTCATTTAATATTGTCTGTGGTTGTATTTTCAGACATCACGTTAAGTTAAACTGAATTTTATTTTGCTTAACGTATTGTTACTTTTACAGTACATTTTATTTCATTACGTAATCAGAAAAAATGCCTCCTATTAAAGCGAAGTTAGGTAAAAAAATTGTGCATAGCCAAGCTCGGGAAGTCATTTCTAATGTATGTAAATTTATGGAAAGTGAAAAAAATGGAATTAATATTCCACTAAAAAAGGTTCAAAAACGAATAGCGTCAGCAACAGGAGTTTCTGAAAGAACGATCCGCCGTATTAAAAGTGAGGGTATAACAATAGAAAATGAACAGTCACCACACTTTATAAGACCTCGTAGAGAAAGAAAGAGGAGGTCAACAAAATCTAATATTGATGATTTTGATAAATGTGTGATAAGACGAACAATTTACAATTTTACGACAACAGAAAAAACATATGCTACGCTACGAAAACTTCATCAACTTCTGAAGTCTACTGTGAATTTTCAAGGTAGCTTATCATGTTTAAGGAAAGTTATTATAAACTTAGGGTTTAAGTGGAAGAAGATTAGAAATAATAGAAGTGTATTAAATGAACGTCAAAAGATAAGGGCAAAAAGAATTGAATACCTTAGGAAAATAAAACAATTCAGGACAGAAAACCGGCCAATCGTTTACACAGATGAGACGTATATACACACGTCTCATGCAGTAAAAAAGTCGTGGTACGACGAAAGTGGTGAAGGAGCGAGTGTACCGTTAAATAAAGGAGACAGATTCATAATAGTTCACGCGGGTACAGATCAAGGGTTCATCGATGGTGCCTTATTGGTTTTTAAATCGGGACAGAAAACAGGTGATTATCATGGGGATATGAAGAGTACAAATTTCGAGAAATGGGTAGTTGAAAAGCTAATTCCGGGATTACCAAAAAAGTCAGTGTTAGTATTAGATAATGCACCATACCACAATTACCAATCTCAAAAATGTCCCACATCAAATTCTTCAAAAAGTGAGTTAATGTAGTGGTTATCTAATAAAAAAGTTCCTTTTACACCTAATATGTTTAAACCAGAGCTATACAAGTTAGTAAAAATGAATAAACCGTTAGAAAACCCCTATAAAATAGATAGTATTTTAGGAAATCACGGCCACACTGTTATTCGTCTACCTCCGTATCATCTTGACCTAAACCCCATAGAACTTATTTGGGCTCAACTTAAACACTCTGTTGGAAAAAACAACACCACTTTTGATAATAAAAACATAATAGATTTAACTAGGCAAGCATTCCAATCAATAGAAAACAACAATGGACATCAGTGTGTGAACATGTAATTAAAATTGAAGACGAATATTTGGAAAGAGAAGGATTAGCCTAATAGATGAAGTGCAAGATAGGCTTGTAATTAACTTAGGCGAAGATGATGATGACGATGACGACGACGATGACCTATCAAGCGCTGAATCTTCTTCAGATGATGGCAGCTGTATCTCCGGTGTTGAAGCAATTTTGGACAGAGAAACATTATCGGATTGGGAGAACGATACTGAATTCCCAGTTCATTCTGACTTTGTATATACTTCTTTATAAGTCGGTAAGTTACTTACATTCATTACTTACGTATTAATTTTAAAATTTGTATTAATAATGGTATTAAATGCAAGAAAAATTAATGAGCTCGATTTTATGTGATATTTTATGTATAGTGTGCATATTTTTATGCATGGTTACGTATATTTTATCCACTTTTTTCGATTAAATAATATTTTAGCAACACTTGCATAAAGCATATTTCTGGTCATTTTAGATATATAATTCTCTATTTCTTTTATTAGTATTCCACTTGCTTGCTTTACACTAGTAATTATTTACATTATGTAATAAATAACGTTGTTGTGGTATTACAAATACATATTTGATACAATTTCGAGTAATACTGAGTAGAATTATAAATAGTAGTTAGTTGAATGAAATCCGGAAATGTCAACAATGTGTAAAACCCGAGTTGTAATAATTAAATAGTTAAGGGCACCCATACAGCCGGCTGTAGCAACAGTAAGACGGACGTTTTTGAAATGAAGTGTTACAACTTAGCACACTGAGTCTCCCCACTACCCCCACTTTTCGCGCAGCTATGAAGAGGCCACCGTAAAGTAACGTGATTGTACAACAGTAGTACGTCTACCCATGGAGGAGACAGAAGGGTGTTTTAGCCGATTAAGAGTTCGTCACACTTTCCGCAAGCAACAGAACCAAATGGACAGTATACTTAATTCGTTTATTCTACTATTATAAAAAAAAAAAATAGTTTTTGTATTGGTAATAATACTAATAGTTGTGGAAATAGTGGTAGTAGTGCAGTAGTATTACCTCGCACGATAATGGTGGGAAAGTAGCAGGAAAATTAAAGCACGGAGTGCATCACAACTGAATATTTACACAGACCTGTATAATTAACTGCATGTAAACGTTCGCTAGTAGTACTGTAGACGCGTTTAATGTAAAAAGATAACTTTTTATTTGCTTTGAGTACACGTTTCAGCAACATTAAATTTTTTTTCTGTTTGTATCATCAATACAGTGCACTTGTAACAAAACGAACTGTAACATAATACATTTCAGTTTAATACTATTGTTAAGGTAAGTCAAAATTTTCCAAGTAAAAATTGACCTATAGGCCTACTTATTGACCGATTTTCGCTAAACTTTTCATCATTTAATTATTTAATGTATTTTCACTTTTTATTACTAAAAATGTAAAGTACCGTTTACCAAATGGTAAAAGCTTAAGAGCATGATAATGTCTTTCAGCCGCCAGCTAAACGCAACATTATTATGGTTACTGACTGACTGATTGGTTACATACCTATCTACAGCTATGCAGTGTTGTTTGCTTGTTAGGTCTTTAATCTGCGACGGACGTTAGCACGTTAGCGGTCGCGGTTTTAGTTAACGATTCCCGGCTGGTAAATGATGACGTCATGCAGCGTGATGCGTTACAGAAATTTTCAAATGACCCCCAGCCATAAGACATTATCATGTCAAAAATTAATTTAAAAAACCTTGGCATTTTTAAAAAATTATAATAATGTAGTCTATTAGATAGTCAAGACTTGACACTGCTTGCTCGTGACGGGTTAAATGTACGTAGTCAGGCACCTACTTCGTCCAACCATTATTTTTTTAATTTGAGATAACTTCAGAAACAACCGCGCACCATTTTCAGACCTTAAAGATAATCTCAGTATGGTACAACTTAATGGTATGAAGTTGACTACGCCGGGATCCCAATTAAATTACAGATTCATTGAGAAGTTCATTTAATATATAATATAATGGTTGTAAGTATGAATAGAAACTAACAAACAGACCTACCTCTCAGAATGGACTGTTGCTGACAGATCAAAATACAACAAATGCTCTCTATGGACTGTTGCTCTAGACACTGTTTTGTTATTAATCTGATGGTTGAGATGTATTGTTGTGGGTATTAGTACGTGAAACGGCTCTCCTCACTATTAGTAAAGTAATTGTAAATAAATTTAAAATACTGCATTTAATTCAGGTATCGATTTATTAAAATACTCAGACGTGCACGACATACCTGAGTACTCTGAGTCTGAAGAACTTTAAAAAGTTTAATAATATATTAGGACACAAATATAAGGGATTTAAGTGCAGTAAATGTACAGTTGGATAAGCACTACAAATGTTTTATTAATACTGACAATTTTATAACCAGTTTTCAGAGTTATATTTCAGCTCAGTTACATTTGAACATTACTAATATGTTCTACTAACTAATCTCCGAGTGGCCATTCGATCAGTGCAAATAATATGGGAATTCAGCCAGTGGATGCCAATAGATGCCCAAGATGTGAACGGGAATATTTAGAGAGGATATCTGTCTTCCTCAAAGTTCCGGAAAAGGGTGAGCAATGCCTTATGGTCTCATTCCTCGATAAAGTTAAATATCCAGCTGGACCTATAAGTGGTGGGGAAACACCTACAGGCAGCTAACGCGGCTCTGGAGACTGAGTTACAGCCGGCATTAGATGTCCCTCCTCTACTTGTCAACAAGTAAAGGTTGGGGTACCATCTTATCCTTGGGGTAAGAAATTCCTCCTAAAGGCGAATGACCCTTTGTTGGTCTATGGCATAGGATGTGGGAGGAAAGGAGAAACCATCATATCGGAGATTCTTATGGGTATATCAAACAGGGGAAAACCGGTCTCTGTAGTCCAGTAAGACAGCTAGTTTATTGGAGACAGCCCAGACAGAACATCGGGCTGAACAGATTGCAGCCCACCATCGTCTTACCCTTCGATATGCCAGCAACATATTTATTACTAAACTCGCTCAATCAAACTATAAGTGAATCTCATTAGATTGGATCTACACGGTAGATCTTCACATTGAAGACCAAGATGATGGCTTTTAATGAAGCTCATCCCGTACAAGCAAAGATTGTTGTAGACGGTACTGTTCTGGAGCAGCTCAGTAATTTTGAATATCTGGGCTGTAATGTGTCTGACATTACAATGATATGGTGAATAAACTACATAAGTTTAACCAAATGCGTGTGACCATCGAGAGAAGTCTAATATCAACGAGTAAATAAACACGCCTGAAGTTCTACAAGGTGTAGAACTATGGGTCTGAGAATTGCAGTTAAACGAAATCTCAGGCTACTCATAGTCAAACTGCCGAAATGAGATTTCTCAGGCAAGTGGCAAGATACAGATCGTAGAAGAAGCGCAGTTATACGGCAGAAACTAAATATTATGAGTAGGACTGCCCAATATCATTTAAAACGTTTGGAACATCTTAACCGACTGCCGCATCCCCATACGACTTTTGAATTATAAGCCAAAAGGACGGAGAGGTGTGGGTTGTCCAAAGAAGGGTTGGTGTGACCAACTTTAGTCTATCTGCTTCGAACCGGAACAATTTTTGGTTTAATCCTTGTTGAAGATGATGATGATGGTGATGACGTCAGCTTTCCTAACAACAGCGACCTTGTATACAAATTTCACATTAAAATTAGGGGTAATATCCAGTAACCAGCATTTGATTTTTTAGTTAATTATAACAGACATGTTTTTGTTTAAAATTCACAATGTCCAAGATATTAATTAATTTTAGTAAAAAAATGTATTACGAAATGAAACTTCAACAACTGGTTTCTAAAAAAACCTATCTCGTTACAAAACAGTTAAACGCTACCAGACACATATAAACGATGTAGACATATTATTAGGTGACTCTAGAATGTCCCGACATAATTGCTGGCACTGGGATACGTGACAAACGGCACGTATGCTAAACATGTTATTTATGTCGCATCGGCATAACAGAATTTTTAAAATAATACAATTTTATACATTAATTAACGAAAAATAAATTGATATTTATTTATATATAAATATAAAAATAATATAAAATAAAATAAAAATATTTATTTTTACGAATGCTTATTTATTGTCGTATATGTTTCATAAGAAATAAATGAATACAAAATATATAAATCCATCCTTTATATTTTATGATGTATACAATTAATATGATAAAACCCATGAAACATACATTATACATAAAACCCATTAATTATACATTTTATATATATGTGTATATATATATATATATATATATACCCATAATTAATATATACATTTCATGAAAACCCAAATGGAAAACACAATTGTTTTCATTAGAAAATTGAAATATAATACAGACCATAAGGACAGGGATTTATAATTTTTGCAGACAATGTTGACAGTAAAACTATGCTATGCTTTAATGACACTAAAGACATCGTTCAGTTTTAATTAAAATTGTGTTTTTATTTTGTCTAATACCGAGTAATGTTTAATCTTTCGTTGCTTGTACACTTAGACGGTCACTTACTAGTAGTATGGAGTATGTAGTATGGAGTTCGATCAGCTTCTTTAATTAAAAATTTTCATAAAAAAACTATTGTATTTAATTTGCCCTGAAGCTAATGTACTTTTAAAGTCAAGCTAATAAAAAGTTTCTAACAATACTGTGTAGTGTATCCAAGGTAACTGAGCTAATATAAAGCTAGCACAAGCGACAAGCTGAACTGTATTACGTCACCCATATTTGTCTTTTCTGCAAACCTTATCTATTGTGTAATCCGTTGTGTTAGTATATTTCTGTTGTGTAGTGTAGAAAGTTCGGTGTCACGCGTGCGTTTATTATTATTATTATTATTATTATTATTATTATTATTATTATTATTATTATTATTATATAAACTTTTACGAGATTGTCGTGCCACGCAGGTTTTCGTAAATAGTGTTAGTACTCAAAACTTGTGAGTTTATCTCAATGCAGAATGTCCGAGGCTGAAGCGAAAAAATATCTTGGAAGGAAAAAAAGGTTTAGTTCACAGTAAAGCACACACGGTAGTAAGTGATATAATAAAAATTGTGACGATGAAGGAAAAAAAATTTACAATACTCTTTAAAGCAGGAAAACAAGCTGCGTATTACTGTGACAAATCAACAAATTATATACAAATTTTTTTAAAAATATTTAGACACTTGGTACGTTTCACGGTTTTTATTTAACTCTGACAGCTGTTTCAGCTTCTCAAGCTATTGTCAAGGAGATCAGTGAACAATTAAACAGAGGATGTTAGGGTGGTGAACATCTGTTTAGGGCGTGTATCCGGACATGCGTGGGGTGTGAAGATTTAGGGGGAGTTGTAGAAGCTAAGGTGAGGTCAAGTGTCTGTAAAACTAAATATAATCTGAATGCAAAATATAAAAACTAACTAAACTAAATAACAGCTGTTAATAAAGGGGATACGCAGAATTAATTTTAATAGAATTATCTTGGACAAAAATAAAACATTATGTCAGGAAACACAAATCCTATTGAAACATAAGTCTTTATAAACTGGAATTATAAACTAGAATGTGACAGCGAAAACTGGGAAACCTATTTTAAACAAGTTGGAGAAATTGAGGCAAGGTATACACATTCAATAAATTTAATGAGTAGGCCAGTTAGTGAGTTGTTTCTAGCGATCTAATTGTTCATGGTAATTAATGAAAATGCATTAGACCTTTATTGTATCCTTAATAAACTTAATGAGTTTATTGATCGTTATTCTACATTTTAATGGACTATTATTATATATGTAGCTTGTGGGACTGTATTAGCATTAAGAAAATGATGGTATAATGTATGATGTAAACACAATATTGTTATGCGATTACAAAGTAATGATAGTGACACTAAGACAGAAGCAGTATCAAACAGTGGTAATAGTGACGCGGAAGGTGATTTAGCGCAGCCATTGTTTCAGCCTGTAAGTACACATATATGTTCACGTAGGTTAGTGTGCTTTTTTTGTGAACAAGCAGCTCTTATCTCGCTTTCTCTCAGTCACACGACTTACAGTCACAGGCAATACTTTTGTTTCCCCTGCACACTTCGTCTCTCACAACCACACGGAAGCTAGACACGCACAGAGTTACGCGCTCGTTTCTAAAGTCGTTTGTTTAATTGTTTTCACAACGAGTGAAAAAAATATGCGTGTGTTTATTGCAAAGGTGTTAAACCAGCTGAAATTTTGCGCACATTGAGTACACATTTCGGCAATTATACGGTCTCGAAGGCTGAAATATACAATCTGTATAAATTTTTCTACGAAGATCGGATAGAAGATTCTAACCGTACTCCCGCACATCGTCTCAGAAGCAGCATTAGACAGCAGAACTTTTGCAAATTCAAGACCTACTTCACAACGATCGGCAGTAGTGCGATTAATGTCCGTCAAATTAGTGCAATAATTTCAGTAAGTTATATAAGTGTGAAATCTTTAAAAAAGTCTTTGCAAGATAGGTGCCAAAAATTTTAAATGCAAATTTTAAGCTGAAATTTTCAGTGGCTTTTGGATTGCTTTGTAGCAGATGGGGACTAATTTTTGATACTTACTCTCACATGTGATGAATCGTGGGTGCACTACTGTACTCCTGAAACCAAGAGGACGAGTAATAGAGAGGCGTGCAAAACATGAAACAGCTACAGTAAAGAGACTGTTTCATCTTGTCTAGTGGCTACGTTCATACTAATGTCTTTTTGGATCCTAAAGGCGTTGTGCATGTTGTTGTTTAACTTGAACAAAGAACTACTCTGAACTCTTGGGCAAAGTTAGTGAAGCCTTTAAGTCTAAGAGGCGCAAGATTTCGATCCGCAGTTCTTGCTTTATACGAGAACGCTGCTGCTGCTGCGTAAGAAAAATTAGAAGAACTTCGCTAGCCAGCTTTGGATAATCCCTACAGTCTAGATTTATTACCATATGGCTTTAATTTGTTTGGATCCCTCAGAAAAGATTTAAGCGGGAAACATTTTTCCGGTGACAAAGGGATGCAAGACTTGGCTAAGAACACATCAAACAACTTTTTATGAAGAAAAAACTAATAAATACAATAAAAAAATGTAAAAAAAAGAGAAAGCTATGTACAAAAGTAGTTTTCTTCTTATTTTCACACGTATTAATCCAATAAACAGTTTGCGAAAAAGGTTCATTTATATTTAATCGGTCCTCAACAATTCTTTTTATTAAATAGCATTTTGTGAAAAACTTTTTACGTGCAAAGATTATGTTTGCACGTTATAATTATTACCTCATTATTTAGTGAAAAATGAATCCAGTATCGGAAATGACATGTTCAACCATACCTGTCATAATTATAATTCCACAACGGGTTAACAGAGCGTTAATTTGCCAGCATGTTAATGTGGCGTCCCGCATAGCTGTCTGCTGAAATATGAACATAAGAATTCTAAACGTTTAGGGGTAAGAGTGAACAGGCATTATTCCCCATGTAGATTGACAAGCTTAATTTTTACGAATTTATCTTACAAAACCTTATAACCTTCCTTAGTTTTTCAAAGTAAGTACTCAGCCCAGGTAAAATAAGACTTAATGAAGAAAAAGCGTACTGTACTTTTGACAACTGTACTGTAAACGAGACCGGGGTACACTATCGTTCAAATTACCGTGGCTAGGGTAATTTTACTACCGGTTGGTGGCTACACTGCACAAAACAGACGATTTGATGATTGTTATTGTGTTCCAGTCGTTTGTGCGAGTGATTGTCGTGCGTAGTAGTGCTAAACATGGCTAAATCATTACCAAAGAAAAGACTGTACAGTGATGACTATATAAAGTTCGGCTTTACGTACATTGAGAAGAACGATTGTCATTTACCTCAGTGTGTTATTTGTCACAATGTTCTGAGTAATGACGCAATGCGACCAGGGCGTTTAGAACGCCATTTGACTACCATTCATCCCGGCTTGAAACCAAGGGAGTTTTTTTATGGAAAGGGAAACTCGTTTAAACGAATGAAACTCGATTCAACTGGAAGTTTTCAAGTGGAGAACGAAAAGGCCGTTGAAGTTCCTTACAAGCTCGCTTAGCTTATAGCAAAAGACAAGAAACCACATACCATTGGTGAGTCACTTATAAAACCATGTTTACTAACTGCATGCAGTACTTTACTTGGAGAGGAAAGTTGCAATAAAATTGCAAAAATACCGCTCTCAAATGACACAGTAAAACGTAGAATTGATGAAATGGCACAAGATTTAACAAACAAGTAATAGAAAAGTTAAAGAAATCTCCGTTCTTTTCTCTGCAATGTGATGAGACAACTGACATTTCAAAGCACTCGCAGTTGTTGTTTTACTGTAGATATATTGACGGAAAACGCTTCGTAGAAGAAATATTATTTTCCCAAACTCTTCAAACAACCACAAAATCTGAGGATGTTTTTCTGCTCTGTGTAACTTTTTGACAGCTAACAGTCTTCCTTGGTAGAATATTGTTGGAATATGCATTGATGGGGCACAAGCCATGACAGGATGCCGTTCTGGATTTGTTGTACTTGCAAAAAAACAGAACCCTAACATCATTGGTTCTCATTGAATCATACACAGGCAAGCTTTGGCTCTGCCTGCCAGAAACACTTAATACTGTTTTGAAATTGGTAATCAAAGTAGTAAACTTTGTCAAATCTAGTGCTCTAAATACTATACTTTTTGAGGCTTTATGTTACGAATTGAATAGTGACCAACAAACTCTTCTTTACCACACTGAAGTTCATTGGCTCTCTAAAGGTAATGTGCTCGCTAGGCTATTCAATCTGAAATCAGAAGTTGAAATCTTTTTGATGAGTTCAAATGAAGAAGATCTGTACATGCAATTTACAGATGAGAAATGTATCCACCACTTGGCGTATTTATCAGACTTCTATGAATC
The DNA here is from genome assembly GCA_034769895.1 of Magicicada septendecula. Classification (NCBI taxonomy): domain Eukaryota; kingdom Metazoa; phylum Arthropoda; class Insecta; order Hemiptera; family Cicadidae; genus Magicicada; species Magicicada septendecula. Next base: position 257,933,725 of record CM068375.1, read on the forward strand.
GATCAACCTTTTGAATTTGAAACTGCAAGGACAGAAAAACATTTTAAGACTTATGATGCAATGAAAGGTTTCCTGGAAAAAATATCTTTGTGGCAACGTCGCCTTCAGAGTTCAGAACCCAACTTTTCGTCCTTCCTACGTCTTAACGACCTTCTTGATGACACACAAAATCTTCCATTAAATTTGAAAAGTGATTTGAAGAACTTGATTTCAGAACATTTGGCATCCTTGAAAACCGAAATTGGACGCTACTTTCCAGATCTTTCTTCAGATAGCTGACAATTTCAGTTGACACAAGATCCGTTCAAAATCGAAGTGGATATGCTTCCTGATTCCCTTCAGGAGCAGGCAATCGACCTAAAAAGTGATTCTCAAGCAAAAGCGGAGTTCCCAAACATGACTGTTGAAGATTTTTGGTTAAGCTATTTTCCTGTGTACCCACAAGTTGCTACGGAAGCTGCAAGGTTGTTGGTGCAGTTTTCATCAACGTATCTATGTGAGTCTGGGTTTTCTACGCTGGCTTACATCAAATCAAAATACCAAGCACGGCTGGATGTTGAAAGTGATCTGAGGTGTGCGTTATCACAGTTGGAACCAAACATTCAAAAACTTGTGAAAGAAAAACAGTGCCAGCCCTCTCATTAATTGTGTTCTTAAGAAATAAAAAGCAAATAATGTAGCCTGAAATTTTAACTGCAGTGAGGGCAGAATCCTTTGTAATGTAGTCCTATTAAGTACTTTTAATTAATTAAAATGTTCTCTCAACAAAACAAGTATTAGTATTTTTTTATATCTGTAATAATAAAAGCATTATAAGACATTCTTTGAGTTAGATTTATTAACCCTAATAGCACAGAACTTTTTTACTTCAATTCATTAGGTCTAGGGGGGCGTGGCCTAATTCGAGGATGCAAAGGGGGGCACAGGCCCAAAAAGGTTGAGAACCACTGCTTTAGGAACTTTTAAAAGATTAAAATATTTGTTGTTAATATTATTGTAAGCCTAAACTAAAAATATTGTGATTAAAAATAAATAATTTAATTATTGCACATCTAAATCATTACTTTATACACGAAAGCCGCAATTATGCATTTACATAAGTAATTACTTTATTAATTTCTGACATTAGGGACATTTAAGGCAATTAGACGCATGAAGTTGGTAACACTGAATTTATTTCTTATGTTTCATGAGTCTTCAAAAACGTGTTGCAAAATTGTTTTATAAAGTTCGTGCTGTAAACAAGAAACTTATTGGCTTTTACTTTTTATTGAATTGTTTTTTAAAAAGATTTAAAAGTGCGTAGTTTTATCTTAATAATAGCTTGTAGAAACTATTTAAACGGAATCGAAATTTTAAAAAAATTGCTAAAATATAATAATTGTTTCGTAAGAAGTAATTCTTCTTTGCGAAAAGTTTGTTTTCCAAATGAACATTGCTCATAACTGCAGGACCAAGGGGAATTTTAACTTTTTCCACTGTGAAAAAAACTCATTTCAAAATTCACGTATGGTTCAAAGTTTTTTCTTTGGTCATTAAAACATTTGTTTTTAAATACTTTTGCGGTATATATAGTTAAAATTATACTCCTTACATTGTAACTTTAACTGCTTTTATAGTTAACTGTTTATAAATAGATTATACTGTAACATATACTGTTTAAATTACGCTAGTTTTGATTATATCAATTTTATAAAGAGTACTTTCATGTAAATAGATATAAGGGAAAAAATGAACGGTAGTTACTACGAATGTAAATTAACTCTTGACCGTGGTATTAACGTGATTGTAGTACTTAGTGACTGTCCTATTAAACGAAACGTACAGTGTAACAAGAATTATGATGTGCCACATGATCTTAGGCCTACTACCTTTTTTTATCTTTTGACTCATTCTTTCTTTGACCTTTAAGTAAACTTTTTCACTCATATTTTACTACTTATCCACTTGCTTCTTCAACGCCGATACAAATTCCCTTAAGTTCGCGCCTGCAGTTCCCTAGAGTACACTCCCCTTCTGCTGGTATCTATAAGATACGAGTTTGTAAAACTCGTACACATGTGCAAGAAAAAAGGAAAGGTATCTGACACAAACGCAATGTACCTTGCTAACAAATAACGTTAGTGACAGAAAGGTTAAGAGCTGTGATTACTTAAGAAACAAATGATAAACGAAAGTAAAAGTTATTAGACTTGCCATAAACAGAGTTATTGTCAATCAGAAATATTATACTCTTGTTACACATAATCCTACGTTAAGTTATTATGGACGTTTGCTGTAATTTGTTATAGCTCTAGAGAGAATTGATTCTCTTGATCCTGACTTTAAAAATTTCCACGCTAAAGTGCAAAACAGAAGTCCAATAAAACACACATAGTCCTAAATAGCCGTACAGAATTTTCTATGTTATAAAAATTAGACACGTTTCCAATATGTCTGAGAGCCTTCCCTAGATTTTAAACCACGAACCGCCGTTAGACTGGAATGTTTTATCTTGCTGTTTACGCACATAGCTTGTGGTGATGAATACACCACAGAAGGTGTATACACCACTACATGTTCCTCTTTCTCTAAGCGTGTTCTATTACAAATTTCTGTACTAGTATTTATTAAGACACAAGTTATCATTACACTATAATCTAAGAAAGGAACATTTTAGTTTCTACACTTATATCTAAGAAAAGAACAAGTGAGTAAAGTTTCAATGACTTTGACTTGCAAGTTGTCCGAATGAAATATTCACGATTTTCTTAAGGCCGTAAAACGTCATACGTAAAACTTCCAAACAGATCAATATAATTTTCTATTATGTACAGATTTGATATAGCACAGAGTTTTCTACTGATAATATTAAAGATAATAATTCTCACCCACATCCTCTTTAGTGAAGCATTCCTTACATCAGTTTGTCACTGTGATCGCACGTTGTAAGACAATTTCCTTTCTAAATATAGCTACACTTGTGACCTTCCGGAAAAACTCCTGACTGTATGTATATTAAACTATAACAATATTTACTCAGTTACGCTCTGAGAATATACAATAATACTACCTCGTATTTCCAGCCAAGCCTGTGCTAAAAGAAATTTGAATATTTTATATGCTTTTATCTATTTCTACTTTCTGTTGTAACCTTACGATCAAAAGTTGTTACCGTAGATTCAATAGATGTTTTCAAATACCAAATGTTAAATAAAAAACTATCTTCTAAATTAATTTACTTTAAAAATTAAATTATATTTTAACGCCTTGATATTTTAAACTAAAAACAATTTTTAATTAAAAACAATAATTGAATTCTTAACCTTCTGTTTTTTCTGTTACACTTCTGAGTTACTATGAAACGTTTTAATTTATTTCGTGCTGTTTTTGTCAGAGGAATATGACTCCCTGATATATAAACTTAACTTTCTGATTATTACTGTTGTTGACTTGATGTATAAATCGCCGACATTCTCCTGTCCTATTCTTTTGGAGACATCATGATCCACTTACGTCTTGAGCATCCTCTAAACCACTTTAACTCAATTTTGATATCCCTTCTGTCTTCCATTCGTGTAATACACACAATAAATGTGTGACTGCCTGCAGAATGAACGTAATCGCACATTTTATAAACTTTTATGGTGTAACATTGTCTTCTCCAACACAGTATTCCAGCACCAATTCTGTTATCGTCACCAGCTCTACCCATCTACGTATCACCAGCTCTGTATGTCGTTTTGCTAGCGTTCACGTTCCCAGCCGGCCTAAATATCTTAATTCGTTATCCCAAGAAAATGATGCTTTGTTTATTATGCAAGTTGCTTTAGACTGCATAGTTCGTACAAGGCATACTCAAAAGTAAGGATCGATCGGTTATAAAGAGCGATTTGCAACACATTAATTCACGCATGGGCATGCAACCACCATATTGTCGCTAATCCATTGTTGTTTGCCTTTGCGTGACAGCGGGTTATATTGAATGCGAAAATAGACAATCCCACTAGTTGTGAAGCCCTAACAGTGATTAGATTTCTAAACGCAAGAGGACATAATGCTACTGAAATTCACCGTCAATTGTGTGAAACATACAACTGACGGGCTTATCGCAATAAGTGAAGGAAAACTGAGGTAATGGGGTCGTGAATTTTTAAACATCTCGCTGTGCGTGTGAATGCGGAAGCGAGAGAAAATCGTCGCTTTACGATCAACGATCATTCCGTAGAATTTCAAAAAGTTGCAAATACAACACGTTCAGAATTGTGATCGACAGTCTAGACTATTGTGAAACTGTGTGCACGATGAGTGCCGAAAATCTTGACTAGTGCTCACAAAGAACAGAAATTGACATTTTTCACATCTGCCCGTGCTTTTTGAGACCGCTTTCATAGAGAGGAGAACACATTTCCTTCCCATATCGTCACTGGTGACGAAACGTGAAACGTGAATATGCTACATATGTGACTTATTTAAATTAGAACAAAAATACATAGGAATTACAAAATTGTAAATTAATGTGGATAGTATGTTTTTTCTTTTTATATTAAAAGATTCCATTTTTTTTTTAATTTTCCGAGCTCTAATAAACAAGCTATACGACATACTCTAACAAAAACCAATAGTTAGCGCTAGCGGGCATGTTTTAACTAATTAAACAAGTGTGTTTTTTACTATTTATAAAGTAAAATAATTTAATTATTTTTTGTAGTTTATTTAAAGACAACGTACTTATATAGTAATAAATTAAATTACACACAAGTAACGGAGGTGTGCTTATTTTTTTTGGAAATTACTGTGAACAGAAGTTGTAAATTTAAAATATTACTTTATTTAATATTACAATTAATTTTACAATATTCGTGACAGTAAAAGTTTATCGCCTGAGCTAAATTTTTTCACAATTACTAAATGTTTTGACAGACAGTGTTTATAACTTAATAAAAATTCTTTCTATCTATTAAGATAGTAACAAATCGGTCTTCAACGGAAGATAAAAGACCAGTATTTTATAACGCCCCGTAAGGCAAATAGTAAAGCACACAACGAAGGCTAACACTGAAGGCATCTCTCGACGCTAAACTAAAATACGTTTTTCAGATAGCATAAGCTGTTTAAATAAAGTTTAGTACCATACAAATAACTTTCGCATTAAAATTATAACTGTATTATTTGTAAAATATTTAAGTTTGAACTCAATCAACAGTCAGTGCGAACGCTTTCTGTGAAACAAGAGGAATCAATAATCTATAGTGGCGACAAATCAAAGGGCACTCAATACGAATGTCACTGAAATATTAATGGAAACTCTCTTTTGATATGTAAATGCGGCCCTTACAATGCTGCTTACGTACTGCGTCCCTCGTTAATACGCGTGTCTGTATATCTATCTGCTGCCAATTTGGATATACGTACATACGCCAACTTTCTTTGTTCCAAATATAAGCATCAAATGTGTTTCGATCGTGTCCCAGACAAGATCAATCTTGATGTAAAAGTCAACCATGATTAAATGCAAGTCTCTCCAAGTTTCAAACACTTAGTTTTTCAACAAGCAAGATACAATAACGTTATATTTAAATACAAACTCACGCGTAACTGGCGGTATTTCTGTGTGTGTTGGAGGGGCGGGGCATGAAAATAAGTGTGATTGCCTACATATGTATTATAAAACAACTTTTTTGGCACTTATATTGCCCTGGCCAATTCACCTAAAGTAGACAAGTTAGGTATTATTCAGAACGTGTTGGCAGGAAGTTGTGTCTCCTCGGAGTTCAATTCCTTCTTACTTCTGGTTCAGAAGTTATCAATCATCTTCTGTTAAAACCTTCTAAAAATAAGTTAATTAAAAGCGTATATTTACAAAAAAATTTTGTTTAATAAAAAATTGTCGTTATCCTTTTTACGTTGAAAAAATAAATTGTAACGATATAACTGCGTAGTAAGTCTGCAGAAGTCGGCTACACAGGGAACTGAAGTGAACTGTTTTTAATGAAACACACTTAATAATTATTAAATAAAATCAAATTAATAAATTTTTATTTTTTAAACCTGTTAATAGGTTAAAGTTCTTTGTATGATTCTTAGCGTAGCCGAGAAACGCTACGAGGTATATGTAACCGTAGATAAACACACTTAACTTATATAAACTTCCATAGGTATCCATAGGTATCTAATGCTTTTCACAAACATAAGTACATACAATATATAAACTTTTGGAAACATATGTTACAACATTTTTAAAGACAGTCCACAATTTTCGGGTGCTGACAGATATTAATTTTGTCAAATTAATAAAGACACTAAGTTCGTGCTTCAAATAAAATTCTTCATAATTTGACGCCGCACAGAGATGTTTACTATTTTTTAGATCTTACTTCTATTATTTCCCGTGGTACTGGTAAAGTAAAAAAATGTTCAAAACAAACACTACACTCGCATTTGGCAGTGTTTAGTTTAACGTTTCTTTTAGTCTGATAACCGGGATGGATTTTTACAATTTTTTAAAAATTTTCATCCCGTTTTGGATCCTGATATCCTAGAGTTTGAAGTTTTTTAAACAAAACGCTCTTTCCAGGTTCTGGCTAGAAATCACTTTAATTTGATATCCCACAATGATTTTTGCAATATTTTTAAACGTTGGTTCCTCACATGTGAAGATTAATCTCCAAAACAATAGAATGCTTCAAGTTAAATATGATTATAGTTTGGAAGTAATATTCAGACCACTTTCATCTTAATTATTCAATTTAAACTACACGTAAATTAAATTAATCCGTTTACAAAAATAAACCAGTTGTTGAAGATGTTGTTATATAGCAATTTACGAGGAGGAGAGAAAATTAAATCTGCGTTTTTTATTCTTATCCCAAGTAGATTTTCTTTACTTGCCTCAGTAGTGCCACCAGACAACACAATCGCGCATCCTTAATTAATTCTATTATCAGTTGAAGAGTTCTTGAAATAATTAGACAAAATTTTGGTTTCCATTTAGAGAAAGTTGTTTATTGTTCTCGTTCATGTTCAGACAGTTTAATCGAGACACAACAATGTTAGTTAATAGGCCTAAGACATTACAGCTAAGGTCACACAAGAACTGAAAACAAAGAACAATTGTAAAACATAAACCTTTTTTTTTTGTCAAACACATAGTGAGAAATAGATATAATATTATTTATTGTATTTGCGGTTTGTAAATAATTAGTTAATAATTGTGTTTTTGTAGTATGCTGGTATGCTAGACATACTAATAAACATTCATCATCGAAGATCAATAAATAGAAAAACCAAAACGTTTATACAGTAACAATTAGTTGTCGCTTCAGGTGTATAGATTACTATATACTGAATGTACATTGCAATAAAATGTATATGTTATATGTAAATTGTAAAGTATTTGTATAAGTTTAGTTTAGAAACTACCCCAGCCTGCTATCGTTTGATTGAGTTTTGATCTCATGAAAGAACTGGCTGTTCGTGAATGACGCCATTCTTCTGTATACGTTTTCTGTAATTATTTTGTAACAAAGTCTCCTATGTGGCTAATATAGCATGTGTATTTTGCGTTTTATAAAAATACGTTTGTGCGTGTGTGTTCGATAAGAACAACTGATATTATTCAGTTTTTTATGAATAATTGTATTATTAAGGAACGGCTAAAGTTGGTATAATACTATTAATTGTGTTACATTAACAACCGTTTTATGTTTGATGTAAGCCATGTAGAAAGTTGTTTTGTGTAGTTTTTATAAAAGACTGATATGAGTTCACTTCATAACAGAGACTTTTACAGTTAGACCAAAAGATGTTCACACAGATCACATGAAACACGTACCTGTTGCAACGACAAATGAAAATGTTGTAAGCAATCAGAAATGTTCATATAACATGTCCTTGTTCCTAGACGAGAAGGTACAGCGGGGTTAAACTGAATGAATTGTTCTAGTCTGAAACTAAGTACATTAACTAGAAAATATAATTTCTCCGGTGTAATACATTAACCAATCTTACTAGAGAAAAATCACTAATATCAACTCAAAGACTAGAAACTGAACAATTTAATTTTCATGTAAAGTATAGGTTTATCTCTAAACGTTATGATTTCGCCCACTGTGCTAATGAGCACTGATCAGCAGAAGACTTCCGTGTGTTTGTATAAAGATCAGCGAGGGAGCGATACTTCAGGAGTATCAAAACACTAGATTAAGAAGAACGCATCACTTATGAAGACGTCGCCTAGTATTTATGAATTTTGCTTAATATTGAATAACTTCTGACATACGGTATTGAACTCTTGAGTAATTTATTGGATAGAAACGCATCAAGATTATACTTAATTTTCTTCATATTAAATATCGTAAAACAATAAGTAAAAGTTATTAAATTATAGAGCCATTTTAAGCTTTTTCATTATTTTTTTTTCTTTTACTGACAAAGCATTTTTGTAGCTAGTCCAAGGGCTAACAAGCAAAACTGGTGACTTAGACACAAACATGTGAGAAGTGTGCCACTCTAAGTAGATTTCCTCTTATCTATTACTAGGAAAGTCACTAACGCTCAGTAACTTACTATTTAAACGTCTGTCTATACTATCATTATTTAGCGAAACTTTCACTAACTCACTAGGATAGTTACAAATCCGGTCCCGGTATCTGTTGGAATGGTCCTTGACTACGTCCTTAACCTAGGGATTTTTATAGCGGTATGAATTATCTTGTTGTTGACATATCAGGGTGCGTTGTTGATAATGCAAAGAGTCTTTCTTAAACAACGTTGAATTATTTCAACATTTTATTACTCTGAACAGTGAACAGCCAAAATCTTGATTCTATAAGTATACTCTGACGCCAATATCCTTTTGTATAGTAGTACGTTATTGTTTAAGTTTAATTGCCATTTTCGCCCAAGTAATTAGTGCATCTTCTTTACTTTGGTACCTAACTGCCTCCGTTTGGACAGATATGTTTCCTACAAGTGAGTTTGCAATCCAAGTGCATTCCGAGATATCAAACATCTTTCTTGGCGAGTACAGTGGTTCCGCTTACTGTCACAGCAAGGAAGTCAATTTACCTTGTAGTGAAGATTATGGATGCTGATTTGTTTTCATTGATCATTATTCGCCATCCTGTTATCTCATCACAAACGATGTATACATTGCTGTGTAAATTAGCCGAGGCTGAATTTAGTATTTTGTGTGAGGATAGTGTAGCTGTGTCGTCAGCAGATGTAACGATAACCATATTTTTATGCCATAGTAAGTCAGTAGTAAATGGCCAGTATAAGACTGGATCTAGAACACTGCCTTGCTGTAGGCCTACGCCAACAAAATTAATTGGAGAATAGCTGTCATGTACATGGGTTCTCCTGATGTAATGTCTGTTTGTCAGATCTGTAATACTGACTTTGGTACAAAGTCATACCACTGAGAGAGCACACCTTCATGAATGACTGATAATGATAATGTTTTTACATTTGTTTTACAGTTATCGAACAATCGATATGAAGCATAGACATATGACAGTCTTTGAACATTTGACTACAGAAGGATGTGCAAACTTCCATAATCGGCTCAGAAACGTGTATGGGGAGGCATATTTGGACGAAAGCAATGTTTGAAGTGGACAATACGTTTAAGGCAAGAGAAACTTTAATAGACGCAAACCACGCATTGGTAGGGTAGCAACTTTAGTGACTACTGGCAACCAGCAGCGAGCTGGTAAAATGATTCGTGCAGATCGGCGAATCACAGTATAAAAATCTGTGATTATATGAAAGCTATAATTGTACACGTGATGGTGTACAAAGGATTAGAGAGGATCTAGGCTAAAAGAGTGCGCCTCTAGTGGGTACCTTATTAGTTATCACCTGTTTGAACGACATAAGCATATAAGTGCGTTCAAAACTGCTGTCCAAGCTTAAAGCCGACTTTCTTTTAACTTTGTGAATGAATATGAGGCTTAGGTGTATCAGGATGACCCCGAGACTAAGAGTCAGTTGATGATGGGTGGCGACACAGTACTCACAGCCAAGATGCTGAGAGTACTGTGTTCTTGTTTCTGCAAGTTCTTGTTTTCTGGGATGAGAGAGAAGTATTCTGCTAGATTTTCTTGAACAGAGCTATAATGACAGTAAACGTTACACTGCATAATTGGAAAGCTTGAAGAACCCATCAGAAGAAAAAGACTTAAGAAAAATTTGCATGCTATTAAACTGCGTAATGATAACTCTAGGCTTCACACGACCCTAGCTACAAACCAATACCTTGCAAAAATGGGGTGCTTAGTGGTTTCTCATCCTTCCTACAGCCATGATCTTGTATCATCAGACTTTCACCAAATTGGTGCGCTGAAAGATGTCGTTGGAGATATCAATTACCACTTAGTGATACAGAAGAGGTAAAAGATGTCGTTAGGGCGTGTGGTGGGTCAGAGGGTGCTCCACAGACTTTTCCCAAAGTGCTTCACAGAAGTGGGCGCAAAGGTAGATTATTTAAATGGAGATTATTTTGAATAGTTATATTCTGTGCGCAAATATTCAGTGTTCATGAGTATATAATTTTACCTCACAACTTCTGTTAATACATAAATTATGAGCCAACGGACTTTACTTTCAGTACCTTGTAATTTTATTTGTAAGAATTTATCTGCTGAGTAAGGTTTGAGCAATGTAAGAGTAATGGTGGGAAATTGTTTCTTGATGTAGTATAATAAAACACTATTAAAAAAACCAACAAATTTTAAGTTTTCTTTTATGCTCAGGAATTTGATGTTTTCTTCTACGAGAGAGGTTTGTTTTGATAATAATGTTCCTTCAAATAATTCTGAAAGGAAAGCATCAGTACGATAGGTCTGTATCTAGTTTATCTGATGTTTGTATGATAAATTACTTGAGAGAATTTCAAGCGGATTTAGAAATATTTGGTTCTTACGATAGCGCTGAAAATTTCTCTCATTAACTACTGTGATTTACTTGAAAGGTTATGATGTAACTCTGCTGTAATTAGGTCATAGCCTGGCTCTTAGTCGGATTTTAAACATTTTATTCCGTTTTAATAGATTGTACAAGTCTTTATGGGAGAATTAACGTTAGGTGAGGACTCAAGGTCGTCGTCATAATTCAGCGTCGTCTCCAGTGTCCTTGGACTCATGTACCGGAAAGCGAACATTCAACGAACAAGTTACCAACTGTAGATGAAACAAACATCTGATATCATAAAGCTGAGTAGTGAAGGGAACCATGTGGGTACACTTGTTAGAGCAACAATCGTTCAAAACGAAACGTACGTAGTGAAAATTGTAAACGGAAAGTGTAACAAGTAAGTTGCCATAAGGTACGTGAATTTAACATTAGGTGTGATAAAAATAAAATCAATATGATTCCGTTGCAAGGGCAACTTCAAAGCTACATTCTGCTTGCAAAAGAATCATGTGCATATGACACCAGACACGTAGAATGTTGAACAACACACATGTATATTTGTGTCACTGCGGGTTAGCGATTTTCACTGTTACGTGAACACCTCCTAGAGTTGGCCTGACCAACTGCGGAGTACGACAAGAGCGCCCATTTTCACCATCTCTTTTTAATTTATATATTGACGATCTCATACAAAACTGCCAGATGTGTCGTCCAAAGCATTTTATGATTGGCAACTGTGCAATTGACACTTTGCGGACGATTAGGCTATTCTTTCGGACTCGGAAACAGGTTGGAGATGGGTATACATTTGTTAAATCGAATCTGCAAGGACTCTGGATTCCAAACATTTACACTTAAGACCAAGGCGATGGCTTTTCATGGAACTGATCCCGTACGGGCAAAAATTGTTATAGATGGTACTGTCCTGGAACAAGTCAGCGGTTTTGGGCCTGGGCTACAGTGTGTCTTATAATGCAAGCAACGACGTGGTGCTTAAGTTGCATAAGTTCAACCTTATGTGCGGGACCATCAGGCAAACCCTTAAGTCACCAAGTAAAGGAACACGCCTAAAATTCTACAAGGTGATGGCTCTTCCCATACTTCTTTATGGGTCTAAGAATCGGACTTTAACTAAAGGCCAGGCCAGTCGTATCCAAGCGGCTGAAATGAGATTTCTCAGACACGTGGCAGGGTATATTCTCCATGATCATAGAAGAAACACAGATATATTATGAATGTAGTCGACAGGATTGCACAGTATCGTCTGAATTTTTAGGAACATCTTTGCCGAATGGATGACTGCTGCATCCTTAAATAACTATGGAACTATAAGCGTTGTGGGACGGGAGGTGTGGGACGTCCCCTGGAGTGACTAGCTCTAGACTTTGCCTGGTCGAGACCGGAACAAATCATACTTGGTTTAATCATTGCAGATAAAGGTAATGACGGTGATGTTGATGGTGGTGGTGGTGGTGGTGGTGATGTTGATGGTGGTGGTGGCGGTGGTGGTGGTGATGATGATGATGATGATGATGATGATGATGATGATGATGATGATGATGATGATGACGACGACGACGACGACGACGACGACGACGACGACGACGACGACGACGACGACGACGACGACGATGACGATGATGATGATGATGTGGACGACGTAAACAGCAGTGACGGTATAAAACACTCGCCAGCTTCAGTAAACGATTTTCGAAGTTCGCACTGTAACAATTCGTCAACTCGAAGGTGATAATCCAGTGCATATTGTTTATAACAAACAATAACAACCACTAAATTAATTAAGCATTCTTTAAACCATACGAAATACAGTTGAATCACTTTGTTACGCAACTTTATCACTGAAAAGCAATTGGATCTAATGTTTTGCAGTCGCTTCCGTCAAGAACCCTTAATTCACACCGGACTTGCCTCAAATGAATTGTGTTAGTTTTCGAAATGCTGTGTAACGTCCTGTTTGTAGCTCGCCACTCATCACATCGTTATTTGATGAACCATTACAGTTAAATACCGATCGAGAACATGTTCGATAACAACTATCAACTCCCGGATTATTATATAATAACATTATGCAAGTTCTATTTCATTTTATTAATATATTGCCAAGAACATAGTGTGGGTAGTGATTCTGGAACAGTGGAGTTATCAAAAAACGGAAAGATCTATACTCGCTAGTTTACACTTCTATAAAACAACTGCACTCCTATTAGTACCGTCCTTGTACTTTATACAGCTACCTAATACGTACTGTAATACACGTACATAAAAATATATGTAAATTTAATAAATTTACTAAACACAATTGCAATAATCAAATTTGATAACACTCGTTAAATATTACATGCATCAATGAATCTATAATCATTGCTATTTAACTGTTCGGGCCGCCCTCCTTTTTCAAAACATGCCAACACTTTCAGATTATTACGTAATGAATCATCACCGGCATGTCAGTACAATGCATAAGTTGTGTCTTGCAAGCTGTTACTAGAACAATGCTAGCAAGAAGCATTTAATTTCTTTACAACGATACAGCGATCACAGATTTATACACCGCTATAATGATACAAAATATTTATAATTTCAAAACGCAAATTAATAAACCAGTTATGTAATACACTGGTGTATTTTATTTTTAATAACAAAATAACTGCGCAATCCTTAATATTATCTAGTTCTGTAAGTTCTCTTTTAAATCAGATATAGTTTTTAAACAGAAACACAAAACTGAGAATCATCGCTGTCTTATCTACGAACCAAATAATAACTTGTATTCTTTTAACATATCGTGGAACCGTTTTTTTTTACGTGATGTTAAATTAAAAATGTCATTTCTTTAAATATACAGAAGAAATGCTATTTTAAGAGACTGCTACAGTCTAAACGTTGAACAACCAAATACATTGACATAAAAAAAAAAACAGACAGTAAAATTAATTAAAGAATACAGTAGAAAATTTTGTACAAAATTTGAACTTAAATTAATTAAAAAATGAATAAGTTAAAGACACGGAAACCAAATAACAAAACGAGTAACGTTTGAGTGAAACGGTGATTACTTGTCGTTCCCCATAAAACTTGATAACGAGTCTGATGTACCTGGTTCGAATGTTCGTGTTTCATGACTCTGGTTGATTGCATAACTGTCTTTCACACTCCAATTCATTTCATTGAGTAACGTTTGCGTGAAACGGTGATTGCTTGTCGTTCTTTATAAAACTTGATAACGAGTCTGATGTAGTTCGAATGCTCGTGTTTCATGACTCTGGTTGATTGTATAACTGTCTTTTACACTCCAATTCATTTCATTGAAAGACACAAGTGTCTATACAACAGGTATTCTCATTTATTATAGTTCATATTCTTTTGTAACGTGAAATGAATAATGTTCTTTAAATATTATATGTGTTTTGTTAAATATATACATACAACTATTTATGGTTAAAAATTTCTATTCCCACTTTTTTCACCATTCTTAATGAAGAATTTTGTCTTCTCTAACACAAATTGCTCTGCGTAAGACTAGAATTAGGACAATAAATTGTTTCTCTGTGATTAGAGGTGGACAAAGGCTAACTAAGTACCAGAGCGGCCTTTCATTTTTGACAGTCCGTCTACGGTTCTTTTAAATATTATAAGTATATATTTTATATTTTTAATAATACGTACCTAAATATTTTAGTCATTACTTATAGATTCTATAAAACAGAAAAAATAAGACATACAAGAGTAATCAAAGATTTCTTTTACTTAAAATTAAGTTACATAAAAATTAAATTAGGTTTTTTAGGTTTATTTTCCCTAAAAACAAAATAAGATTCAGTTTCTCTTTCAACAGACACGTTTTTTAGACTTACTCCTTACCTCAAAATGCCATTACCTTCTTTTTTATAGTAGAGATATCACTATAAACACCATGAACACCATATAGTGAAATCCGTAAACACCATAAATGTCACTAAAAAACAGCTTGTATAATGGAATACAACACGTAATATTATATGTGTCCTAACGTTACCATTTGATAGTATTACGACTTCATACCACCTCAAATCTTTTACCACGCTCCAGGTTCATCTATTATCACCTTTTAGGTGCCAAAATCGAACGTTATATATGTTACCTTAGTAGCTGTTGTTTATCCCTTCTCATTAAGGGATAAATGAGAGGAGCTCAATAAGAGTTTTTACAGGAATAGGATGTTAGACCGTAGCCCAACTTTCAGCCCGAAGGACTAGGAATTTTGGGCCGTTATCTTACAAAATTGGCTTCGCCTCGCCTGACGAGCGCTCTCTGCCTTCAGTCCACATGTTCAACAGTAACACTACTGCAAGCTGCTCAACGTCGACGGTAGATGTACTCTGCCGCAAATGTGTAACATTCTAGCAAGCCAGGATCCCGAGACTACAACTTACCAAACCCCCCCCCCGTCTCTCAAATTTCATGACTCTTCCTTGTCATGATTGATTCCCACCGACTTGGTGAGCATTGCTCGACTTAACAGGGCCTTATCTAATATAAGCATTAGTGGGCTGGATGGGGAGTCTGGAGAAATCGCTTTCATGATTGCAAAAACTGTCCTTTATACATATCGCGATCTTTGAGGGCAAACATCGAGTCATACATTGAAATAGCGTATTCTTTTTTATAAGCCTCTATTCGAGAAGATACTTTGTCGTTGAGTTTAAATGTTGTTCCGCTCACAGTGTTACTTACTTTTAAACTTTAAAGCTAATAATCTCAATAGCGTTTTGATTAGTTTATCGATAAGTTTGTGCAAGACACACACACAGCACGAATCTAGCTGCACGGAATATCAATTACTTGTGTAGCACAAGGTTTATCCCGATTGCCTTCCTGCCCCAACTTCGTTAATTTCAAAACATACTTTTTATTTTTCTGCAACTTTTTTCAGTTCCTTTAATTAGCAACAGTACTCAGTTTGTGTTCTAATTTATTTCTTACCGTTTTGTTCCGTATTAAATTACACATTGTGTTTCTTTTATGCAGGTTCTCTTTTCGAGATTTTTATGGTACATATAGATTCCTCTAATTCTATGAACAAACAAACATTTGTCAATCACAGTAACAAACGTTAATAGTCAGAAAACGACGGAGCAAAGATGGGGATGTCTATTATTAGTTCCACGAATTCAATACGTGTATGGAAACCAAAACAAGAGGCAGTGAAGCAAATTCCAGTTTTATTTACCATTTTTATCCAATTTACACTTAACTCAAAAAGAATTCTGGTCCCCAAACAATCCAATAACGCACTACTTACAGGCCACAAAAATAATTACGTAATCGGTAAAGTACCTAAATCGTAATTACTGACGAACAATCACTTCATATCAAGTCACATAGATTACAACACATACAACGTTTAGCCGCCAACACACTCAATGGGAACGCTTTGTCTATTTACGCGTATACATAATATCTTGTTGCGATGAATACAGTGCCATTCGGAACAATTATTCAAACAAAATTCGGAACAAAATTTGATCAAACGGTAAAAGATACTATTTATTTTTGAGGAACTGCAGAAAGAAAGCCCTTACAATAATATGAAACACCTGAAGAGTTAAGAATAATACTGTATTCTGTTTTATTGCCTTATTTTACTTTTTCAAGGCCCGTTTCTAAAGAGACCTGTAACATCGTTTGAAAGCCGTCCTTGTGCACAATGCACAAAATCTGATGACAACGTATGGTAAATTGAAAATATACCACATATTTTCTTGTACAAAATGTACAATTTAACGGTAAAGTATGGAAAATAATATGGTAGGTTGCGCTTATCAACATGTCTCTTCCTCTCGTTTTCCATGGTACCTAAAATCACACGGCGTGCCTCCGTCTCATTTTATGATGGTGTTACAAGTACCACACGTATCCAGAGGAATAAATTATTGAATGCCAGAGAATTATTGAAACTTTAACAACACTTTCAGGAAAGGAAACATTCGTATCAGATTGGTTCTAGTTGTATCAAATACACGCTATTACAAGAAATAATAAATGTTTGCAGTAGAATTACAGTAATTTGAATACAAGTAATTTAAGTCGTGTGACTAAATAACCGTTACCTAGTGAAACGTAGTGAATCGCAAAACAGACAACTCTATGGTTACGGCATTATGGCGAGCTCTGTTTGTAGCTGGCAGGAGCAGTGGAACAGTGGAAAATTATTACCTTTCGAGAATTACAGTTGCAGATAGAATAATCCACCAATATCTTGAACGCGCAGAAACCGTCATAATGTTCTAAATTACGTAACTCAGACCACCTTTATAACCCTGCTTTACAAAGCTACCCTACGCATGTTGCCGTAACAAGAGTAAACAACACGGCGCTCATTAAATACCGTGCCACTCGCAGAGCCAAACACGTTATTGAAAGTGTATCATCCTGAAAGCAAGAAGGAAAATAAACGCGTAGAGTGAAGGGCTACGACTCATCCAACTTATTGAGAAGAAGGTCTTTAATTAAAACAATACCAAAGTATTGTGCAAAGTTTGTTTTGTTAGATACGTCTAACAACGCCTTGTTTACCCTACGATATTCTACAAAATGTACTAAGAAAAATAGTAGCATTGAGATAAGCGAACGAGGAGACGCAGATATTCCTACAGATAATAAGGAAGGTTCAGCATTTCAACATTCAACAGCTGAGAAATTTGTCTTCACCGTTTGATCAAAACTTATTACTTGTGTTCCCGTACGTTGTAACTACGATAGAGGCCTACAAACATAATGAGCAAAATGTAAATAAGGATTGCGGAACTACTGCTGTTCGTTATATTACCAAATAAAGATTATGGTATGGTTTTGGTGTTTGTTGTTTGAAAATCGTCAGTGTTGTTAAAGAAAGATAGGAATCAGATTCTGGCTTGTTGTAAATTAACAAAAAACAATGAAAACGAACTTAGCAAAGAATTTTTCACCTGCCTCTCGTGAAGCACTGTTTGAGTTTTTCTTTCCGGCGTCGACAACAGTAAGTTGATTACCTCAATTTGTTGGCAGTTGTAGTGACAGAAGACGCTTTCTACTGCAAATAAAATGTTGAAATAGCGCTATACCGTATTATAGTTTACAGTGTGTACAAAACTTAATTCAAGTAGAAGTTTTCCTAAACCACTACTCGATTTACTGCTGCGTCCCACTCTACAGGAAACAGCAAAAGATTTGTGTGGTGTCTATACGAGACCAAATGCCAAACTATGAAGTTTACCTCTGAGCGTTACTTTATTCTCCCTTACTGCAAAAAATAAATTTATGAAATTTTTCTTACTTCAGACTGTTTTTCTTTTTAAGATAACATTAGCAAGGCTTGTATATTTTCATTTTACGTCTACTTCATGAACGTTTCTTTAATGTTTGCAGTAAAGTAAAATGTTTCTACAGTCTTTCTGTATTTTACCTATGAGTTACTGACATTGTATATAACGTTTAGGTTATAACGTAAAGGATACGCAGTAAAAATATTAAAGAAAATTAAAATACATCGACATTTTATACCTAAAAACGTAAAGCATTCTATCCAATTCCTAGATGTTTTATACAATGCTCAGGCGTACACTTTGCCGGTAAAATATGTATAGACCTACTATTTTTGTGTACGCAGACAGAGAGTTATAGTCAGTACGCAGAATACAAAATTTTGTTTCCCTTCTAAGTCTGTTTCTTTTTCTTCTTCTTCTTCTTCTTCTTCTTCTTCTTCTTCTTCTTCTTCTTCTTCTTCTTCTTCTTCTTCTTATTATTATTATTATTATTATTATTATCTTCTTATCTTCTCTACGTTGTTGTTCTCCTTCTTCTTTTCCTTCTTTTTCTCTCAATTTTTATTTTCTTTCTCTTTCATTACTGTCTTTAACAGATACATAGCATTTTTTATATGCCTCTTTCGACGTCATCAACACATATCTGTATTAGCACAGTTAAATAAACTTTTCTTGTGCATTCCCATCATTGTACGCGTTGCCCCCTGCGGTTGCACATGGACATTAAATATTACAGACACGTTAACGATAATCAAAAACACAAATTTCAGTAGCATACAGGAACGCTAGTAGCCTAAATACAGGAACGCGAGTATTTAACCCTTCATAAGATACGATATTCTTCAACAGTAATGTATAATATACGATGTTCATACACGTGCTCTAGGTGCTGACTTTGATCCATTTTGTTAACTAAAATAAGTTTTTGAAATAACTTGTTTCATGACCATTTTGTCTATAATAAATGATAAGGTTCTATCCATTCAAATTTGTTCACTTTCCGTTGCAGGTTCCTGAGTACTGTGAAGAAGAAGACTTGTTGGATGTTGCCCTCAAACAGACATTGGTTGAAAATGTTTTTATAACATCTTCTTTGATGAAATAAAACTGGAACCAAAACGTACTTAGTAGTTCATTCGAGGGAATTACATAAATATTACATGCAATTAGTCTCTCTACATAACAGAAACCTGATAATCCATTCCCTGCTGTTTTTAATCACAATAAATCAAATTCTCATTCATTAGGCACAGACTGTCATAGCTACTTGCGAAAATTTGATAATAAATATGCACATCCAACTGAAGACATGATTAAGTGTAGTATTAAGTATACTAAGCGATTATCTGTAGACCAATCACTTCCGTTCTTCATGCTGCATCCATGTTTGTTAGTATATTCACCAGGCACGTTACAGACATATGTACGCACGCGAAATCACTACAATGGATATTTCAAACGCATCACGATGTATAAGGAAATAATCTGATAAAGTGATGAAATGTGATAACATGTGCTGCCTTGACACAATATCACACTCGTAAATTATACAGGTAATCTTACTATACTCTTACTATACTGCATTGCTAAAATATATCAATGCTTAAGAAAAAACATGAATAGGGTTTCCTGAAAATTTAGGGTTTTTTTTTAAGTTATCTAGTTAGTAGGTGACTGGAAACCGTGAGAGTTTACGCCAGTCAGTTTTAACGTCTGCTCTGAGATCCTGAGTCAATCTATTCGATTACAAAATATAATCATCAACAAAAATGCTGAGACGTGATGAAAGACATGTGTAAACTTTTTTCAAAAACAATTGATGTGTATAGTTTTGACTCCCTGTAATTAAATCATAACTGCTCCTTAACTTTTCTGGGTAACTAATTTCTAGACGTTAAACAGGCTAATTACAAACTCCATATTATACAAAATCAAATGTTATTAAATAATGTGGAACGATAGTAGCTAAATATACTTATTTCACTTTAAATAATTAATATTTTATGCCTATCAGTAAGGGTCAATTTATTTTTTGTAAATAAAAACTTACTACTTTCATTAATACGATTTCAGCTAGTTACATACTTCGGGTAATGCCAGTACAGAATAAGGCATGAGAGAATAAGCGATTGGATGACCTCGTCTCTCCTTATTCATTAGGTCTTCATACATGGTCTTCCCCTGTAACCGAAAATTGTTTTACATGTATTCCCCTATTTTAAAAAGCAAGCCTTTAAATATTTAATTAAATGCATAGTTACGACTTAATCTTACTGACATTCATCTATAAATGTATTGTTAAAATCATTTGAATATATCAATTGTTAAAATAGTTCTTTTGCTAGACAACAAACATTTTTAACCATTAAATAAAATTAAAACTTCAAACCCGTTGGAACGCAAACTCACGCTATCGCGTTGATACTGAACTTTCCAGACAGGATTCAAGGCATCTGCGTTTTACTTCCATGTTCCTTAAGGAAATGGAAGTATGGTGATGGCAAAAAAATCGTGTTCGAGATTATTGCAGATTCTGATTGTACTACACTCAAAACATGAAAAAAGTCGTTTTTCGAAATGTGTGTGTGTGTGTGTGTGTGTGTGTGTGTGTGTGTGTGTGTGTGTGTGTGTGTGTGTGTGTGTGTGTGTGTGTGTGTGTGTGTGTGTGTGTGTGTGTGTGTGTGTGTGTGTGTGTGTGTGTGTGTGTGTGTGTGTGTGTGTGTGTGTGTGTGTGTGTGTGTGTGTGTGTGTGTGTGTAGAAGTTTTTTCTATGGCAAACGATAACAGCCGTAAATTCAAACAGAATCAAATAATGTTTTGCATACATCCCTGAATTGTAGAGATCTCAAGGCCTTTTGATTTTGGTGAAGATCGGTTAAGGGGAAGGGGTAGTTTACCTGCAACCTTTTACGTTTTAACAACAGTAAAGTACTTGAAAATTCATTTAAACTTTTTCAAACAATGGTAATTGTTAAAAATAAAATAATTTTGTTGCCAGGCAATAAAATTATAATTTTTTCATTTTAATGTAAATCATGTATGAGAGAAAATATATCGTTCGTGGCAGGCAAGCATATCTTAATTATGTAATGTTTACGTTTCCATTTTATTATTATGATTACTGCAATAAAAAGGCAGCAGGGAACACACACACACAAAATTCGCGTTATTTCTGGCCTCACTCATGTTTATTTTCTGACATTTGCACGCTTTTTAAATGGAAAGTGCCGAAACCCACACCAACATAACGCGTGCAAACCGAAAAAGTGTCCAGGGTGGATAGCGATTTGCTTCTTGTGGATCGCTGGGCAGTGTATCTGCACGTGTTTACAGAGGAACGATTCATAGACAGACTTTTCGTCTTTAGGGAATGAACTCTCTACAAGATGCTGAGGGTCCATGAGTGACTTCGGAGCGCTCCTTCTTTTCCGCGTGTTTGTTCTGTGAAACGTACACTGTAGATTCGCAGCTTTACTCTAAGCAACGCTCAATAGGAAATGTTGAAAATTTTAGTCCACGGTGTACCCTCATACACACTAAACCTGCTCTGATGTTTTAATTACGGACATCATAAAATTGAAACTTTGGAAACTTGAGCACTACTTAATGGAGATCAAGCATTAACTTATACAAGCCATTAATTTTATGCATATTTTTTATATATATGTGTACAACGTTATCGGTAACAAAGAAGTAGTTTTTGTTAAAATTCCTTACCGGGATGTTTGGCCGTAGTCCAATGTTTTCTACAAAACCAGACGTTTCGGCAATGCCATCGACTTCCATCATCAGTGAAAATCGAGTGCGATAACGTGAGGTGGTATACGTTAGTGACCACAGTACTGTGGTTAAGGCTGAAGCAGTAAGTAGAAAGAAGTAGTTTCTATGGTAATATTTCATTTCGAAAATGATTTTAAATATAAATCTTAGAACATGGAAGTCATGTATGGTTCTCCATACCGATATTTTATAATCTGTGATACAATGACGCCATTTTTTCAGTACACATGCCAAAACAAAATATTTCTCCTATACTTCGCCTACAATAAATTGTTTCAATGTACATAAACGCTTTTGCGCCACAATTCTGTTGACTACCATTATTGACCATTCAGTGCACAGTTGACCATTCATGGCATTTTGGTTACAGTTGACTCTACAGTGTCTCCAATACAGCATCGTAACCACCTTAATAGGCTTTCTTCATCGCTGCATCCGTTAGTTCATGCCTCTACTAAATCAAGATAAAATGGCTGAAACTAAACACTGATTTAACATGTTGTAATGCTGTTTCCAAAAGATAGTGTAGCAGTCATTCCTCAAGTTTGCTCCTAGCCCAAGTAATTTAGTCGTTTTTGGGAGGTTAATTCGGAAAAAATAGAATAAGATGGCATTGCTGGAATAAATAAAAAATGAAGTACTTTAGCACTTACTAAACGTTGCGCAAAACATTCTTTGAAAAATTTTCCTAAATTAGAATGAAAATGTCATAAAATTTAAGAAGTTTTACATAATTTTTGATAATTTGAGGAGTCTCTCATTCTATTTGGAGTAACTTTACCTAAGACGACATTTTTTGAAAAAGCACTGTCTTTCTACTTTTTTCACGCCTCCATTTCGTGTTGATATGCGGTAAAGCAACACAAACCGAACAAAAATTAATTCACACAAATATTATTTGATCGCTTTTAAAACGAGGTTTGCTGCATTTGTGTATCATTAAAATGGACACGTGTATGGTCTAATTACCGGTACTGAAAAAGTAATTTTGTCATAAGTCGTTATCTTGATATATGTTACCCCTGGTATTGTATAAATGTAAATATTTACAAAATTCAGTGCAAGTTGCTGTTTAATACTTTCTTTATTCTTTATTAAGACATATAGGTACGTTCACTGAACTGCAGAAATCTCCCATTTTTCTTCAAAGAATGACATTTATTATTGAATAAATTTTGATATTAGATCGTTCTTCAATTATCAGAAAAACTACAAAAATCCCTATTATTCTACTATTTTTAGTTTAGTAAAGTAACAATTACAGAGAAATTATACAATAAACGTTAAAACTCCAAATATTTGTGTTGAAATTCCTTCTAGTTTGAGACTCGGCTAGATTTTTACAATTTTTCAAATTCATGACGCCATTTTTGAGCCCTGGGTTAAAAACGTTTTTAATTTTATAAGCTGTATACTATATTCAGATTTTTGTTAAAATTTTTTTTAATTTGGTATCACAAATGGAATTTGGATTCCATAAAACTTTTGCACCAATTTTTTGGGCTTTGGCGTCTCAAATTTGTGGTAGTTCCAAAAATTAACACATCATTCAGATTTTAGATAAAATTCTTTTTAGTCTGATTGTCAACATGAATTTTTGTCATTTAATCGAAATTTCCATCTAATCTTCGGCCCCGGCGTTTCAAACGTTCCTAATTTTAAAAAATGTATACTGAATTCATATCTTGGTTAACATTTCCTCAACCCCACATGGACTTTATCGATTTTTGAAAATTTGGACCCCCTTACATTTGTACCTCCTGCCGCCCTATTTTGGTGAGGATCAACCTCAAAAACAATATGGTTATGTAGAGTAAAAGTGTGGACCAGTATGTCAAGTTTCACGAAAATGGGTTTGCGTGTTCATCAATTATCGTAAGACATACGACCCCAAAAGATAGACAGACAGACAAGTGCCAAACGATCAAGTCAAAACTGAGAACTCGCTTCGCTTGCTCAAATAATGAATGAGTAACATATTGTATCGCTATCTTTAGCGCTATTGTACTGGTATTAACAATCAAATTTATTAATTTGTTTGTGTCTAATAATAAAGGTATTCCGTTGAAAACGGTGAGCAAGTTCAGGGAGCGTACTAGTCAATGGACGCCCAACAATCTAGTCGCGATTGACTGTATGATGTACTGAAGTGTACAAGTGTATATGAGCATAGAAATTACCTAATACGCACGCCTGGCCTGTTAAAATGCGAAAGTAAAATTTAGTGTAGAGTATTCGTGTAGGTGTGGCACTTAATGCGTGGGAGGCAGCACCTTTATAATGATCTGAATAAGACTTTACACCGGAAGGTGAATATGCCTTTATTGCACGTGTTTGAATGGCATCTACAGCCAATGTTCAGTTCACGTCTGCGTACGTTATCAAGGCGCTAAGTAAGTTATTTTCATATTGAAGTGTGCGTATGTGATTACACTGTGAATAGTGATGTGTAAATAGAATCACGAAATTGTGAGTTGATCAGGAAGGCAGGATACGTCTTTTCCGATTGCCTAAGCTTATTACTTTGACAGTTTATTATGTACTATTATTTAGTTTATACTTCTTTATTGAACGAGCGTAGTGAGTCATCAGTTTTAACTCGACCGTTTAGCATTTCCCTGCCTGTCTGTTTGGGATATGTCTCGCGATAGCTTTTAAACACATCAAACGATATTCGTGAAACTATGGTATGCGTGTCTATGCGTACTTTTACGCTACAGACACTTATTATGTTCATATAGATCCCACCAATAATAGAGGGGCAGAGGCAAAAACGTGAGGGGGTCGAAGTTGTGAAAAAAAATCAAAAAAGCCCATGTAGGATATCAAATTAAAGAGAATTTTAACAAAAATCATAATGCACTGTTCATTTTATAAAATTTCAAAATTTTTGAATGTCAGGTTCAAAAAGTCTTATTTTTTTTTACAAAATCCCAGAAATTCATATGGGCATGAATATCTTGCCTATTGTAGGCGCATTAGTTAAAAACAAGACGTATCCAACCACATTATGCAGCTGCAGATTGTAAAACAATAGTTCATACTAACATACTTATACTAACATACTTGTATTTTTGTACGGTCATTAACATCTGCGTCAAATAGAAATTGCCACTTGTTATTACAATCCGTTAACGCGTCGGTTTTTAAATAAATTTTCTAAAGGAATTAAAAACATGCATCGAAATAATTGATTCTTCATCAAAGTGCAGCTAAGGAGTTCGTGATTTACAGACTACCCAGAAAGCAAACATAGATAACAGTGACGAAAATAATAATAATAAAATTAAGAAAAAGAACATGTACAATCACAAACGACGGTATAAAGAAATTTAAAAATCCCATCAAAGTTCAGATAATAGTATAACGTGCAAAAGAACAACAGGATACAAAACAAAAATAAAAGGCACACAACAATGACAGTCTGAACAATAGTGTTTACAAAATTGAATGTAAGGATTACAACAAATTTTATAGGTAATGACAAAAAAAAACAATTAAAAATACTACAATGAACATAACATGAAACCGAACATTTAGTTTTCTAATTTAACAACACGTGCAATTAATACAGGACATGAATTTCCAGACATTAAAAACGTGACACTAAACATATACCATATAATGGCACTGTAAAGAGTACTTTTTAAAAAACCTATTTATATGCAAACTTAAATTACAAAATAAGTTAAGACCTGAAAAAATTCAAACCAATACGAGTACAGTACAACAGGACACAATTTGTTAAAAAACTAAATATCGGACACGGATACAATACAGAACATCCGCCACATCCAATCACAACAATGTAGCTAAAGCAACCGCACTATTAGCATTTAACAACAAGAACTAGTCCAATCATAAATGTTTTATCAGTAAACGGATAAGTGTGGCTGACGAGCATAAGGTACGATGCTTGAAACCTACCCATGCAAGAAAAAAAAAATGTTGACAGTACTTTTAAGCAAAATTGATGAATTAATAGTCAAAATTTTAATTGTACCAAGCTACGAAATATATATATGTAGAGGTGTGTGTGTGTGTGTGTGTGTGTTTACAATAATATTATATATAGTAATATACGTGGCATAATATTTTGTAATAGGAGCAATATTAGGCTATTTGTATTAATTATTTTTTTAGTAGATGGAAAAACCTTCCTGGCAGGTGGCCACGCTGACTTGTAGTGTAGAATGTCTACCCACTAAAATACCATCTTTCTCCACGATACGCCAAGCCGGGACCGCTTTCGCATTTCTTCGGACTGGAGCGTGCATGTTTACCTCAAAGACCTACCGTCTATGACGGCCGATCCCATCTTACTATCAAGGATCGAACAAATATCCTTCGTCTTTCTAACGACGCAGGATGCACTCTACGTACACTGCGATTGCTTCCCACTTGCCTTCACTCTGAAGCATCAAGTCGACAATACTATCACGACTAAAACTTCCAATCGTTGAACTGAGGTTCAGACAGTCATCCTAAAAACGTAAACACACGAGAAAAGTGTGAAAACACTGGCGCCAACAGCAGCTTTCTCTAACTCGGCAAAGGCCTGCCAATATTGGCCACTACTCTACTAAGGGAAGCACTCATCAACACATTCGATTTATCCCACGGTATCAGGATTATATTATTATTATTATTATTATTATTATTATTATTATTATTATTATTATTATCTTCTTCTTGTCAGTTCTTGTCATCGCGACAATAATCCCAATCAATCTGCTGGCACAGGAACGGTAACTGGTTTACAAGAGGAAGGCCCAAGTAGATACTGTAAAAGCTCACAAGGAGGCCAGGGCCCGTACTATAGCTCAGTTGCAGGAAAGATGGACCAGTGCCACGAAGGGAAGATGGACCACTAAGCTCATAAAAGAGTTAGCTGAGTGGATTGGCCGCAAACATGGCGAGATTATTTATTTCATAACGCAGTTTCTAACTGGCCACGGCCTGTTCCGGGCTTACCTATATAGGATGGGGAAAGTATACAGACCAGACTGCATTTTCTGTAAACAGAAATTAGACGATGCAAATCACACGTTTTTCACCTGTGATAGATGGAAAGAGGAGAGGCAAACCCTGGAAAATGTAGTGGGACACATCTAGCCCAAAAATATCATCGGAATAATGCTGGAGAGTGAAAACCATAGGGAGCAGGTAGCAGCCTACATAGAGAAGGTACTAAGGCAAAAGAAGGAAGCCGAAGATGATCTTGCTAGGGCCGTTGACAGAATAGCAGAAAACAGGTAATGTGGACCCGCTGAAGGTTTAAAACAGATGAACGTCCACAGAACAAAGTACAAATGGCACCACCTTGAAGTATTGCGAACGGTGAGTCCCGAGGTGGATCCATGCCGTGGATA
The DNA here is from genome assembly GCA_034769895.1 of Magicicada septendecula. Taxonomy (NCBI): domain Eukaryota; kingdom Metazoa; phylum Arthropoda; class Insecta; order Hemiptera; family Cicadidae; genus Magicicada; species Magicicada septendecula. The sequence continues at coordinate 257,961,077 of CM068375.1, forward strand.
ACAGGGTTTGTGGTTTTGGTGGGTGCGAGTCCCACACACCGTAGAAGTGCGGACCCTCCTGCGGCGAACATTAGTTTTCCACAGTCTACCTCGTAAAAAAAAATATTATTATTATTAATATAGGGATCGATATGACTGGATTTATTTTGTTTCAAAACGTTAAGAATCTCCTGTTTCTTAAGGGAAACATGTGTTATAAAGGTACGTGTTTATAAATACGTGAGATTACTACTAACCCCTCACTCTTTGCTATCTTCAGTAAATTGTTTTGTAAATAATTTCGAAGCAACCAAATTAAATTTGTAAGAATAAAGGGATTTGTAGGGCAAACAGCAACAAACAAAAGTAAAAATGAATACAGTAATAATTAATACAACAGCAAACGCTTGAAGACAATGAGGAATACAAAGAAAATAATTGATAACGCTCACAGTAGGAAAGGAATTTTCAATGAAGCAGTGTAACAGATTGCAAGCACGTTTCGCAACAATTTAATCCGCTCGTCACAGAGTAACAACACATACTTGCTGAAGTCACAGACTATACGATATTGTAACACATGTTCTTCAGTAAACAGAAAACGAAGATTACACTATTAAACCAATAAAAAGGCTAGAATTTTTCAATTGATTAGAACATTAATGAGTCTACAAACGCTGTTTTTTTCTTTAGGACTTTGCCTCAGTCCTGTTACATTATGAATATAATACTGTGATTGTTACTGTGACGTCATAGTAATCTATATACATAAAACTCAAAGTCTGAGGATTTATTTGTATTGAATACAAATACACACCGTACACCGATTGTCATCAAATTTTTTACAGATAACCTGATTACGACTTTAGAAGTACGTAAAAGTCAAAAACTCGTGTTGATGAAAACGAGAGGTAAAATTTATTTTATCTAAAATTCATTAGATTTCAGAATTTACCTTAACTAAAAGAATTTAAATTCTAAAATTCTACTTTCTGTTAGATAATCTAAAATATTAAAACGCCTTTGCCTGCACAACGTCAAATCCACCTCATTTGTATCTCCAGTTCCATTATTTTTTCATGTCAACTTGTTAGACATAAAACACGCATGTCTTGCATACATGGAAGAATTTATAGATGTGCTTATTATCCTTTAATTCGTGATGCACTTCCTTATCTCCGTTACAGACTTATGTATACGCATGTACCATGTCACGTGTAGACCATGTGACGTTTTTACGTATTGCGTAATCAGGGAGTTCAAAATTTAACTCTGGATTTTTATTTTGATACTTGTGTATATCATACTTTGATATTTAAATTGTATATCGTTGGCTGTCACGGCCGAAGCCAACATTATAATAAAAATAAGAATAAAATAGAAACCGGACTTTTGTGCCGTAGTCAATTGGTTGAGTTGTTATTTCTAAAGGTTTCGGCCACATTCCGGAGGCCATCTTCAATAGAAACGAACTTTTGCCAAACTGAACGCACCTCACTTTGGAGGAGTAAGGAAAAATTTTATAATTAGGATATAGTACATTTGTGTTATGTAAATTGCGTAATAAAACATTCTGATGTTTTACCACTAGAGGTAAATATTGACCCATAGAGGTACAAATAAATGTTATAAATTTTTCTAGTATAAAATATATTTTGTTTCAAGAATAATTTTATGTCTTATGCTGTGACGGCTACCTAAACAGCGAAATATATCAATAGCGTAATTATAAGAAATAACATTCTGGCAGCAACTAATAACTCCTTAAATATGACGTGTTGCTAACACACTCTAATGTATTTTCTAGCCATTATAAAATTATTTTTTAATGTTATCAATCGCTTTGAATGGGACATACCTGAATGCAGACATAACTAGCTCCCAGACAGCGTGTTTGTTGATAGCGTCGTTGATGATATTAAGTTTGTATTTATTTTATTGCGACTTGCTAAACTTAATTGACATACAAAGTTATTATTGATTATGGTGATTAGGCATAATGGTTAACGGATTAAGAAGTCTCAAATCAGTGTGGGTTGTATATAAGTCACTAACATACCTGGTGATTATTTTACAAACTCTGGTGTTAATTCCACTACTGAAGGGCCTACAGACTTCTCACGTAACACACATCATCACTTATCTTCCCGGCCATACAACCATCTCGTCAAGAACTGTTTATTCCCCACGTCAAGTTTGCCTGATATTTGGTCACCTGAATGAGAGGTGATCATATCATATTATATGAGGATCGTATAATCATTATACCGACGGAGGGTCTTGGGCTAAGCGTTTATAGCCATCTAGTTCTTCTAATCTTGGCTTCTGTCACCACGTCTGGTTCCATGTACAATTCCCAGTTTTCCTTTTTCTTCTACCCTCCCTTACGCACCAATCCAAATATTCTCTTACCACCTTACTTTCAAATAGCATAATTGTCCTTATCGCCCTTCGGCTCAGTCTCCACATATCCTCTCCACACAGCAATACTGGCCTGATTATGGATTTATAGAGTATCATCATAGTGTTTGTTATCATGAATTTTGTGTTTCTGTAGCCTAAAACGAACTCAGTGCTGCCTTCCTTTTCTCTTCTATTCCTGATCTTCCTTACTTTCCTTGTTTATTAAAAACGTAAAATTACTTAAACTTATCAACATTCCGAAAACATGAGTTTCAGTCTCTATCCCTTGGCCTCTTCTGCCTTTTTATCTATAGCAATAAATATAGATGAGAATAGATTTACAAAGTAGTCATACCGTTACATTGCAAGCTCGCATTACCGCGTATCTGAGACATTACCGTAAACTAATTCTGCAATATAATTTTCATTGTAATCGTTATAACAAATACAATTTAATGACCAGTGTTTGTAATGTTGCGATTAAATCATTAACCTGCCTTCGTATACTATAAGTACTGCTATATTTAACAGCCTACGTTAGATTCTAGTTAAAAATCATATAGTTCTTACAGCGTATGTAAAAGGTAATGTCTGTTTAATTCTGACAGTTTCAAAAAGTTGCAAATATATAAAAAAACCTTTCGTATCAGGAGAATTTTTCTGATATGCGTTTGAAACATTTTAGATATTGGCGTGGCCGTTTTAACGTATATTAACGCAGTGTTCACTAATGAAGTATAATCTCCGATTAATTATAAGACGTGGGCGCTCGTTTATTATTCTTATCAACACCAAAGTTAAAGTAAGCAGTAGTAATCAAGTAAGTCGTCTTAAAGGAGGGCTTGAGTTGAAGAGCGGATCAATAAAAATTGATTGTCGAGTTCTACAGAGCTAGTGGTTGAAGGTAATTAGTGCAAACCAGGCAATTCCGGTTGTTAGACTTCTCCTGGATAACACCCAACGCAGAAGCCAGGAACACATTGCATCTATATTTATAGGTGGAAGTAGGAAACTTCAAGCCCTCAAAGAAAGCGAAAAGGGGATTATTAGAAGTCCTTTTTATTATATTTCATTTTTACTAGTATAAATTGATACTACGTTTAGGAACAACTTTATTTGGGTTGTCAACCATGACGTATTGATATTACAAGTACACCATATTACAGTACAGTCTAGATTCACCATTTGACGATACCGTGTTATAGAATGGGCCAACCTTTAGTGTTGTCAATAACGTGTGTTTGTCAACCGGAAAAATGCTGTTATTTAAAGTTCCGACCATGTGAACCTTTGAGTTAAACTAAATTTATTTTAACAATATTTGTTGTCATTAATGTCGATGTTTGTTCATTCGCAATAAAAAGAGGCTTCCAAATTTCGAAACTAATTTTCTGACATAAGTCAAAACCACCGATCTGCATTCGTAAGTATAAGGATTCTTTAAGCTCCACGTTTTTTTTGTGGCGTCAATTATGATTATTATTTTGAAAGAGCTCCACTCAAATTTATATTATTAATTATTACTTGGGCGCCAGAGCAGGAGATCTCAGGTTTGTTTATGAAATAATAACAAACTGTTCAGATACTAATATTTGTATTGTTAGATTCTTATCATTTAATAAACCTGAAACATAATCATTTATATCAACCTTATTCAATAATAACACCAAAATAGTATTAATAATTCTAGTTACGCTTCTTTTTGAATTTATATTATTTAAATAACATTCATAGGAGTTCTTAGTATATTCAATTTACTCCATTAACAAAATTAAATCATCGCTATCAATCAAACACACATATATGTATATCATCAATTCTTAACTGCTACGACTTCTATACTATTCAATATATATTTAATTATTTAATTCATCTATCATTTCAATAATTATTAGTATTGGTTTCTTACTTTACTATATCATAATTCACCCAAACATGTCATCTAGCATAAATTGAATGTTTAGTATCTGAACATCGTGGGTCTTTTTAAAATGAGATGAGTTTATTGAGATATTAAATTTATGTTAATTGATTGTATTGTAATTTATAAGTGAGATATTGTTACTTGTGGCAGGATTCCTGACAGGCGAATGACGAATTGTATTCTTGCGTTAACTATCACACCACACTTTCACTGATCACGCTTTATTAACTTTCTTTAACCACATCACACGCTCGCGTTATTACCATACGTCACGCACAAATAAATAATATACTTTTGTTGCAAATTACGCGCACAATTTAAATAGCTTCTTGTCCACACGTACTTTCGCGCACATATTTAAATAAAACTTCTTGATGACTGATACTATTAAACCGAGAGAATATTGATTTGAACTTTGAGTAATTTAATTTGCTCACATCGAGTGACGCAGGTTTCACGTGTTTTGCGTGAATTTTAACTTAGACTTCCCCGTTGTGGGCTCCGCGTGTTATTTTTATAGTTTCTTCAATTCTACCCTCACTACATCTTCTGTTGATCATTTCTCATTGGTCTTACATTCAAATATTTGCCGGTATTTTTGAATGTATCCAGTCTGGTGTCGTATCTCTTTCGCGCTCACTACTGACGCTATTGGTGATTGGTTCCCAAAGTGCGGGCGATAATTTTACGCGGTTGTCCGTTACACACCTTAAAAAATGACGCGACTTTCTAAAATCGTCATATTTACTGGCGTGGCATCTTTTGTCTGTTGAAGGACACCGTACCGTTAACCTAACGGTATATAGGCGTTTTTTGCTAGTTTTACACTACAAAACAATTTATGCGTTTACGACATGTAGGGTGTCTTAGGTCTATTGTACATATTTTTGCCGGCGTCGGTCTGTCGCACTGCCAAGCCTCTTTAGATTCACTATTCAATTATAAATTTACTTAAAACTACGTACATTTCAATACTTTAATTTATCATATATGGTTATATTTATCATTAATATTTGCTTACTTATTATAGGTATTTACATACATATTAAATTATGATACAGTTATACAGTATCGTTTCATTTGTCCCCCGAAATGATTCCAATAATTGTTTTATATAATTTGTGGAATCATTTCGTATGCCTCTAACAGCACAACCATTCAATGAAAGTTACACTTTTGGTATGACACACTTTAACAATACGGTCAAAACCGGTCCCCTTAGCTAGTCACTCTCGCTTTCGCTCGGAGGGTTTACGCGGTGATACATATCTTACCACCCTTACTTCTAATTTACATAACATTACTTTCTCATACCCTCGCTTACTCGCTACGTTAACACACATTTTAAACAATCACTATCACTTTCTAAGATTTAAGTTACTTTCTCTCCTTATCGTATAACATTCGATTACTATTTTTAAAATTTTGTCCATTTAGTTCTAACATCAAATTTCCTTGTATCTTCTTTACATACATAATATTTAAGTTATGTTAATTACATATAAATATTAATACACTTTATCCATATCAAGTTAAATTGATTACATAAATTTTTTTTTTCATTAATTTTGTTACGTACAAAATGTTTCATATTAAGTTAAGTTGCATACAAATTAGTTTATGTTAAGGAATTTTAATATTATTTATTTTCAAATTCCGTATTAATTATAATGACTCATCCATGGTAGTATGGCTTCATCTGCCTGACGTTGAAAATGCCTCGCACCGATTCAAGGTCGTCGACCTCAGCTACCACGTATGTTGCACCCCCTTTGACCTCCTTGACCTTGTATGGGCCTTCGTAGAGCTCACAAAATTTTGCAGTGATTTTATTTGTTAACTCAGAGATCGGGTTAGTTCTGATCAGCACCAGGTCTCCAATATTGAACTTCAGCTGCATTTTCCCTTCATTATGTTTCCTCGCTCTCTTCTCACCCTTTCTTTTCAAATTTTGGTAGAGTTCGCCTGGGTTTACCTTCCTTTCGTCCTTCATCAGTTCTTTGTCAACGTACATCTCCCACACTCTTTTTGGTTTCCGACCCCAATGAGCCTGATGTGGTGTCATCTCGATTGTATCGTGATATGTTTCATTGATACACTTTTCTACCAATCGAATATATTTAGCCCACTTTGTGTGGTGTCCACCCACCAGTATTCGAAACATATTCCCTAGCTGTCTGTTTACCCTTTCCGCTAGGTTCGTACATGGGTTCCGAATAGCAGTGTACTTCGGTTTAATCCCATTTTATTTCTGTTTTTATTAAACCATTCTCTAGAAATTGCATTAATCTGGGACCCAGTATCAAGTAAAGAAATAACCGGTACCCCATTTAGATATAACTCCACTTCCGGACATTTCAATCTTCGTGTTCTTATCGTCTCTTTACCCTCTTCTAATAGGTCATCCCTTACGTCTACAAATGTTGTGCTAATTTCCTTATAACTACGTACTAAATCTACCTTATCACTACGTGGAACCCTACTCAGTTTTTTGAATTAGGATATTGTGTATTTGGGCTTGTTGTTTGTCCTTGAGCTTGACTAGTACTTGCGACGGCGTTGACCTGCGCCTCGTATACGTGCTTCTGTGGTCCCTTGTTTACGTCCCGTCGACCGTGCTCATTATTATTCTGCACCCGGATCCGCCATGAGTTATTACCGTTATCCGCCGGCCTTTCTGCCCTCCTATTCTGCCACGGGCGATTTGTACTCTCTTCTTCTCGTTTTACCTGCGGTCGTTCTACTGTATTCATACTTCGCATTGCTGTAAACTCCATCAATAACATTTGGAATTCGGCAATATTACTGACTCCTCTAGTGATAGTAGCGACAGCTATATCGTGGTGGTAATGGCGTGCTAACTTCCTTATCAGGTGTTGCTCAGATATGGGTGGAATCAGTTGACGATTTTGTAATATACATCTTTCCATGTATTGAACCATGCTCAATCCACTCTCATATCTGTACTTCCCGAATTCCAGCCGGTCACGCACCTCTTCTTGTACCATTTGTTTCCAATACTTCGCAATGAATGCGTTCTGGAACTCTTGAAATGTATTAATATCATTTCGTATTAACCGCCACCATATCGCTGCTTCACCTTCTAGATGTCTCGCGACCCAGTTTACCCCCTCGTTCGCGTAATACTCCTTCCGGATCTCCTCCAACTCCTTTATGAATTCCATGGGGTATTCCCCTTCCCCGTTGAACGACACACTCTTCAGATGCTCCACCGTGATACTGCGTTGCACTGGTACAGCTCCCAACTGCGCAAATCTCGCTCTCACGTCTTCTTTTACCTGAGTTAATCGTCCATCCACTTCTACACAATTATTTTCGTATCGTTCTGTGAGTCTTTGTATCTGCTCTGTAGTTACATCTCTTACCTCATTTATTTCACGGGTAACTTCTTGTCTGTGTTGCTGAACTTGGTCTTCTTGTTTCTTATTATTTCGATCTACCTTTTTAGTTAGCTTGTTAATTTCTAGTGCGACTTCTCGCGTGTGCCGGATTATCTGTTCTTTTCTCTCCAGTTGTTCGTTCACGTGCGTTTGAAATGTTTTCATCTCTTCATTTACCACTTCCTTTGCTTCCGATCTCACTTTTGTTGATAATTCTTGGTTCTCGCGCCTAATCTCACTAAGCTGTTGTTCTACTTGCAATCTGTGCTCGTTTAACTGTTGTGTCATGTACTGTTCAATATCCGTCTTTAATTGTATATTGTTTTCATGCATGCTCTCTTTAACATCTTCAATTCTTTTTTCTAGCTGCTTGGTATTTTCTGCCAGTTTTCCGTCAAGTGTTGCGTTAATTTTTCTTCCAATTTTTCCGTCCGTTTATTGTTTTCTGTCATTTGTTTTGTTATTTTTCCTGTTGTCTGTTTATTGGTTTCCGTTATTTGTTGTTTTAATTGTTGTAGCATTGTGACTATGTCCATGTTTGTTATTGTATGTTGTGTTGCGCTGGTTACGTTTTCTTCTGCCCGTCCCCTTGCCTCTGAAGGAACCGGTGCGGTTTCGTTATCGGTTAGTTCGTCAAGTATTCCCGTCTCTCCCATCTGGTTATTAACTTCGAACTCCCCTTCATCACTATCATTGGTAATATAGTTACTTGCCATTTTTACTTCACTATTTATATGTCTATTAAAATTCCTTAATTCTCTAGTTTTACTTCTAGTTAACATTAATTTTAAATTTTTATATTCTATTTCTTATTCTCTACTCATCTCATTTTACCGAGCTTACCTAATTTTATAATCAAGCTCCACTAGTTGGGCGGCAAATATAAGGATTCTTTAAGCTCCACGTTTTTTTTTTGTGGCGTCAATTATGATTATTATTTTGAAAGAGCTCCACTCAAATTTATATTACTAATTATTACTTGGGCGCCAGAGCAGGAGATCTCAGGTTTGTTTATGAAATAATAACAAACTGTTCAGATACTAATATTTGTATTGTTAGATTCTTATCATTTAATAAATCTGAAACATAATCATTTATATCAACCTTATTCAATAATAACACCAAAATAGTATTAATAATTCTAGTTACGCTTCTTTTTGAATTTATATTATTTAAATAACATTCATAGGAGTTCTTAGTATATTCAATTTACTCCACTAACAAATTTAAATCATCGCTATCAATCAAACACACATATATGTATATCATCAATTCTTAACTGCTACGACTTCTATACTATTCAATATATATTTAATTATTTAATTCATCTATCATTTCAATAATTATTAGTATTGGTTTCTTACTTTACTATATCATAATTCACCCAAACATGTCATCTAGCATAAATTGAATGTTTAGTATCTGAACATCGTGGGTCTTTTTAAAATGAGATGAGTTTATTGAGATATTAAATTTATGTTAATTGATTGTATTGTAATTTATAAGTGAGATATTGTTACTTGTGGCAGGATTCCTGACAGGCGAATGACGAATTGTATTCTTGCGTTAACTATCACACCACACTTTCACTGATCACGCTTTATTAACTTTCTTTAACCACATCACACGCTCGCGTTATTACCATACGTCACGCACAAATAAATAATATACTTTTGTTGCAAATTACGCGCACAATTTAAATAGCTTCTTGTCCACACGTACTTTCGCGCACATATTTAAATAAAACTTCTTGATGACTGATACTATTAAACCGAGAGAATATTGATTTGAACTTTGAGTAATTTAATTTGCTCACATCGAGTGACGCAGGTTTCACGTGTTTTGCGTGAATTTTAACTTAGACTTCCCCGTTGTGGGCTCCGCGTGTTATTTTTATAGTTTCTTCAATTCTACCCTCACTACATCTTCTGTTGATCATTTCTCATTGGTCTTACATTCAAATATTTGCCGGTATTTTTGAATGTATCCAGTCTGGTGTCGTATCTCTTTCGCGCTCACTACTGACGCTATTGGTGATTGGTTCCCAAAGTGCGGGCGATAATTTTACGCGGTTGTCCGTTACACACCTTAAAAAATGACGCGACTTTCTAAAATCGTCATATTTACTGGCGTGGCATCTTTTGTCTGTTGAAGGACACCGTACCGTTAACCTAACGGTATATAGGCGTTTTTTGCTAGTTTTACACTACAAAACAATTTATGCGTTTACGACATGTAGGGTGTCTTAGGTCTATTGTACATATTTTTGCCGGCGTCGGTCTGTCGCACTGCCAAGCCTCTTTAGATTCACTATTCAATTATAAATTTACTTAAAACTACGTACATTTCAATACTTTAATTTATCATATATGGTTATATTTATCATTAATATTTGCTTACTTATTATAGGTATTTACATACATATTAAATTATGATACAGTTATACAGTATCGTTTCATTTGTCCCCCGAAATGATTCCAATAATTGTTTTATATAATTTGTGGAATCATTTCGTATGCCTCTAACAGCACAACCATTCAATGAAAGTTACACTTTTGGTATGACACACTTTAACAATACGGTCAAAACCGGTCCCCTTAGCTAGTCACTCTCGCTTTCGCTCGGAGGGTTTACGCGGTGATACATATCTTACCACCCTTACTTCTAATTTACATAACATTACTTTCTCATACCCTCGCTTACTCGCTACGTTAACACACATTTTAAACAATCACTATCACTTTCTAAGATTTAAGTTACTTTCTCTCCTTATCGTATAACATTCGATTACTATTTTTAAAATTTTGTCCATTTAGTTCTAACATCAAATTTCCTTGTATCTTCTTTACATACATAATATTTAAGTTATGTTAATTACATATAAATATTAATACACTTTATCCATATCAAGTTAAATTGATTACATAAATTTTTTTTTTCATTAATTTTGTTACGTACAAAATGTTTCATATTAAGTTAAGTTGCATACAAATTTGTTTATGTTAAGGAATTTTAATATTATTTATTTTCAAATTCCGTATTAATTATAATGACTCATCCATGGTAGTATGGCTTCATCTGCCTGACGTTGAAAATGCCTCGCACCGATTCAAGGTCGTCGACCTCAGCTACCACGTATGTTGCACCCCCTTTGACCTCCTTGACCTTGTATGGGCCTTCGTAGAGCTCACAAAATTTTGCAGTGATTTTATTTGTTAACTCAGAGATCGGGTTAGTTCTGATCAGCACCAGGTCTCCAATATTGAACTTCAGCTGCATTTTCCCTTCATTATGTTTCCTCGCTCTCTTCTCACCCTTTCTTTTCAAATTTTGGTAGAGTTCGCCTGGGTTTACCTTCCTTTCGTCCTTCATCAGTTCTTTGTCAACGTACATCTCCCACACTCTTTTTGGTTTCCGACCCCAACGAGCCTGATGTGGTGTCATCTCGATTGTATCGTGATATGTTTCATTGATACACTTTTCTACCAATCGAATATATTTAGCCCACTTTGTGTGGTGTCCACCCACCAGTATTCGAAACATATTCCCTAGCTGTCTGTTTACCCTTTCCGCTAGGTTCGTACATGGGTTCCGAATAGCAGTGTACTTCGGTTTAATCCCATTTTATTTCTGTTTTTATTAAACCATTCTCTAGAAATTGCATTAATCTGGGACCCAGTATCAAGTAAAGAAATAACCGGTACCCCATTTAGATATAACTCCACTTCCGGACATTTCAATCTTCGTGTTCTTATCGTCTCTTTACCCTCTTCTAATAGGTCATCCCTTACGTCTACAAATGTTGTGCTAATTTCCTTATAACTACGTACTAAATCTACCTTATCACTACGTGGAACCCTACTCAGTTTTTTGAATTAGGATATTGTGTATTTGGGCTTGTTGTTTGTCCTTGAGCTTGACTAGTACTTGCGACGGCGTTGACCTGCGCCTCGTATACGTGCTTCTGTGGTCCCTTGTTTACGTCCCGTCGACCGTGCTCATTATTATTCTGCACCCGGATCCGCCATGAGTTATTACCGTTATCCGCCGGCCTTTCTGCCCTCCTATTCTGCCACGGGCGATTTGTACTCTCTTCTTCTCGTTTTACCTGCGGTCGTTCTACTGTATTCATACTTCGCATTGCTGTAAACTCCATCAATAACATTTGGAATTCGGCAATATTACTGACTCCTCTAGTGATAGTAGCGACAGCTATATCGTGGTGGTAATGGCGTGCTAACTTCCTTATCAGGTGTTGCTCAGATATGGGTGGAATCAGTTGACGATTTTGTAATATACATCTTTCCATGTATTGAACCATGCTCAATCCACTCTCATATCTGTACTTCCCGAATTCCAGCCGGTCACGCACCTCTTCTTGTACCATTTGTTTCCAATACTTCGCAATGAATGCGTTCTGGAACTCTTGAAATGTATTAATATCATTTCGTATTAACCGCCACCATATCGCTGCTTCACCTTCTAGATGTCTCGCGACCCAGTTTACCCCCTCGTTCGCGTAATACTCCTTCCGGATCTCCTCCAACTCCTTTATGAATTCCATGGGGTATTCCCCTTCCCCGTTGAACGACACACTCTTCAGATGCTCCACCGTGATACTGCGTTGCACTGGTACAGCTCCCAACTGCGCAAATCTCGCTCTCACGTCTTCTTTTACCTGAGTTAATCGTCCATCCACTTCTACACAATTATTTTCGTATCGTTCTGTGAGTCTTTGTATCTGCTCTGTAGTTACATCTCTTACCTCATTTATTTCACGGGTAACTTCTTGTCTGTGTTGCTGAACTTGGTCTTCTTGTTTCTTATTATTTCGATCTACCTTTTTAGTTAGCTTGTTAATTTCTAGTGCGACTTCTCGCGTGTGCCGGATTATCTGTTCTTTTCTCTCCAGTTGTTCGTTCACGTGCGTTTGAAATGTTTTCATCTCTTCATTTACCACTTCCTTTGCTTCCGATCTCACTTTTGTTGATAATTCTTGGTTCTCGCGCCTAATCTCACTAAGCTGTTGTTCTACTTGCAATCTGTGCTCGTTTAACTGTTGTGTCATGTACTGTTCAATATCCGTCTTTAATTGTATATTGTTTTCATGCATGCTCTCTTTAACATCTTCAATTCTTTTTTCTAGCTGCTTGGTATTTTCTGCCAGTTTTCCGTCAAGTGTTGCGTTAATTTTTCTTCCAATTTTTCCGTCCGTTTATTGTTTTCTGTCATTTGTTTTGTTATTTTTCCTGTTGTCTGTTTATTGGTTTCCGTTATTTGTTGTTTTAATTGTTGTAGCATTGTGACTATGTCCATGTTTGTTATTGTATGTTGTGTTGCGCTGGTTACGTTTTCTTCTGCCCGTCCCCTTGCCTCTGAAGGAACCGGTGCGGTTTCGTTATCGGTTAGTTCGTCAAGTATTCCCGTCTCTCCCATCTGGTTATTAACTTCGAACTCCCCTTCATCACTATCATTGGTAATATAGTTACTTGCCATTTTTACTTCACTATTTATATGTCTATTAAAATTCCTTAATTCTCTAGTTTTACTTCTAGTTAACATTAATTTTAAATTTTTATATTCTATTTCTTATTCTCTACTCATCTCATTTTACTGAGCTTACCTAATTTTATAATCAAGCTCCACTAGTTGGGCGGCAAATATAAGGATTCTTTAAGCTCCACGTTTTTTTTTTGTGGCGTCAATTATGATTATTATTTTGAAAGAGCTCCACTCAAATTTATATTACTAATTATTACTTGGGCGCCAGAGCAGGAGATCTCAGGTTTGTTTATGAAATAATAACAAACTGTTCAGATACTAATATTTGTATTGTTAGATTCTTATCATTTAATAAATCTGAAACATAATCATTTATATCAACCTTATTCAATAATAACACCAAAATAGTATTAATAATTCTAGTTACGCTTCTTTTTGAATTTATATTATTTAAATAACATTCATAGGAGTTCTTAGTATATTCAATTTACTCCACTAACAAATTTAAATCATCGCTATCAATCAAACACACATATATGTATATCATCAATTCTTAACTGCTACGACTTCTATACTATTCAATATATATTTAATTATTTAATTCATCTATCATTTCAATAATTATTAGTATTGGTTTCTTACTTTACTATATCATAATTCACCCAAACATGTCATCTAGCATAAATTGAATGTTTAGTATCTGAACATCGTGGGTCTTTTTAAAATGAGATGAGTTTATTGAGATATTAAATTTATGTTAATTGATTGTATTGTAATTTATAAGTGAGATATTGTTACTTGTGGCAGGATTCCTGACAGGCGAATGACGAATTGTATTCTTGCGTTAACTATCACACCACACTTTCACTGATCACGCTTTATTAACTTTCTTTAACCACATCACACGCTCGCGTTATTACCATACGTCACGCACAAATAAATAATATACTTTTGTTGCAAATTACGCGCACAATTTAAATAGCTTCTTGTCCACACGTACTTTCGCGCACATATTTAAATAAAACTTCTTGATGACTGATACTATTAAACCGAGAGAATATTGATTTGAACTTTGAGTAATTTAATTTGCTCACATCGAGTGACGCAGGTTTCACGTGTTTTGCGTGAAATTTTAACTTAGACTTCCCCGTTGTGGGCTCCGCGTGTTATTTTTATAGTTTCTTCAATTCTACCCTCACTACATCTTCTGTTGATCATTTCTCATTGGTCTTACATTCAAATATTTGCCGGTATTTTTGAATGTATCCAGTCTGGTGTCGTATCTCTTTCGCGCTCACTACTGACGCTATTGGTGATTGGTTCCCAAAGTGCGGGCGATAATTTTACGCGGTTGTCCGTTACACACCTTAAAAAATGACGCGACTTTCTAAAATCGTCATATTTACTGGCGTGGCATCTTTTGTCTGTTGAAGGACACCGTACCGTTAACCTAACGGTATATAGGCGTTTTTTGCTAGTTTTACACTACAAAACAATTTATGCGTTTACGACATGTAGGGTGTCTTAGGTCTATTGTACATATTTTTGCCGGCGTCGGTCTGTCGCACTGCCGAACCTCTTTAGATTCACTATTCAATTATAAATTTACATAAAAATTCGTACATTTCAATACTTTAATTTATCATATATGGTTATATTTATCATTAATATTTGCTTACTTATTATAGGTATTTACATACATATTAAATTATGATACAGTTATACAGTATCGTTTCATTTGTCCCCCGAAATGATTCCAATAATTGTTTTATATAATTTGTGGAATCATTTCGTATGCCTCTAACAGCACAACCATTCAATGAAATTTACACTTTTGGTATGACACACTTTAACAATACGGTCAAAACCGGTCCCCTTAGCTAGTCACTCTCGCTTTCGCTCGGAGGGTTTACGCGGTGATACATATCTTACCACCCTTACTTCTAATTTACATAACATTACTTTCTCATACCCTCGCTTACTCGCTACGTTAACACACATTTTAAACAATCACTATCACTTTCTAAGATTTAAGTTACTTTCTCTCCGTATCGTATAACATTCGATTACTATTTTTAAAATTTTGTCCATTTAGTTCTAACATCAAATTTCCTTGTATCTTCTTTACATACATAATATTTAAGTTATGTTAATTACATATAAATATTAATACACTTTATCCATATCAAGTTAAATTGATTACATAAATTTTTTTTTTCATTAATTTTGTTACGTACAAAATGTTTCATATTAAGTTAAGTTGCATACAAATTTGTTTATGTTAAGGAATTTTAATATTATTTATTTTCAAATTCCGTATTAATTATAATGACTCATCCATGGTAGTATGGCTTCATCTGCCTGACGTTGAAAATGCCTCGCACCGATTCAAGGTCGTCGACCTCAGCTACCACGTATGTTGCACCCCCTTTGACCTCCTTGACCTTGTATGGGCCTTCGTAGAGCTCACAAAATTTCGCAGTGATTTTATTTGTTAACTCAGAGATCGGGTTAGTTCTGATCAGCACCAGGTCTCCAATATTGAACTTCAGCTGCATTTTCCCTTCATTATGTTTCCTCGCTCTCTTCTCACCCTTTCTTTTCAAATTTTGGTAGAGTTCACCTGGGTTTACCTTCCTTTCGTCCTTCATCAGTTCTTTGTCAACGTACATCTCCCACACTCTTTTTGGTTTCCGACCCCAATGAGCCTGATGTGGTGTCATCTCGATTGTATCGTGATATGTTTCATTGATACACTTTTCTACCAATCGAATATATTTAGCCCACTTTGTGTGGTGTCCACCCACCAGTATTCGAAACATATTCCCTAGCTGTCTGTTTACCCTTTCCGCTAGGTTCGTACATGGGTTCCGAATAGCAGTGTACTTCGGTTTAATCCCATTTTATTTCTGTTTTTATTAAACCATTCTCTAGAAATTGCATTAATCTGGGACCCAGTATCAAGTAAAGAAATAACCGGTACCCCATTTAGATATAACTCCACTTCCGGACATTTCAATCTTCGTGTTCATATCGTCTCTTTACCCTCTTCTAATAGGTCATCCCTTACGCCTACAAATGTTGTGCTAATTTCCTTATAACTACGTACTAAATCTACCTTATCACTACGTGGAACCCTACTCAGTTTTTTGAATTAGGATATTGTGTATTTGGGCTTGTTGTTTGTCCTTGAGCTTGACTAGTACTTGCGACGGCGTTGACCTGCGCCTCCTCTACGTGCTTCTGTGGTCCCTTGTTTACGTCCCGTCGACCGTGCTCATTATTATTCTGCACCAGGTTCCGCCATGAGTTATTACCGTTATCCGCCGGCCTTTCTGCCCTCCTATTCTGCCACGGGCGATTTGTACTCTCTTCTTCTCGTTTTACCTGCGGTCGTTCTACTGTATTCATACTTCGCATTGCTGTAAACTCCATCAATAACATTTGGAATTCGGCAATATTACTGACTCCTCTAGTGATAGTAGCGACAGCTATATCGTGGTGGTAATGGCGTGCTAACTTCCTTATCAGGTGTTGCTCAGATATGGGTGGAATCAGTTGACGATTTTGTAATATACATCTTTCCATGTATTGAACCATGCTCAATCCACTCTCATATCTGTACTTCCCGAATTCCAGCCGGTCACGCACCTCTTCTTGTACCACTTGGTTCCAATACTTCGCAATGAATGCGTTCTGGAACTCTTGAAATGTATTAATATCATTTCGTATTAACCGCCACCATATCGCTGCTTCACCTTCTAGATGTCTCGCGACCCAGTTTACCCCCTCGTTCGCGTAATACTCCTTCCGGATCTCCTCCAACTCCTTTATGAATTCCATGGGGTATTCCCCTTCCCCGTTGAACGACACACTCTTCAGATGCTCCACCGTGATACTGCGTTGCACTGGTACAGCTCCCAACTGCGCAAATCTCGCTCTCACGTCTTCCTTTACCTGAGTTAATCGTCCATCCACTTCTACACAATTATTTTCGTATCGTTCTGTGAGTCTTTGTATCTGCTCTGTAGTTACATCTCTTACCTCATTTATTTCACGGGTAACTTCTTGTCTGTGTTGCTGAACTTGGTCTTCTTGTTTCTTATTATTTCGATCTACCTTTTTAGTTAGCTTGTTAATTTCTAGTGCGACTTCTTCTCGCGTGTGCCGGATTATCTGTTCTTTTCTCTCCAGTTGTTCGTTCACGTGCGTTTGAAATGTTTTCATCTCTTCATTTACCACTTCCTTTGCTTCCGATCTCACTTTTGTTGATAATTCTTGGTTCTCGCGCCTAATCTCACTAAGCTGTTGTTCTACTTGCAATCTGTGCTCGTTTAACTGTTGTGTCATGTACTGTTCAATATCCGTCTTTAATTGTATATTGTTTTCATGCATGCTCTCTTTAACATCTTCAATTCTTTTTTCTAGCTGCTTGGTATTTTCTGCCAGTTTTCCGTCAAGTGTTGCGTTAATTTTTCTTCCAATTTTTCCGTCCGTTTATTGTTTTCTGTCATTTGTTTTGTTATTTTTCCTGTTGTCTGTTTATTGGTTTCCGTTATTTGTTGTTTTAATTGTTGTAGCATTGTGACTATGTCCATGTTTGTTATTGTATGTTGTGTTGCGCTGGTTACGTTTTCTTCTGCCCGTCCCCTTGCCTCTGAAGGAACCGGTGCGGTTTCGTTATCGGTTAGTTCGTCAAGTATTCCCGTCTCTCCCATCTGGTTATTAACTTCGAACTCCCCTTCATCACTATCATTGGTAATATAGTTACTTGCCATTTTTACTTCACTATTTATATGTCTATTAAAATTCCTTAATTCTCTAGTTTTACTTCTAGTTAACATTAATTTTAAATTTTTATATTCTATTTCTTATTCTCTACTCATCTCATTTTACCGAGCTTACCTAATTTTATAATCAAGCTCCACTAGTTGGGCGGCAAATATAAGGATTCTTTAAGCTCCACTTTTTTTTTTGTGGCGTCAATTATGATTATTATTTTGAAAGAGCTCCACTCAAATTTATATTACTAATTATTACTTGGGCGCCAGAGCAGGAGATCTCAGGTTTGTTTATGAAATAATAACAAACTGTTCAGATACTAATATTTGTATTGTTAGATTCTTATCATTTAATAAATCTGAAACATAATCATTTATATCAACCTTATTCAATAATAACACCAAAATAGTATTAATAATTCTAGTTACGCTTCTTTTTGAATTTATATTATTTAAATAACATTCATAGGAGTTCTTAGTATATTCAATTTACTCCACTAACAAATTTAAATCATCGCTATCAATCAAATACACATATATGTATATCATCAATTCTTAACTGCTACGACTTCTATACTATTCAATATATATTTAATTATTTAATTCATCTATCATTTCAATAATTATTAGTATTGGTTTCTTACTTTACTATATCATAATTCACCCAAACATGCCATCTAGCATAAATTGAATGTTTAGTATCTGAACATCGTGGGTCTTTTTAAAATGAGATGAGTTTATTGAGATATTAAATTTATGTTAATTGATTGTATTGTAATTTATAAGTGAGATATTGTTACTTGTGGCAGGATTCCTGACAGGCGAATGACGAATTGTATTCTTGCGTTAACTATCACACCACACTTTCACTGATCACGCTTTATTAACTTTCTTTAACCACATCACACGCTCGCGTTATTACCATACGTCACGCACAAATAAATAATATACTTTTGTTGCAAATTACGCGCACAATTTAAATAGCTTCTTGTCCACACGTACTTTCGCGCACATATTTAAATAAAACTTCTTGATGACTGATACTATTAAACCGAGAGAATATTGATTTGAACTTTGAGTAATTTAATTTGCTCACATCGAGTGACGCAGGTTTCACGTGTTTTGCGTGAAATTTTAACTTAGACTTCCCCGTTGTGGGCTCCGCGTGTTATTTTTATAGTTTCTTCAATTCTACCCTCACTACATCTTCTGTTGATCATTTCTCATTGGTCTTACATTCAAATATTTGCCGGTATTTTTGAATGTATCCAGTCTGGTGTCGTATCTCTTTCGCGCTCACTACTGACGCTATTGGTGATTGGTTCCCAAAGTGCGGGCGATAATTTTACGCGGTTGTCCGTTACACACCTTAAAAAATGACGCGACTTTCTAAAATCGTCATATTTACTGGCGTGGCATCTTTTGTCTGTTGAAGGACACCGTACCGTTAACCTAACGGTATATAGGCGTTTTTTGCTAGTTTGACACTACAAAACAATTTATGCGTTTACGACATGTAGGGTGTCTTAGGTCTATTGTACATATTTTTGCCGGCGTCGGTCTGTCGCACTGCCGAACCTCTTTAGATTCACTATTCAATTATAAATTTACATAAAAATTCGTACATTTCAATACTTTAATTTATCATATATGGTTATATTTATCATTAATATTTGCTTACTTATTATAGGTATTTACATACATATTAAATTATGATACAGTTATACAGTATCGTTTCATTTGTCCCCCGAAATGATTCCAATAATTGTTTTATATAATTTGTGGAATCATTTCGTATGCCTCTAACAGCACAACCATTCAATGAAATTTACACTTTTGGTATGACACACTTTAACAATACGGTCAAAACCGGTCCCCTTAGCTAGTCACTCTCGCTTTCGCTTGGAGGGTTTACGCGGTGATACATATCTTACCACCCTTACTTCTAATTTACATAACATTACTTTCTCATACCCTCGCTTACTCGCTACGTTAACACACATTTTAAACAATCACTATCACTTTCTAAGATTTAAGTTACTTTCTCTCCGTATCGTATAACATTCGATTACTATTTTTAAAATTTTGTCCATTTAGTTCTAACATCAAATTTCCTTGTATCTTCTTTACATACATAATATTTAAGTTATGTTAATTACATATAAATATTAATACACTTTATCCATATCAAGTTAAATTGATTACATAAATTTTTTTTTTCATTAATTTTGTTACGTACAAAATGTTTCATATTAAGTTAAGTTGGATACAAATTTGTTTATGTTAAGGAATTTTAATATTATTTATTTTCAAATTCCGTATTAATTATAATGACTCATCCATGGTAGTATGGCTTCATCTGCCTGACGTTGAAAATGCCTCGCACCGATTCAAGGTCGTCGACCTCAGCTACCACGTATGTTGCACCCCCTTTGACCTCCTTGACCTTGTATGGGCCTTCGTAGAGCTCACAAAATTTCGCAGTGATTTTATTTGTTAACTCAGAGATCGGGTTAGTTCTGATCAGCACCAGGTCTCCAATATTGAACTTCAGCTGCATTTTCCCTTCATTATGTTTCCTCGCTCTCTTCTCACCCTTTCTTTTCAAATTTTGGTAGAGTTCACCTGGGTTTACCTTCCTTTCGTCCTTCATCAGTTCTTTGTCAACGTACATCTCCCACACTCTTTTTGGTTTCCGACCCCAATGAGCCTGATGTGGTGTCATCTCGATTGTATCGTGATATGTTTCATTGATACACTTTTCTACCAATCGAATATATTTAGCCCACTTTGTGTGGTGTCCACCCACCAGTATTCGAAACATATTCCCTAGCTGTCTGTTTACCCTTTCCGCTAGGTTCGTACATGGGTTCCGAATAGCAGTGTACTTCGGTTTAATCCCATTTTATTTCTGTTTTTATTTTTGTATATACATTCTCTAGAAATTGCATTAATCTGGGACCCAGTATCAAGTAAAGAAATAACCGGTACCCCATTTAGATATAACTCCACTTCCGGACATTTCAATCTTCGTGTTCTTATCGTCTCTTTATCCTCTTCTAATAGGTCATCCCTTACGTCTACAAATGTTGTGCTAATTTCCTTATAACTACGTACTAAATCTACCTTATCACTACGTGGAACCCTACTCAGTTTTTTGAATTAGGATATTGTGTATTTGGGCTTGTTGTTTGTCCTTGAGCTTGACTAGTACTTGCGACGGCGTTGACCTGCGCCTCGTATACGTGCTTCTGTGGTCCCTTGTTTACGTCCCGTCGACCGTGCTCATTATTATTCTGCACCCGGTTCCGCCATGAGTTATTACCGTTATCCG
Organism: Magicicada septendecula; assembly: GCA_034769895.1. Taxonomy (NCBI): domain Eukaryota; kingdom Metazoa; phylum Arthropoda; class Insecta; order Hemiptera; family Cicadidae; genus Magicicada; species Magicicada septendecula. Next base: position 257,982,401 of record CM068375.1, read on the forward strand.
CCGGCCTTTCTGCCCTCCTATTCTGCCACGGGCGATTTGTACTCTCTTCTTCTCGTTTTACCTGCGGTCGTTCTACTGTATTCATACATCGCATTGCTGTAATCTCCATCAATAACATTTGGAATTCGGCAATATTACTGACTCCTCTAGTGATAGTAGGGACAGCTATATCGTGGTGGTAATGGCGTGCTAACTTCCTTATCAGGTGTTGCTCAGATATGGGTGGAATCAGTTGACGATTTTGTAATATACATCTTTCCATGTATTGAACCATGCTCAATCCACTCTCATATCTGTATTTCCCGAATTCCAGCCGGTCACGCACCTCTTCTTGTACCATTTGGTTCCAATACTTCGCAATGAATGCGTTCTGGAACTCTTGAAATGTATTAATATCATTTCGTATTAACCGCCACCATATCGCTGCTTCACCTTCTAGATGTCTCGCGACCCAATTTACCCCCTCGTTCGCGTAATACTCCTTCCGGATCTTCTCCAACTCCTTTATGAATTCCATGGGGTATTCCCCTTCCCCGTTGAACGACACACTCTTCAGATGCTCCACCGTGATACTGCGTTGCACTGGTACAGCTCCCAACTGCGCAAATCTCGCTCTCACGTCTTCCTTTACCTGAGTTAATCGTCCATCCACTTCTACACAATTATTTTCGTATCGTTCTGTGAGTCTTTGTATCTGCTCTGTAGTTACATCTCTTACCTCATTTATTTCACGGGTAACTTCTTGTCTGTGTTGCTGAACTTGGTCTTCTTGTTTCTTATTATTTCGATCTACCTTTTTAGTTAGCTTGTTAATTTCTAGTGCGACTTCTTCTCGCGTGTGCCGGATTATCTGTTCTTTTCTCTCCAGTTGTTCGTTCACGTGCGTTTGAAATGTTTTCATCTCTTCATTTACCACTTCCTTTGCTTCCGATCTCACTTTTGTTGATAATTCTTGGTTCTCGCGCCTAATCTCACTAAGCTGTTGTTCTACTTGCAATCTGTGCTCGTTTAACTGTTGTGTCATGTACTGTTCAATATCCGTCTTTAATTGTATATTGTTTTCATGCATGCTCTCTTTAACATCTTCAATTCTTTTTTCTAGCTGCTTGGTATTTTCTGCCAGTTTTCCGTCAAGTGTTGCGTTAATTTTTCTTCCAATTTTTCCGTCCGTTTATTGTTTTCTGTCATTTGTTTTGTTAGTTTTCCTGTTGTCTGTTTATTGGTTTCCGTTATTTGTTGTTTTAATTGTTGTAGCATTGTGACTATGTCCATGTTTGTTATTGTATGTTGTGTTGCGCTGGTTACGTTTTCTTCTGCCCGTCCCCTTGCCTCTGAAGGAACCGGTGCGGTTTCGTTATCGGTTAGTTCGTCAAGTATTCCCGTCTCTCCCATCTGGTTATTAACTTCGAACTCCCCTTCATCACTATCATTGGTAATATAGTTACTTGCCATTTTTACTTCACTATTTATATGTCTATTAAAATTCCTTAATTCTCTAGTTTTACTTCTAGTTAACATTAATTTTAAATTTTTATATTCTATTTCTTATTCTCTACTCATCTCATTTTACCGAGCTTACCTAATTTTATAATCAAGCTCCACTAGTTGGGCGGCAAATATAAGGATTCTTTAAGCTCCACGTTTTTTTTTTGTGGCGTCAATTATGATTATTATTTTGAAAGAGCTCCACTCAAATTTATATTACTAATTATTACTTGGGCGCCAGAGCAGGAGATCTCAGGTTTGTTTATGAAATAATAACAAACTGTTCAGATACTAATATTTGTATTGTTAGATTCTTATCATTTAATAAATCTGAAACATAATCATTTATATCAACCTTATTCAATAATAACACCAAAATAGTATTAATAATTCTAGTTACGCTTCTTTTTGAATTTATATTATTTAAATAATATTCATAGGACTTCTTAGTATATTCAATTTACTCCACTAACAAATTTAAATCATCGCTATCAATCAAACACACATATATGTATATCATCAATTCTTAACTGCTACGACTTCTATACTATTCAATATATATTTAATTATTTAATTCATCTATCATTTCAATAATTATTAGTATTGGTTTCTTACTTTACTATATCATAATTCACCCAAACATGTCATCTAGCATAAATTGAATGTTTAGTATCTGAACATCGTGGGTCTTTTTAAAATGAGATGAGTTTATTGAGATATTAAATTTATGTTAATTGATTGTATTGTAATTTATAAGTGAGATATTGTTACTTGTGGCAGGATTCCTGACAGGCGAATGACGAATTGTATTCTTGCGTTAACTATCACACCACACTTTCACTGATCACGCTTTATTAACTTTCTTTAACCACATCACACGCTCGCGTTATTACCATACGTCACGCACAAATAAATAATATACTTTTGTTGCAAATTACGCGCACAATTTAAATAGCTTCTTGTCCACACGTACTTTCGCGCACATATTTAAATAAAACTTCTTGATGACTGATACTATTAAACCGAGAGAATATTGATTTGAACTTTGAGTAATTTAATTTGCTCACATCGAGTGACGCAGGTTTCACGTGTTTTGCGTGAAATTTTAACTTAGACTTCCCCGTTGTGGGCTCCGCGTGTTATTTTTATAGTTTCTTCAATTCTACCCTCACTACATCTTCTGTTGATCATTTCTCATTGGTCTTACATTCAAATATTTGCCGGTATTTTTGAATGTATCCAGTCTGGTGTCGTATCTCTTTCGCGCTCACTACTGACGCTATTGGTGATTGGTTCCCAAAGTGCGGGCGATAAATTTACGCGGTTGTCCGTTACACACCTTAAAAAATGACGCGACTTTCTAAAATCGTCATATTTACTGGCGTGGCATCTTTTGTCTGTTGAAGGACACCGTACCGTTAACCTAACGGTATATAGGCGTTTTTTGCTAGTTTTACACTACAAAACAATTTATGCGTTTACGACATGTAGGGTGTCTTAGGTCTATTGTACATATTTTTGCCGGCGTCGGTCTGTCGCACTGCCGAGCCTCTTTAGATTCACTATTCAATTATAAATTTACTTAAAACTACGTACATTTCAATACTTTAATTTATCATATATGGTTATATTTATCATTAATATTTGCTTACTTATTATAGGTATTTACATACATATTAAATTATGATACAGTTATACAGTATCGTTTCATTTGTCCCCCGAAATGATTCCAATAATTGTTTTATATAATTTGTGGAATCATTTCGTATGCCTGTAACAGCACAACCATTCAATGAAATTTACACTTTTGGTATGACACACTTTAACAATACGGTCAAAACCGGTCCCCTTAGCTAGTCACTCTCGCTTTCGCTCGGAGGGTTTACGCGGTGATACATATCTTACCACCCTTACTTCTAATTTACATAACATTACTTTCTCATACCCTCGCTTACTCGCTACGTTAACACACATTTTAAACAATCACTATCACTTTCTAAGATTTAAGTTACTTTCTCTCCTTATCGTATAACATTCGATTACTATTTTTAAAATTTTGTCCATTTAGTTCTAACATCAAATTTCCTTGTATCTTCTTTACATACATAATATTTAAGTTATGTTAATTACATATAAATATTAATACACTTTATCCATATCAAGTTAAATTGATTACATAAATTTTTTTTTCATTAATTTTGTTACGTACAAAATGTTTCATATTAAGTTAAGTTGCATACAAATTTGTTTATGTTAAGGAATTTTAATATTATTTGTTTTCAAATTCCGTATTAATTATAATGACTCATCCATGGTAGTATGGCTTCATCTGCCTGACGTTGAAAATGCCTCGCACCGATTCAAGGTCGTCGACCTCAGCTACCACGTATGTTGCACCCCCTTTGACCTCCTTGACCTTGTATGGGCCTTCGTAGAGCTCACAAAATTTCGCAGTGATTTTATTTGTTAACTCAGAGATCGGGTTAGTTCTGATCAGCACCAGGTCTCCAATATTGAACTTCAGCTGCATTTTCCCTTCATTATGTTTCCTCGCTCTCTTCTCACCCTTTCTTTTCAAATTTTGGTAGAGTTCACCTGGGTTTACCTTCCTTTCGTCCTTCATCAGTTCTTTGTCAACGTACATCTCCCACACTCTTTTTGGTTTCCGACCCCAATGAGCCTGATGTGGTGTCATCTCGATTGTATCGTGATATGTTTCATTGATACACTTTTCTACCAATCGAATATATTTAGCCCACTTTGTGTGGTGTCCACCCACCAGTATTCGAAACATATTCCCTAGCTGTCTGTTTACCCTTTCCGCTAGGTTCGTACATGGGTTCCGAATAGCAGTGTACTTCGGTTTAATCCCATTTTATTTCTGTTTTTATTTTTATATATACATTCTCTAGAAATTGCATTAATCTGGGACCCAGTATCAAGTAAAGAAATAACCGGTACCCCATTTAGATATAACTCCACTTCCGGACATTTCAATCTTCGTGTTCTTATCGTCTCTTTATCCTCTTCTAATAGGTCATCCCTTACGTCTACAAATGTTGTGCTAATTTTCTTATAACTACGTACTAAATCTACCTTATCACTACGTGGAACCCTACTCAGTTTTTTGAATTAGGATATTGTGTATTTGGGCTTGTTGTTTGTCCTTGAGCTTGACTAGTACTTGCGACGGCGTTGACCTGCGCCTCGTATACGTGCTTCTGTGGTCCCTTGTTTACGTCCCGTCGACCGTGCTCATTATTATTCTGCACCCGGTTCCGCCATGAGTTATTACCGTTATCCGCCGGCCTTTCTGCCCTCCTATTCTGCCACGGGCGATTTGTACTCTCTTCTTCTCGTTTTACCTGCGGTCGTTCTACTGTATTCATACTTCGCATTGCTGTAAACTCCATCAATAACATTTGGAATTCGGCAATATTACTGACTCCTCTAGTGATAGTAGCGACAGCTATATCGTGGTGGTAATGGCGTGCTAACTTCCTTATCAGGTGTTGCTCAGATATGGGTGGAATCAGTTGACGATTTTGTAATATACATCTTTCCATGTATTGAACCATGCTCAATCCACTCTCATATCTGTATTTCCCGAATTCCAGCCGGTCACGCACCTCTTCTTGTACCATTTGGTTCCAATACTTCGCAATGAATGCGTTCTGGAACTCTTGAAATGTGTTAATATCATTTCGTATTAACCGCCACCATATCGCTGCTTCACATTCTAGATGTCTCGCGACCCAGTTTACCCCCTCGTTCGCGTAATACTCCTTCCGGATCTCCTCCAACTCCTTTATGAATTCCATGGGGTATTCCCCTTCCCCGTTGAACGACACACTCTTCAGATGCTCCACCGTGATACTGCGTTGCACTGGTACAGCTCCCAACTGCGCAAATCTCGCTCTCACGTCTTCCTTTACCTGAGTTAATCGTCCATCCACTTCTACACAATTATTTTCGTATCGTTCTGTGAGTCTTTGTATCTGCTCTGTAGTTACATCTCTTACCTCATTTATTTCACGGGTAACTTCTTGTCTGTGTTGCTGAACTTGGTCTTCTTGTTTCTTATTATTTCGATCTACCTTTTTAGTTAGCTTGTTAATTTCTAGTGCGACTTCTTCTCGCGTGTGCCGGATTATCTGTTCTTTTCTCTCCAGTTGTTCGTTCACGTGCGTTTGAAATGTTTTCATCTCTTCATTTACCACTTCCTTTGCTTCCGATCTCACTTTTGTTGATAATTCTTGGTTCTCGCGCCTAATCTCACTAAGCTGTTGTTCTACTTGCAATCTGTGCTCGTTTAACTGTTGTGTCATGTACTGTTCAATATCCGTCTTTAATTGTATATTGTTTTCATGCATGCTCTCTTTAACATCTTCAATTCTTTTTTCTAGCTGCTTGGTATTTTCTGCCAGTTTTTCCGTCAAGTGTTGCGTTAATTTTTCTTCCAATTTTTCCGTCCGTTTATTGTTTTCTGTCATTTGTTTTGTTAGTTTTCCTGTTGTCTGTTTATTGGTTTCCGTTATTTGTTGTTTTAATTGTTGTAGCATTGTGACTATGTCCATGTTTGTTATTGTATGTTGTGTTGCGCTGGTTACGTTTTCTTCTGCCCGTCCCCTTGCCTCTGAAGGAACCGGTGCGGTTTCGTTATCGGTTAGTTCGTCAAGTATTCCCGTCTCTCCCATCTGGTTATTAACTTCGAACTCCCCTTCATCACTATCATTGGTAATATAGTTACTTGCCATTTTTACTTCACTATTTATATGTCTATTAAAATTCCTTAATTCTCTAGTTTTACTTCTAGTTAACATTAATTTTAAATTTTTATATTCTATTTCTTATTCTCTACTCATCTCATTTTACCGAGCTTACCTAATTTTATAATCAAGCTCCACTAGTTGGGCGGCAAATATAAGGATTCTTTAAGCTCCACGTTTTTTTTTTGTGGCGTCAATTATGATTATTATTTTGAAAGAGCTCCACTCAAATTTATATTACTAATTATTACTTGGGCGCCAGAGCAGGAGATCTCAGGTTTGTTTATGAAATAATAACAAACTGTTCAGATACTAATATTTGTATTGTTAGATTCTTATCATTTAATAAATCTGAAACATAATCATTTATATCAACCTTATTCAATAATAACACCAAAATAGTATTAATAATTCTAGTTACGCTTCTTTTTGAATTTATATTATTTAAATAATATTCATAGGACTTCTTAGTATATTCAATTTACTCCACTAACAAATTTAAATCATCGCTATCAATCAAACACACATATATGTATATCATCAATTCTTAACTGCTACGACTTCTATACTATTCAATATATATTTAATTATTTAATTCATCTATCATTTCAATAATTATTAGTATTGGTTTCTTACTTTACTATATCATAATTCACCCAAACATGTCATCTAGCATAAATTGAATGTTTAGTATCTGAACATCGTGGGTCTTTTTAAAATGAGATGAGTTTATTGAGATATTAAATTTATGTTAATTGATTGTATTGTAATTTATAAGTGAGATATTGTTACTTGTGGCAGGATTCCTGACAGGCGAATGACGAATTGTATTCTTGCGTTAACTATCACACCACACTTTCACTGATCACGCTTTATTAACTTTCTTTAACCACATCACACGCTCGCGTTATTACCATACGTCACGCACAAATAAATAATATACTTTTGTTGCAAATTACGCGCACAATTTAAATAGCTTCTTGTCCACACGTACTTTCGCGCACATATTTAAATAAAACTTCTTGATGACTGATACTATTAAACCGAGAGAATATTGATTTGAACTTTGAGTAATTTAATTTGCTCACATCGAGTGACGCAGGTTTCACGTGTTTTGCGTGAAATTTTAACTTAGACTTCCCCGTTGTGGGCTCCGCGTGTTATTTTTATAGTTTCTTCAATTCTACCCTCACTACATCTTCTGTTGATCATTTCTCATTGGTCTTACATTCAAATATTTGCCGGTATTTTTGAATGTATCCAGTCTGGTGTCGTATCTCTTTCGCGCTCACTACTGACGCTATTGGTGATTGGTTCCCAAAGTGCGGGCGATAAATTTACGCGGTTGTCCGTTACACACCTTAAAAAATGACGCGACTTTCTAAAATCGTCATATTTACTGGCGTGACATCTTTTGTCTGTTGAAGGACACCGTACCGTTAACCTAACGGTATATAGGCGTTTTTTGCTAGTTTTACACTACAAAACAATTTATGCGTTTACGACATGTAGGGTGTCTTAGGTCTATTGTACATATTTTTGCCGGCGTCGGTCTGTCGCACTGCCGAGCCTCTTTAGATTCACTATTCAATTATAAATTTACTTAAAACTACGTACATTTCAATACTTTAATTTATCATATATGGTTATATTTATCATTAATATTTGCTTACTTATTATAGGTATTTACATACATATTAAATTATGATACAGTTATACAGTATCGTTTCATTTGTCCCCCGAAATGATTCCAATAATTGTTTTATATAATTTGTGGAATCATTTCGTATGCCTGTAACAGCACAACCATTCAATGAAATTTACACTTTTGGTATGACACACTTTAACAATACGGTCAAAACCGGTCCCCTTAGCTAGTCACTCTCGCTTTCGCTCGGAGGGTTTACGCGGTGATACATATCTTACCACCCTTACTTCTAATTTACATAACATTACTTTCTCATACCCTCGCTTACTCGCTACGTTAACACACATTTTAAACAATCACTATCACTTTCTAAGATTTAAGTTACTTTCTCTCCTTATCGTATAACATTCGATTACTATTTTTAAAATTTTGTCCATTTAGTTCTAACATCAAATTTCCTTGTATCTTCTTTACATACATAATATTTAAGTTATGTTAATTACATATAAATATTAATACACTTTATCCATATCAAGTTAAATTGATTACATAAATTTTTTTTTCATTAATTTTGTTACGTACAAAATGTTTCATATTAAGTTAAGTTGCATACAAATTTGTTTATGTTAAGGAATTTTAATATTATTTGTTTTCAAATTCCGTATTAATTATAATGACTCATCCATGGTAGTATGGCTTCATCTGCCTGACGTTGAAAATGCCTCGCACCGATTCAAGGTCGTCGACCTCAGCTACCACGTATGTTGCACCCCCTTTGACCTCCTTGACCTTGTATGGGCCTTCGTAGAGCTCACAAAATTTCGCAGTGATTTTATTTGTTAACTCAGAGATCGGGTTAGTTCTGATCAGCACCAGGTCTCCAATATTGAACTTCAGCTGCATTTTCCCTTCATTATGTTTCCTCGCTCTCTTCTCACCCTTTCTTTTCAAATTTTGGTAGAGTTCACCTGGGTTTACCTTCCTTTCGTCCTTCATCAGTTCTTTGTCAACGTACATCTCCCACACTCTTTTTGGTTTCCGACCCCAATGAGCCTGATGTGGTGTCATCTCGATTGTATCGTGATATGTTTCATTGATACACTTTTCTACCAATCGAATATATTTAGCCCACTTTGTGTGGTGTCCACCCACCAGTATTCGAAACATATTCCCTAGCTGTCTGTTTACCCTTTCCGCTAGGTTCGTACATGGGTTCCGAATAGCAGTGTACTTCGGTTTAATCCCATTTTATTTCTTTTTTTATTTTTATATATACATTCTCTAGAAATTGCATTAATCTGGGACCCAGTATCAAGTAAAGAAATAACCGGTACCCCATTTAGATATAACTCCACTTCCGGACATTTCAATCTTCGTGTTCTTATCGTCTCTTTATCCTCTTCTAATAGGTCATCCCTTACGTCTACAAATGTTGTGCTAATTTTCTTATAACTACGTACTAAATCTACCTTATCACTACGTGGAACCCTACTCAGTTTTTTGAATTAGGATATTGTGTATTTGGGCTTGTTGTTTGTCCTTGAGCTTGACTAGTACTTGCGACGGCGTTGACCTGCGCCTCGTATACGTGCTTCTGTGGTCCCTTGTTTACGTCCCGTCGACCGTGCTCATTATTATTCTGCACCCGGTTCCGCCATGAGTTATTACCGTTATCCGCCGGCCTTTCTGCCCTCCTATTCTGCCACGGGCGATTTGTACTCTCTTCTTCTCGTTTTACCTGCGGTCGTTCTACTGTATTCATACTTCGCATTGCTGTAAACTCCATCAATAACATTTGGAATTCGGCAATATTACTGACTCCTCTAGTGATAGTAGCGACAGCTATATCGTGGTGGTAATGGCGTGCTAACTTCCTTATCAGGTGTTGCTCAGATATGGGTGGAATCAGTTGACGATTTTGTAATATACATCTTTCCATGTATTGAACCATGCTCAATCCACTCTCATATCTGTATTTCCCGAATTCCAGCCGGTCACGCACCTCTTCTTGTACCATTTGGTTCCAATACTTCGCAATGAATGCGTTCTGGAACTCTTGAAATGTGTTAATATCATTTCGTATTAACCGCCACCATATCGCTGCTTCACATTCTAGATGTCTCGCGACCCAGTTTACCCCCTCGTTCGCGTAATACTCCTTCCGGATCTCCTCCAACTCCTTTATGAATTCCATGGGGTATTCCCCTTCCCCGTTGAACGACACACTCTTCAGATGCTCCACCGTGATACTGCGTTGCACTGGTACAGCTCCCAACTGCGCAAATCTCGCTCTCACGTCTTCCTTTACCTGAGTTAATCGTCCATCCACTTCTACACAATTATTTTCGTATCGTTCTGTGAGTCTTTGTATCTGCTCTGTAGTTACATCTCTTACCTCATTTATTTCACGGGTAACTTCTTGTCTGTGTTGCTGAACTTGGTCTTCTTGTTTCTTATTATTTCGATCTACCTTTTTAGTTAGCTTGTTAATTTCTAGTGCGACTTCTTCTCGCGTGTGCCGGATTATCTGTTCTTTTCTCTCCAGTTGTTCGTTCACGTGCGTTTGAAATGTTTTCATCTCTTCATTTACCACTTCCTTTGCTTCCGATCTCACTTTTGTTGATAATTCTTGGTTCTCGCGCCTAATCTCACTAAGCTGTTGTTCTACTTGCAATCTGTGCTCGTTTAACTGTTGTGTCATGTACTGTTCAATATCCGTCTTTAATTGTATATTGTTTTCATGCATGCTCTCTTTAACATCTTCAATTCTTTTTTCTAGCTGCTTGGTATTTTCTGCCAGTTTTTCCGTCAAGTGTTGCGTTAATTTTTCTTCCAATTTTTCCGTCCGTTTATTGTTTTCTGTCATTTGTTTTGTTAGTTTTCCTGTTGTCTGTTTATTGGTTTCCGTTATTTGTTGTTTTAATTGTTGTAGCATTGTGACTATGTCCATGTTTGTTATTGTATGTTGTGTTGCGCTGGTTACGTTTTCTTCTGCCCGTCCCCTTGCCTCTGAAGGAACCGGTGCGGTTTCGTTATCGGTTAGTTCGTCAAGTATTCCCGTCTCTCCCATCTGGTTATTAACTTCGAACTCCCCTTCATCACTATCATTGGTAATATAGTTACTTGCCATTTTTACTTCACTATTTATATGTCTATTAAAATTCCTTAATTCTCTAGTTTTACTTCTAGTTAACATTAATTTTAAATTTTTATATTCTATTTCTTATTCTCTACTCATCTCATTTTACCGAGCTTACCTAATTTTATAATCAAGCTCCACTAGTTGGGCGGCAAATATAAGGATTCTTTAAGCTCCACGTTTTTTTTGTGGCGTCAATTATGATTATTATTTTGAAAGAGCTCCACTCAAATTTATATTACTAATTATTACTTGGGCGCCAGAGCAGGAGATCTCAGGTTTGTTTATGAAATAATAACAAACTGTTCAGATACTAATATTTGTATTGTTAGATTCTTATCATTTAATAAATCTGAAACATAATCATTTATATCAACCTTATTCAATAATAACACCAAAATAGTATTAATAATTCTAGTTACGCTTCTTTTTGAATTTATATTATTTAAATAACATTCATAGGAGTTCTTAGTATATTCAATTTACTCCACTAACAAATTTAAATCATCGCTATCAATCAAACACACATATATGTATATCATCAATTCTTAACTGCTACGACTTCTATACTATTCAATATATATTTAATTATTTAATTCATCTATCATTTCAATAATTATTAGTATTGGTTTCTTACTTTACTATATCATAATTCACCCAAACATGTCATCTAGCATAAATTGAATGTTTAGTATCTGAACATCGTGGGTCTTTTTAAAATGAGATGAGTTTATTGAGATATTAAATTTATGTTAATTGATTGTATTGTAATTTATAAGTGAGATATTGTTACTTGTGGCAGGATTCCTGACAGGCGAATGACGAATTGTATTCTTGCGTTAACTATCACACCACACTTTCACTGATCACGCTTTATTAACTTTCTTTAACCACATCACACGCTCGCGTTATTACCATACGTCACGCACAAATGAATAATATACTTTTGTTGCAAATTACGCGCACAATTTAAATAGCTTCTTGTCCACACGTACTTTCGCGCACATATTTAAATAAAACTTCTTGATGACTGATACTATTAAACCGAGAGAATATTGATTTGAACTTTGAGTAATTTAATTTGCTCACATCGAGTGACGCAGGTTTCACGTGTTTTGCGTGAAATTTTAACTTAGACTTCCCCGTTGTGGGCTCCGCGTGTTATTTTTATAGTTTCTTCAATTCTACCCTCACTACATCTTCTGTTGATCATTTCTCATTGGTCTTACATTCAAATATTTGCCGGTATTTTTGAATGTATCCAGTCTGGTGTCGTATCTCTTTCGCGCTCACTACTGACGCTATTGGTGATTGGTTCCCAAAGTGCGGGCGATAATTTTACGCGGTTGTCCGTTACACACCTTAAAAAATGACGCGACTTTCTAAAATCGTCATATTTACTGGCGTGGCATCTTTTGTCTGTTGAAGGACACCGTACCGTTAACCTAACGGTATATAGGCGTTTTTTGCTAATTTTACACTACAAAACAATTTATGCGTTTACGACATGTAGGGTGTCTTAGGTCTATTGTACATATTGTTGCCGGCGTCGGTCTGTCGCACTGCCGAGCCTCTTTAGGTTCACTATTCAATTATAAATTTACTTAAAACTACGTACATTTCAATACTTTAATTTATCATATATGGTTATATTTATCATTAATATTTGCTTACTTATTATAGGTATTTACATACATATTAAATTATGATACAGTTATACAGTATCGTTTCATAAGTACGCACATCTTAACGATTGTCGTGTTTATTAGGCATTCCCTTTGAAAACATTAAATGTTACCGACGGAACCATAAAACGCTGGTGTCGAAAGCATTTATACTGTCACTGGTAAAGCAGAATATTTGAAAAGCACTAGACATACGAGGACTGTTCAATAGAAACACGTTTAGAGGCTGTAAAGCATTTTTAATCAACGATTTTAAAAGGAGTCTCCATTAACATTACGGCATGAATCCCACTGTTGCACTAATCTGTAGATTCCGTGTTGGTAAAATTCTTGCGGCTGTTTGCGGAACCATTCGCTAACAGCAAACTCTACCTCAGAGTCGGATTTGAACTTTTAGTGATTTCTTTAATATGCCAAAAACATGATAATCGCCCGGGGACAAGTCGGGGCTGTAAGGTGGATGTTGTAAAACTTCCCACTTTATACGACCAAGCAGATCTTGAATCGTCTGGGCTACATGGGATCGAGCATTATCATGCAGAAGAATGACACCATTTGTGAGCTTACCGGGACGTTTATTCTTGATGCCGACCCGTAAGCGTTTTAAGCTGTCTGCATATCGCTCAGCATTGATATTGACACTAGGTTCTTTCAAATCTAAGAGCAGCACACCGTGATAATAAAAAAATACGGTCACCATTACTTTTCCTGCCGAAGGTAGGGACCGACATTTTTTCGCCTTTGGAGATTGTGCATACTTCCACCGCATACTCTGACGTTTGGATTCCGGTTCGTAGTGATAACACCAAAACTCATCACCGGCAACAAATTAGTGTAGAAAGGCATTACCTTGTTGTTGATAGCGCATCAGATGCTGTAATCAGTAAGCAGTCGTGGAATCCACTGAACAGCAACTTTGTGATAGTGAAGACTATGAATGATGGAATGAACAGTTCCCACGCTGATGCTCTACATTTGAGAAAGTTGTCTAACTTTGATGCGCCTATTTGCCCGTAAGGCAGTTTCCAGTTGTCTCACATTTTCATCTGATGCTGCAATACGTACAGGTCCGGGACGGGCCAAATCTTTAGTGGATTCTCTTCCTTGTCAAAATTTATTGCACCATTCAACCACTGCCGTATGAGATTAACTATAGTCACCAGATTATCTTTGGACGGATTTTCTATCATAGATGCTATTTTTCAACCCGATCGCAACGCTTAGAAAAGAGCAAACCGCAAATATTTTTTACAGACGCGTCACTAGTACTTAAACAGACAATTAAACAAATGAATTCCGTTGCCATGACGACGAAGTCAAGGCTGCGCAGATCAAACGTGTTTCTATTGAACAATCCTCGTAATTTTTTGTATGCCATTACAAACAAGGCTTAACGCATAGTCACTCATATTGCACACTAGTTATAAAACTTCTTTTAACAGTTTAATGACATGATTTTGTCGAAACTCAGAACCTTGTTAATTTTTTTATTTGTCAAAATTAGTTGTAAAATTTTAAAGTTTTACGTCTGAAATACGGTTTTCATTACGTCCGTTAGATAATTTGTAATAATTTTGATAATCTGAGTCATTCTAATCATGCATATAAGTGATTTTTGGTTCCAATTATTCAGAGTTATGAATACTTGCAACGTTTAACTTAATACCAAATCTGGGAATACCTGGAATCTGGGATTGTCCTCAGAAGCTGTGAGTGGCGGTTGAAAGACCCTGTTGTAAGACTTGACAATTATGTCGTCTTTCAAACAGCAAAATTTATTTCTATACTTGGTCCGATTGTCGAGAGCATTAGGAAGCAATGTTCATTCATTTTAAACGCGAACTGCTGTCAAGTCTTACAACAAGGTCAGGTCTTGAGACCTGTGGCTGTCAGATTTTACAACAGGGTTTTTACCGCCCCTCACAGCTTCTGAGGACAATCCAACATTCCAGGGGTCGAAATCGAAACATCAACTGACAAAACATTACGATGGAAGCGTTCCAAATAGAGGATTCACTTGTTTCTTCTTGTTTCAAATCTTAGTTGAAACTGCTGAATGAGGTAAAGCTAATCTTGTACGGTGTACGAAAACATTAGTGTAGGATCCGTCGTCGGTAGGCGGTTAACAAATTCATTCCCTTATAAACCAAAAGGTTGTGTAGTTTACTTATAAAGGTATTCAAACCTTATTAATGTATTGACTATTTCAGAAGATATATAAATTATGTTCCAGTTCCATTGCAGTTAATGGTTTTATTATGAACCAAAACTAGCGAACAAGTATAATACACTGAAATTAACACGTATGATTGCGATGAACCATATTTTTGTATAATAAAATGTCGGCCTATATTAATATGTACTTTGACAAAATCACTAATAGGAAGAATGATATGCCTTGTAGACGACAGTAGACTACAAATGTTCGACGGTTAACTGAACCCAAAGCGGTGAGTACATTCTCATCAACTACTGAAAACTGCTTTCATTTAAATACGTGAATAGTTTCGGTTGAGTAATATAGATATTTTGAATTATTATTTACAAGAGTGCTTCTAGAAATAACAAATATTATCAACATAGGCCGAGCGATGACACCATAAGCAGTGAAATAATTATTATTTGACGGGAATAGTAAACATTTGTTTACAGTTACTGTTTCGAATTAAAAAATCTACTTGTAATTACTGTGTGCTATTTATATATAATTATACAGCAAACTTAATCCTACACAGTACTCTTGTAGAACTCTTGTACTCTTGTATTTAATACTCTTGTAGGAACTGTTTCTAACTAACACTGAAAAAACTATTAAGCAAAATACCTATATTTAAAAGTAAATTACAACATCTTAAGATTTACTTGACATGAAAACTGGATTTAAAAATTAGTTTTAGGTAACCAGTGGCATAAAAACACTTAGTGTAATTAATTAGTGGATTCGTTAATTAGTGAGGGCGACTCTGGCTGCCTTTCCTATAATACAGAGGTCTCGTCTGGCATGTCTGCGCTAGATAAGTAAGTAACAAAGGCACATTTATACTACACCTCACATAACTCTACACCGTCATCTCACGCGGTTACTAGGTGGAAGAATTCTCTCTGCCGGTGGTGCAAAGTGAGTTGTTCCGTGGCAAGAAGACGCAAGACGCAACTCTTCGCGGGTTTAATCCTTGAAGGGAAAGAAGACCAACAACAACAAGGCTGAGTTATTTACGGTGTGTCATGCACAAAATATTCGTTATGTCCGGAAACCGTTTTCCGATTAAAACTATTTTTAAAATAAAATTAATTCCTACGTTTATACTAAAATCGCTTTACTGACACATTAAACCTATCTGTTACGGAACGTATTTTAATCAGATAGTAAAACTATGAAGTCGTGGAAACTTTTACAATGTATTTTAAACTCCATAAAAAAAGAATTTATTTTTGTAAATACTCTATTGTACCTTTTTGTCACGATGCTCTTCAAACTTTTAAATATCTTAAAAGCTAGCAAAAAAACAATCTCTTTACCAATATTCCAAAATAGCAAAGATTCCGCGTACAAGGAAGAGTAATTGAAGTATTCTTCAGGATAACGAATTTTTCAGGACGATTAGTAACGCGTTTTCTCCTATTTAAAATAAATGGGCACTGCTTCCTAATGCTCTCGACAGTCGTAACAAGTACTGAAATAAATTTTTCTGTTTGAAAGGCGACAGTTTAGGTCTCATACGATTATGAGTAATCACACACACACAACGAAAGTATTAGAGACGTTATCAATGCCTTCCTCCTGAACAGACCTCAAAGGAAACATCATGACTGTCTGTCAGGTAGGTTGTGAAATGTCTTATACAGCTTGCCAAATTGTACGCATTGTTGCAGCGGGGAGAGTGGGGAGTGAGTAACCTCGTCTTAGACCACTTGCGTCTAGTTGCACCACGACTGAGGCAGATGAGCAAACCAGTGAGATGTGAGGACCGAGTAACCAAACAGTTACCTTCGTTTAGTTACACGTTAGGTGAAGAGATAAAGTAGGCGGCAACTTCTTTTAGAGTTTAGGTGAATTAACAAGGCAAGATGACAATAATTGCTTTAATAGTGTGTGTTAATATATCAAATTTGTTTAACGTGCCAACTCAAGCTACAATTAACAAATACAATAAGCCTTTGAGTTACACGTTAAAACGATTTATTTCACTCACAAAATGTTTGGCTCATATCAGTAACAATACTGAATTACTCGTAGTATGAATACGGTACAGTAGGTTACACTGTACAGGATAATCCACACATTTTACTGCAAAATCTGATTAAATTCACTTTCTCGATAGTCTGACAAGAACGTAACTGGTCGTCTAAAAACTGTGTATAGGGTAGGCCTGCTAAGTTTCTGTGTAGACTACGATAATTCAATAATAGCTTTCTTCTCGCTCATTCAGGTGTTAAATTTTGTTTTGTTCTGTTAATGCGCAAGTGATTTTGTTAATTTTTAATGCTGACTGTAGTTTACGTGCATATATTGATCTACTTTCCTTTAAACGTCTTTTCATAATTAAACAAAGTTTGAATTAATTGCACAATTCTTAGTTAATACGTAAGTTGTTATCATAAATATCAAAGTACTTGCTCCTGTTTTTTTTTTTTTTGTAATATCTGTGTCATTTTAAAAAGGTTTAAGTTTTTATTTTATTACTACTTTGCATCTACAGACTACATAAATTACTATATTTCTAATATTTGTAAGAGATGATCGTGTTATCCTCTGACAACTTACTTTTACAGTACAGTACTGGAATTCAGGTTTCTGCGTTTTATTAGAGTAAAGTCGATTAACCTGAGTTATTCAACTTTGCCGCGAAACGTATTTCTTCCGTAACGAAAGCTTTTGGTGCATTTAGATTTGTTCAGAAAGTGGGATGTAAAAAATAAGAGTTGTTCAAATGTTAAATTTGTTATGTTTGATAATTTTTTTTAATTTGAGAAAATAGGGATCATTTTACTGGAAATAATTAATACATCAAATGATTAAAACATTCACGGACGGAGTCGATTTCCATAAAATATCTTACTTCAGAGCTGTTGGGACGTGGTCGAGTCTTATGACTGCCGAACTTCGTCATTTGCTGGAGGAAGACCACTGAAGGTGGGTGGATACTGTGGAAGCAGTAGAAACGTTTGGTAACCACAAGAGTGGACTAAGGCCTACAGCCCGGATGTAAAATATTTTATGGGCAACTGATATAGGTATGACACTGGTTACAAGTATTATTATGCTGGTTTATTTGTTTCTTCTAAATGTGTTTAGGGAAAAACAAATTTTATGTCGTAAGCGAAATGTGCAGAAAAATGGAATAGCACATCTGTAGCGTAAGTAAGGATATATGGGGACCCGCGAGGACCCGTCTATCAACGTCCAATATGTCATGTGAATTTTTATTATTCATTAGATCCTTAATTTTGTAGTGACCGTCAGTCAATGAATTTTTCGGTGAAGGGTTTGTGAGGATCGGCCAAAAATATAACACAAATTTTAACTTATTTGTGTCGACGTTTCGACAATGTTTATTGTCATCATCAGGACAATTGTTGCTGACGCCCAACACACAATACAACACAAAACAAGAGTTGTGTATTGGGCGTCAGCAACAATTGTCCTGATGATGACAATAAACAATGTCGAAACGTCGACACAAATAAGTTAAAATTTGTGTTATATTTTTGACCGATCCTCACAAACCCTTCACCGAAAAATGTATTATTAATCTGTAACTCGTTTTATTCATGGTATTAATCTGTTTTATTTATTGACAGATGTGTTTTATTGATGGTATAAACACACCCATTGCAGCTAATTTAATAAGGCAATTTAAAAAATTAGTCATTACTAATCTGTAGTTGAACCGTCATCATCATTTTGGCGCTATAGCCAGTTGAGAGCCAATGCCTTGTCGGCTACTTGTTTCTGCCATTCGTCTCTCGAAGCTATCAGACGCCTCCAGCTAACAAAGCCTCGGGCTTCGTAATGTTTTTTATCGTAATGATAGAAAAACAACTGATTTTTTCGTTCTTATGAAACATTTGCAAAATCACCTCACAAACTTTCTCTCTTTACAAAATATATTAACAAAAATTAAATGTGAAGAAAAGAAAATGTAAATAAATAATTAATTCAAACACTTTTTGCTACAGTCTCTTTCTTGATGTATATAATATATTTAAAATTTATATTTACTTTACCTCAAGATGTTATTTTTCCCCTTATTTGGAACATGTTCCGGGATCCTTAGTGATCCCATCATCAGACTTTGTAATTTTGAATCTTGTGGATTACCTATGTGCTGGTCGGCTGTTGTTATGGCTTCCCATTGGGTTTTGGTTTTTTAAATTGTTATTATTGTGTGTGATTGTGGTGTATATATTAGTATTTTGTGTATTTCCGATGTTGTGTGCTTTGAAAATTGTATCATGTTTTGTATTGATTTGTATTTGTTCAGGTATTAGTTTGTTTTGTGTTTTTATATTTGTAAATTTTCCCAAATGTTCATCATGGTGCCTTTGTGTGGTATGTGTTTTATTAGTGTCATGCTGGTTATGTCTAGGAATTCATGTACAGTGTTTATTGCATATGTTGCCAAATTATAAATCTAATTCCCGAATACCAGAAATGTATAAATCTAATTTCCCAAATAAGAAAAAAATAACATCTTGAGGTAAAGTTAATATAAATTTTAAATATACAATAAATAATTACATTCATATATGCTACTTTCTGCCTTTACAAAAGATATTAACAAAAATTAAATGTGAACAAATAAAAATATAAATAAATAAGTACATTCATATATGCTAAGTTTCTTCTTGTATATGTATTTTTTATATTATTATTAATAATAACAAAAGTTTTGTACAAGAATATACTTTTATTTTTTTGTAAATTTTAATGTTTTAATAGTTTTCAACTATCAGATTTACAAATTTGAAACCGAATCAGATTTACCGAATTTCAGTTTTAGAGTTTTATTTTAACTTTGTTAGCAATATTTCGATTCTATGAAAACAATGCTATTTTTATTTCTAGATGAATACAACTGTTATAATATATGATTTTTGTGGCAAAGAATTCAGTAGGAAGAGTTACTGTAAACAGCACTTTAAAAACGTTCACAGAAAAAAATGCTGAAGGTGAGATAATTGAAGAAGCAACATTTAAAACTAATAAATTTACGTGCTTTATGTGCATTACAGCATGAAAAAAAGTAATTTACAAGGATACATAAATGCATTTCGTTCATCAGAGGCAACAAAAACTTATAACTATGTATGCGCACTTTTAAAAATATTCACCACAGTAATTTAAAACGTCACATTTTAAAACCATGTAAAGAACCCTCAGCACAAATGTTTGAGTGTAGTATGTGCAGTGCTAAATATAAACATAAATATGGCCTTAGATATCATGAAAGGAAATATCATCAATTTGAGAAACTCTATTTTGTGATTGAGAGAAAATGCCCTATTTATAAATTTACAATGCGCGGACAGAATAAAGAAAACGTTTAAAAATATTTTTAAAATCCACATGCTGTTTGTAATGTAGCTGGAACGACTTAACTTTGATTCTGTAAAAGAATTCAATGCGTGGAAACAAGTTATTGAGGAAAAATAAGAGTTTTTTAAGAAAGACTCGTCATCAAATGTGTCTATACCATAGGTACCGTTTCTACAAAAAACGAGTCTTAACAAATGCTACATGGAAAATCGTGGGCTCTTGTAAAATCAACGCTTTTGCCTGGCAATTTATCAAAGTTAAAAAGCTCAAAAATGACACTGTAAATGTATTATACGTACCTTTCTACACATGTTGGTCAAAAAAATGAATAGCAGCATATTCATTTAACAAAGGAAGAGAGAGCGAGAGAGAGAGAGAGAGAGAGAGAGAGAGAGAGAGAGAGAGCGCGCATGCAACGCAGTTAGCAAGTAAGACACGTAACGAGGAAATTTTAAAAGGCGCCTGGTGTTCTATATCAAACTGTGATCTCCAAAGAATTCATATGATAAACAAGAAATATATTATAAATATTGGAAAACGCTTCCACCTGAATGTCGAAGCAGTAAAACATCCATCTGATCCAGTAAGCATCGAAGGTAGGGTACGAGATCTCAAGACGTCAGTAGATACTGCCTTGCCTTGCTAGTTTATAAGCCTCAAGGTGTAATTACTTTAAGATTTCTAAGCTAAAAGAAGACGATTTTCGTTAACATTTTGTATGACTAAAGCTCAAAAGAATATTTTTTATAAATATAGTAATGCTTCTTCATATATTGATGGAACGCATTGACGGCCTGACCGCAGTTATATACACTTCGAACAATGGATAAAATCAGAGAGGAATTTCCTGTTGCTTTCATGATTACAAACAGAGGGGATCAACCATTCTAAGATTTTTTTTTATCAAATAAAAACTTCATTCGGATGTATTAAAACTCATACATTTATGCCTGATATGGAAGATGCATTCTCTTCTGCATGGTGGAAAACTATGGGGCCTTCAAACAAGCGTATTTATTGTACGTGGCATGTTCTAAAGGTATTGAGGACCAATGTAAATAGCAAAATCAAAACAAACGAAATACGCGGCAAGGTTTATAAAATGTTACAGACACTGTTGTATGAATTAGAACTAAACGCTATAAAATAATGTTCCATCAAATCTTTAAAATATTGTCAAATAATAAAGAATCATTCGTTTTAAGAGTATATGAAAAAACATTACAAAAATAACGAACAACAAAGATTCTGGGCCAACTGTTTACGAATCAATTTAGACATAAATATTAATATATTAATAGCCAATTTGGGTTGTCGGTACTGAACGGGGCCGTAGTCGTCCGCTTACACGCTCGTACCCTTCACTTCAAAAAAGGTTATTTTTATGGCCACTAAAAAGGTGTATCTATTGTTAAGAGGGTTTTACAGTAGACCTACTGCGGCGGCCCCGTCCAGCGGATTGAGTGGCATTTTCCGTTGCATGTAACTTTAGTTGGCTCAACTCATTTATTTTATTAACATTATGTCATATATTAATGATAAAATTTTCGTTATATAATAATAATAAGTATTATTATTTTATTGTTAATACTCATTATTATTACTGTTATTAATGATAATGGTGATTATTATTTATTTATAGGCCTAATTTAGAACTAAAATATTTCTGCCATTTTTTTGATAAGAGAAATCTAATTTTGTTCACATAACATTATTACACAGACTGCGACATCTTTCAAAGGACCGGGATCCTTCCTACCCGTCGCCTCATGTCTTTTTTTAATTTTTGACCAGTGGCTCTTGATGTTCTGTGTATGAATGTTCATGTCACTGCAGGATACAGAGTTCAGCGACTGCTAACTCGCAAATGAGTACAATCTTTACTTTGTAGAGAATTGTAGCTCCTCCACAAGTTCGTAATTATAGTAAACTCGAAAACTTGGGTTCCAGCGAAAAAACATCCGAGCTGGGTAGAGACATCGTAGATGAGATTCTTGCTATCTGTTAAAAGCTGCGAGAAGATCGCAGCATCCCGTTTATTTACATCTTTCAGGAAGAATTTTTTACTCCTTCTGTCTATCTCTCCGATTACAAACCGAATTACACACCAGTCGATCCCCGTTAAACTTTCTCTTGCGGAACGCACTTTCGTTATTACCACTGTGTGACCAACACCAATAATTTTTGTACTGTTCTGTGACAAAAATATAGTTAATATTTTCCGAAGCCGGAAATTAATTTTCTTATCCTTTTCGTATTTAATTCGGTTTCTTTTGTAATTATAGAAATCGGGTATTAAAAATCCACGCAAGCAAAACGCACTACACGGGTTCTGTTGGATTCCGCCCTATGCCAAGAAACGTATTGTCTCGCTCGCAGATTCTTTTTGATCTACATTGGTTTGTCCCGCATCTGTATATCACATTTTTATTAAAACCTTTGTTGAGATACATTTTACCCCACACTTCAAACATTCAATCCTGTTGCGTGTAATGTTTCAGTCTGTCATACATTTCCTTATTCCGTTGTTCCTCACGTAATATCTCAAAGAATTAATACTTTTAAAATACAACACAGAAAATAATATAAACTCTTGAAACTTGGAATGTGATTATGACTTTAAATATAAAAATAGCTGCTCGTGATTGTTATAGTATCTCACGTGTTGTACTTATGAGCAAAAATAGTAATGCTGGGTGTAGTGGGGAAGGGGAGGCTGGAATCCCACTTATTCTACCAACGTGGCCAGTCTGGCGGACGGTTACCGCCCCATCCAGTACCGAAACCCTTATACTTTATGTCTATAGTTATGCATAATCCCTACTTTAACACACGGAGCTAACTCAGGAATATTGTGATTAATTCAGTTAAATGATTATTTAACTTGGCTGACACTGGTAATAGCATTGGCGGAAGGAATTGACCCCCCTGATTCGCCGATTCGCCCCCGTAGTTATGCCAGTGCGTCAGAATAATACTGAGTAACCAGCAGCATATAATGGATAATCTGAGCACTTGGAATACTGTAAACCTAGACAGTCATAAACGTATATGCATTTTGGAATAAAATAACTGAATATTCTCTAAAAATGAAATAGTGAATTCTTTGGTGTTAACAAAATTAAATTTCTCTTATCAAAAAAATGAAATAATTATTTTGTGTTAAATTAGGCCTATGAATCATCATTATTATTATTATCACTATTACTATTATAAAACTATTAATATATACATTAATATATTACATAATATTATATATAATCGTGCGCTATTAATATTATATAATAATAAAATAAATGTTTTTGAACAAACTAAAGTTATATGCAACGGAAAATGCCACTCAATCCGCTGGACGGGGCCGCCGCAGTAGTTCTACTGTAAAACCCTCTTAACAATAGATGCACCTTTTTAGTGGCCATAAAAACAACCTTTCTTGAAGTACCGACAACCCGCCAATTTTAACAGAGTATTGAAGTATTGTTATCTTAAGACAAAACGTGTCAGACTATTATGCAAAATTATGTGGCAGAAATATCTTATCTTAATTTATCTTAATTAGTTCTAAAACCACTTCAAATGTGTGTTTTCCAAATTATTCTTTTTACAGTAATTTAAAAATAAATATATTAACTTCTCGTAAAACCTGATAATTTTATATTGTTGAAATTGCCATCTACCGAGCTATTAGACCGTGATCTACTGCTTTTAAAATACAACACAGAAAATAATAAAAACTCTTGAAACTTTGAATGTGATTATGAACTTTTTTTAATGCAGTTTTACAATCTACTCATTTCACAGAGTAATAAGTAAAAGTGATGTACAAGTCGTCACTTGAGGTGGGAACCATCCAGTGATGATTATCACGTTCACCGGGTCAGGTCATCTGGCCACTGTCTCTTCAACCTTCTTACATCCAGTGATAGATTGAGGAGCTCGTTGATTAGGTTATTGCTGTGTCCTATGTTGCGGTTCCTGTACTTAGCGGGGTGCATCTTGATGACATCAGAAATGTATGGAATGTTAAGGTCTTTGTGAAGAGTATAATTAGAGATGAACCAGGGAGCATTCGTTATGCAGCGCAAGATTTTTGACTGAACTGTCTCCAGAATCGTTGTGTTAGAAGGTTTAGAGCAGCCCCACAATTCTATACCGTAAGTCCAGATTGGTCTGAGCACAGCTTTATATATGATGACTTTGTTTGTGAGAGATAGTTGAGATTTTCTACCTATCAGCCAGTACATTTGCCTAGCTTTTAAGGTGAGTTGTTGTTTCTTAGCCTGAATGTGGGCTTTCCATGTTAATTTGTCGTCCAAATGCAGCCCGAGGAATTTAACTTTGATTTTATAGGTATGGGGGCATCGTTTATGGTAACTTGTGGACAAGAGCTACGTTTCATGGTGAAGGTTATTTGAGTGGATTTTGCAGAATTAACTCGAATCCACCACCGCTGGAACCAATCTTGCAGGAGGTAAAGATGGCTTTGCAGTTTCTTAGAGGCTCGTTCGGGGTTGGAATCTACTGCGAGGATAGCGGTATCATCAGCGAAGGTGGCGATGGTAGTGTAGTCTGTCATAGATAGGTCAGCAGTAAATATAAGATATAAGTACGGCCCCAGAACGCTGAGCAAAAATAGTAATGCTGAATGTAGGAGTAGTGGGGAAGGGGAGGGTGGAATGCCACTTATTCCACCAACGTGGCCCGTCTGGCGGACGGTTACCGCCCCATCCAGTACCGAAACCCTTATACTTTATTTCTATAGTTATGCATAATCCCTACTTTAACACACGGAGCTAACTCAGGAATATTGTGATTAATTCATTTAAGTGATTATTTAACTTGGCTGACACTGGAAAAAGCATTGGAGGAAGGAATTGACCTCCCTGATTCGCCCCCGTAGTTATGCCACTGCGTCAGAATAATACTGAGTAACCAGCAGCATATAATGGATAATCTGAGCACTTGGAATACTGTAAACCTAGACAGTCATAAACGTATATGCATTTTGGAATAAAATAACTGAATATTCTATAAAAATAAAATAGTGAATTCTTTGGTGTTAACAAAAATAAATTTCTCTTATCAAAAAAATGGAATCATTATTTTGTGTTAAATTAGGCCTATGAATAATTAATCATGATCATCATTATTATTATTACTATTATAAAACTGTATTAATATTTACATTAATATATTACATAATGTTATATATAATCGTGCGCTATTAATATTATATAATAATAAAATAAATGTTTTTGAACGAACTAAAGTTATATGCAACGAAAAATGCCACTCAATCCGCTGGACGGGGCCACTGCAGTAAGTCTACTGTAAAACCCTCTTAACAATAGACGCACCTTTTTAGTGGCCATAAAAATAACCTTTCTTGAAGTGAAGTGTACGAGCATGTAAGCGGACGATTACGGCCCCGTTCAATACCGACAAACCCGTTTTACCTTATAGCCTGAACCGGTTTTCGCTTTTAAAAAGCTTCTTCAAAGGCTGGGAGCACTGTCCGTCTTGTTGTTGGCGACGGTATCGACTTTTGAAAGATCGATATTGCTTGTGTGTGTGTGCGTGTGTGTGTGTGCGCGTGCGTGCGTGCGTGCGTGCGTGCGTGTGTGTGTGTGTGTGTGTGTGTGTGTGTGTGGGTTGTGATATGTTCGAATAATGCGTGTGATTTTAATTGTCTGCTCGTTAAGATATCGTTTTTATGTTTTCGTGTGTTTGTATGTTTCCATTTGTTCTAGATTGTCTGTACGTGTAGAATGTCCATGTTATAGTCATTGTTTTTGTATGTGTGGTTTGCTTTAATGAGGTGGTTTGCAAAAGTAGATTCGGTAGTGGAGTATAATGCCTTTGTGTGTTCAATGTATCTCTGTTTGAAGCAACGTCCTGTCTGGCCTATTTAGAATTTGTTGCAATCTAAGCAATTTAATTTGTAAACACCAGGTAGATCGAATTTGTTTTGTGCTTTGTGTGTGTTTTGATATTGTGTGTTCTGTTTTGTTAGTAGTTTTGTATGCAATTCTGTATCCTGCCTTTGACTGATTTACTTGAAATTTATTTTATTGATTTATTTATTCGTTTGAAACGACTCTTTCAAACACTATTAACTGTGGGGTCATATCCAATCGCACTCGGTGGGGCCACATCACACTGGGTTGCTCATCTGCCTCGGACGTCGCGCTAGTCGTGCGTAATCTGTTGTACACTAGTCGTCTTTGTAATCTGTCAGGAGTTGGTTCCGAATTACCGTTGCGTTATATTTTATAAATTTTCAATGCCTCAACCAAGATCTTCTTGCCGCTGCGGAAAAGCAGTTACCGTTAAAAAGGCAAAGCAAGTGTATAATTCAGTTTCAAGAGACAATCTTAAAATGACTCGCTCAGAAATTTTAAATAAAGTAGCTAACTTGTGCTATTTATTCCTTCAGGAAAACATATACAATATAACATATCATTTTCATGATACTTATTAAATGTTGCCACATTTTAGAGCATTATTAACTGTTGTAAAAACTGAACATGCCGAAATTAAATTTGATTTTTCACATGAAACTGTTAGAAATTGTTTAAAAATTATGGTGTTTAGATGTACTCATACACATACATATACACATAAACTGTCTTATATAAGATCATCTATACAGTTCACCCACATAAAAAATATTATTTAGTCTGATAGATATCTAAGTATTTCTATAAAATGAAGTTGTTCAAAGTACAAAGATTAATAGGCCCAATGATACGTGCAGGCAGTGACAAAGGAGAGATGTTTCAAGTGTGCTTTTAACCACGCCAACGTTCTGGCGACTATCGCGAAGTAATTAATTCAGAAAATTACAAAAAAATGGCTGTAAATGAAACTTAATTCAAACCTACTACCACCGTCTGTTTTAGTGGTAGATAAGCAGTTATTACCACAATAAGAAGTTACACAAAGTGCCAACTTGCACTTACAAAAAGTCAAAAATGTTAGTGTGATTGCGAAACAGAAATATTCTTTGTAGTAAAAATGTGGATAATTCTGGACAGTACCGGTGCCTCTTAATAAAAACCACCAATGCAAATTGTGAAGAGTTCCACACAGATTCTATTTTCGAACAATACGGTCACAGTGTTCTCAGATTACTCCCTTATCATTCGGAACGGCAATACCATAGAACTTACTCGGGCAAGGCTAAAAACACAAAATAACGACTCGTAACGTATCTTCCCAACTGAATGTGGTTCATAAAATGATTGAACGGGTTTTTTCTGGAACTGACAAGTGAAGATTGGAAAATTCGTGTGATCATGGTGTCAAGTGTGAAAACATGAATATAGATAGAGAAAGGATAACGGACGTTCAAACGGAAGACTCGATGACAACAGTGGCACTATTGAAAATGAATCTGACATTTCGTTGGTTAAGATGATCCGGACGATACCTTGGGAGGAATCGAACCACTTCATTAATACAACCAAGATAAATATTACATTATAAGACTCGATGACAACAGCGACACTATTGAAAATGAATCTGACATTTCGTTGGTTAAGATGATCCGGACGATACCTTGGGTGGAATCGAACCACTTCATTAATACAACCAAGATAAATATCACATTATAAGACTCGATGACAACAGCGACACTATTGAAAATGAATCTGACATTTCGTTGGTTAAGATGATCCGGACGATACCTTGGGTGGAATCGAACCACTACATTAATACAACCAAGATAAATATTACATTATAAGACTCGATGACAACAGCGACACTATTGAAAATGAATCTGACATTTCGTTGGTTAAGATGATCCGGACGATACCTTGGGTGGAATCGAACCACTTCATTAATACAACCAAGATAACCGGACTATACCTTGGGTGGAATCGAACCACTTCATTAATACAACCAAGATAAATATTACATTTTCATTAAGTTTTTACTATAAAGCGCTTCAAACCAGTCTTTAATTTTTCAACGTGACGCAAAACAGATACAACGTTGCCTTTGTAAGTTCACCATCCCCACCAACATTGTCGTGTATCCCACCTTTCTCCTTACCAGCGCACATCACGTTGTACCTCTGTGCAGTTCATTAGTACTCAATAATCAGAAAACTAATATATAAAGAAGTCAAGAGTACAAATGATCTGGGATTTTGTTCTAGCGGGATTTCAAATAAGCCGGCCATCGGATAACATTCGTTTACCAGTCGAACAAACAAAATAGACAATAAACTGTATTAAAAACAATGTATGGTTTTATTAAAAACGATGAACAAAATGTACGCTGCTAATTATATTACTGGTTGACATAATTAAAATCGTGTAAATTTTCATGTGCAAAAGCCATGTGACCAATCAGTTAATTCCACCATTATTTGTTTTGAAACAAAAATTATATTAAACATTCATTCTAACACAAACAGGTTGATAGAGAGAGAGAGAGAGAGAGAGAGAGAGAGAGAGAGAGAGAGAGAGAGAGAGAGTGTGAGCGAGGGTGTAGGGAGGGGGTAGACAGACCGACAGGCTTTGCAAAACTTATAAATAATTTTTTGAAGATCTTTTTCATCCCGTTATTCTGAACACTTAAAAGTTCTAACCAACAACAATATACACTCCGCATTTGCCACACACATACACACAGAAAACCACAGTTACACCAACATAGACACTAATCTCGAAATTTTACATTACTTACCTAAAGGTCGAAAACTCAACACAACTGAACAATACGAAATATATAAACACCACACAACACAACCAAACAACATACTTAACGATCAATTACAATATAAATCACATACACGTTTTGACACAATTTTACAAAAAACAAACATCAAGTTGAATCCCTGCGCCAATCGCCTTCCTCCACACACCACCCCCACTACACCTTCCACACAACAACCGTTACGAAATGATGGCAGTCTGACTAAAAGCTGAAGAAGGCGGATACGTACGCCGAAACGCGTCCGACGAAAAAAGTAAGTTTTCACAAGAAAAAGTTCATTTTTAGATAAGTGTTAGTGCTGTGAAAGAAGAGATGAACAATCAAGACAATTATAAATAATATTAACCAAATGCCTATGACTGGGAACATTTAAGAATTTAAACACATTGTTTTTATTCAACCGGTACATACATAAAGCTATTTTGGATAGAATAAAGGTCAGTTCATTTAGAAACTTAGATGAACTCGATTCAGCTGTAAACAAAAGTCATGCGAGCAGATGCGAGACACAACGCAAATGCGTAATGTTGGATTGAGAAGGCAATCGTGTTATAAATGAGAACCCAAGACACCTGAACAAAATACACGCCATGTCATTTACTTCAGTCTTTGCTAAGGAAACTGGAGACGAGACATCATCGACATAGAATAAGAGTTAATTAAATAATAAAGAATGGCCAAATGATACCGTCCCCGCCACAGGCAACGCAAAACGTAACTCCCTTCAAAAGAAAATTGTCAGCACAACGTTGGTTTTTACGAGATTCAAAATATTTTAGTGTATCAGAAATAGTTTAAACTATAAGCATTGTTATTAGTTCCCAATGCAGTATAAATTGCTCAATAATATATACTGATCCGTGCATTACGATTGAGAGTAAGGGACTGGAAAACTTGGAGACTATAAAAAATAATTTCGAAAAAACTCATGTCTCAGTAGAACACAGTATTTTTACAAGACTCGTTCTCGTTCACAACACATTAACCAGCTCAGCCACTTCACATTGTAAAAGCATCATATTACACCATACATAAATATTATAATAACAGTCTATCACTGAACATCATTCAGTTATCTTGATAGGTTTTTAAATCTATTCAAGGTATAGATTAAATGAATCCAGACGCACCAGATAGTATTCTAGAACGTGTACTCATGATGTTTTATTCATCGATAAAAAGTCTAGCTTAACATCGTTGGAGTTGTTTCTAAATTAATTATAAATGTACAAATTATAGCCTACAAATTGGGCACTTTTATTCTGAGCTACTTGGAGCTGCCAGATGATGTAAGCTCGAAGTGAAAAAAGACAGTAAATTTTGTCTATACCTATAGTGACTCTTCTATTAATTTAATTGCCTAGTAAAATGTTCAACTGTTACAATGAAACAGTTTAAAAAGTCTGATACACACACGTATATAAATACCGTACTGTTCATGCTGTATATAAAAATGTTGCACTGTTACTCACTATTATTAAAAACCAAAAATTTGTGCTTATAGACATTAAAACTTTATTCTTTAAACGTAATACCTAACTCTCTATCTCAGGGCAGATAGTAATCAGTTATTGATTATTGGTTATAAGAAATATAACAAATGATATACGTAAATCTTGCGTAAATTGAAAACAGTGTAAACTATTATAAATTATGTAAGAATTTATGAAATAGAGTACTCTATCTGCTTACTACAAAGCAGATATTTACTAAAAATATTCCAATTTGAAACACGAAAATTTAATAAACACTAAATTCAATAGAAATAAAAAATAATCACGACTAAATATATCATAGTGTGAAACAATAAATTTAAGTAAATTTTTAAACACTGTTTATCACTGAGTGTAACAGAAATTATAAAATAGAAAAAACTCTTTGTCATTTATTAAAACTCGAATAAAATCATTTATCTCACAATCTAAATAGCCTATACAAATTTAGAGTGTACTATTAGAACCAAACAGAGTTACGAAACTATTGGTTCTTTCAACAAAACTTTGGATTTCACTACACTATAATCACTAAATGTGTTTTGTTTCTTAAATTATTCTGTTAAATCAGTCAGTTATATGCAGTGTTTAACACTTCAATCAAATTTCTTTTTTTCACATTATGAAATATGCAGTGGAAATGGTGGTTGTTTTAATTCTATTGAATTCAGTGTTTCTTACAGTTTTATGTCTCAAATTAGATTATTTTTAGTATATATCTGATTTGCAGTAATTTGCTCTATGTATGAATTCTTATTTAATTTATAATAGCTTTCACTGTTGCCGATTTGTGCGAGATTTATCTCGCTTAATTTTTAGGTTGTATTCATCAAACATTAATTTCTTTTCAACTTTTAACATTATTTAAATTATTTTCCTTTAATTTTCTTTACACACTTTTCTCTCGATGTAGCTTATATTCCTTGACGTTTTTCACTAAAAATAAGTGTGGCGTTCTAGAAATGTTTCACTTGGCGTTCGTTTAGAAATTTGTAAAACCCATTGTTGAAAACTCCCTTTCCTTTTTCTTCATGCTTTAAATACAACACCTAGTTTAGGTCTATCACGTAGCCTTTTATGGCCGATACATCAATTATCTGAACACATTTTTACATAATTTATATTCCTCATGACGTTTTTTACAATAATTAATTTATTATATATTTTATTATATTACCTGAGCGTTCTATAATGTCTGAGGCAACTTGATTATTCTGTATTACTCTACTTTGTGTTTCTTTAAAACTACTTTCATATTTTATAAATTGCGAGTGGCTTATTTCTGAGAATTACAACATTACATACACAAATTAAATTATTTCGTTACAATTTCACAATCTTTCACAGTCTTATTGCACAGTCTTTCACAAAGATTATACAACAGCTATTCAAACGTTCAGGACATATTAAAAATTCAATATGCCTATAGAGTACGTATTAGTTCTTACGTTCTCTTTTAATTTATCAGTAGAACAATATACATAATATTTTTCTGGTACCCTGTGAGAATCTGAGTATTCCAAGGTTTCAGAAGTGTCACTATCCATAACCAAATATAAGATTTTTGAATATAAGACAACTATATAATACTTAATATTTGTCTTCATACCTTGTGACGTTGTCGAATTATGAGAGATATTATATACTTCCAGGTGAAACTTGATATTCTATTTGTCAAGACTGTTAAGAAAGACGAACCCTGAATTTGTTCAGTTAAATGACCTTAACCATATGTGTTTAGATAAATGTGATAATAGCCTAAGCTACACCAGTTTAGTTTTATGTAAAAACGATATAAGTCATAGGTGTATAGGTGTAATGATTTACTTTTGACTGACTAACGTTCGGTGTATCTTTTAGAAAGTCTCTTTGCACACTAAACAACAGTTTTACTTCAGCGTTATCCATGTATTATGTACCGCCTCAGTTTTATTTAAAAAATCATCGAGTCGTTCACCAGCTCCAAAAATTAAACCTAAAATGTTTAATCATGAGTTTAGTTAAAACAGAGTTTTCCTGATATTTATTTGGGTCTTTGACTTCTTAGATGTTTTTTCATACGTATGCTCAGTCGTTAATTGCTCTTTATAAAGAGAATACACTAAATGCTATTAACGTGCCTTTACACTATCTTTTTATGAATTTCAGTGTTTTATTGAATCAGTTTTTTATAAATTCCGTAGTAAGTACACTAATACTGATTTCTTACTTGCACGTACCGCTTAAAACGAACATGTGTAAGGTAAAAGTAGAAACGGTAAGAAACTCATTACTCCCAATTTTAATTTGTACTTATGACGATACAAACAAAATCAGAAATAAACGTATAAACTAGTAAACTAAAATACACCAAAGGCATCCGGACATATACTGTAACGTTACTTTGCCATATGTACAGAACACCACATACAAAGTACGTTTTTATAGAAGTCGTAAAAACAGCAGTTTTAATGACTAAATACAATATACTTATAAGTTTCCTCAACTCCAAAACTCGCTCACTATTTTAAATAAAATACTTCATTATTACGTATATAAACCAAATTAATAAATGTTAAATTTTTAAGGCCGTGAGTAAAAGTCTGTGTATGTATGATTCTCAGCTTTAGTCGAGAAATACCACAAACAAGTGAGTGCACATAAAAATATATGTAGGCCTATGTATATCTGCAGAGATGTGTATAGACCCAGATCTAATATTTCACAAATATAGCCTACATAACTGATAATAGTATGTATGTATAACTTTCTACAACGATAGCTTACAAACTTTGTAAAGGCAGTTCAAAATTTGCAAGGCGTGTAACAGCTATTAATTTTATAATTTTTAAAAATACTAAGTTAGTATTTTGAAAAAAATTCCATGTAATTCGATACCCCACATTAGCTTTTAATTTAAAAAACTGTTGATATCTATTTTAGAAACCCCATGGATCTCCTAAAGATAAAAACCTTTTAGTGTAAGCTCTGGTTTAAAATTTAGTCTAACCCGGCAGGAGTTTTACGATTTTCTCAAATTTTTAGTCACGTTTCTGGGCCCTAACTAACTTGATAACGCTAATGGCTTATTTTAACTGGTGCAGCTAATTTCACAGTAGTTTGTTTATTTTTCCAAAAGCAAGAACGGATACTTGGTCAACAAAATGTGTCCTCTACTAAGCCTAGAGCAGCTGTACTGAAAACCTACAGGAACCACACACCGCGCACGCACACGCACACTTACACGAAAACACATACACAGGTCAGTCTAAGCTAACCCGATACTGTAGTTGGAACTCGAGGTTAGCTTTTTAAAGTACAAAATAAATTGCTGTAAGAGAGCTAATGCAAATTCATGGTGAATTCTCGTTCTGCGATAATTTTATTTCATCTCGATGGGAAACGTACGTGACAAGCATTTCTCAATAAATTGATTGTACTATCAGAAGGACTGCCTGTGGCGTACAGCGCTGTCGGTTTTAATTTTGCTTGTGAATGGAAAATGTTAATAAAAATATCATTAACAAAATCTGTCAATTAGAAAACAATTCTTTCCCACTGAATTAGTTGTTCCAAATAAACAACTGTCATAATTCATTGGGGAGTATTACAAAGCAATTGTTCTTTGTAGATTTGAAAAAAAACGAAAACGTTAATGAAACATGTACGTCACACACATACACACACACACACACACACACACAAGGCGAGCTGAAAATAAAGCAAAATTTGAAAAGGACTATTTAATAAAAATGCAGTAAAATTATATAAAAATACTAAAATTAATACCTATAAAATTTAATAACTATTAATCTCTATATTACATTACGTGCATATTTTGATTATTAATTATTTATAATAAATTATTTACAATATATAGTAAATATAACTATATAGTCTTACTCTTAACATAAATGTATTGTTACGACGGTCTACTCGATCGTCGTAGGTACAGTGGAAAACAAAATAAGTACAAGACACCAATTAAGTCACTAATCACTAGCTTTAATTTTCACAGTTAACAGTTCGTAATTAACAACACAGTATCTTATAACAAATCAAATAAAAATTGTTCACACGCAAATAAATGTCAACTAATATTAAAACACAATTGTATTACAATATACCGTCCGATTATAAAACACAACACTTAACTAATAACCACTTGAACGCACACAGTAATATATCGCGACTGTAACTCGAACCGCACTGTAAATATATCGCAGCTATACTGAAAAACTAAGGCCGCTGCCGCCATGTATTTATACCTTCGGTCATAGACCAGAACGTTCCTAATTGCGTCTTAGCGCCAGTGTGAACTACGTAATTAACTGCGGCCTTGACACAGTCCGCGCGGCTGGCGGCTTCGAGAAAACTCTCGCGGATGCGTTGACAGTCGCGTATGCCACATACATTAGAGCGAGATTCTTCTGGCACATTCGACAAACACGTAGACTGTTCTGTAATGTCGCAACAGTATATGCAATCTTAATATACATATAATTAGCATAATAATAAGCATTTTTATTTATATTTATTTTAAAATTATATTTATTTATAAATACATATATATAATTATTATTCTATTCTTTTATTTATATTTATTCCTATTTATATACATGATCATTTTAGATTTATTTGTACTTATATAAAATATTAATAAGTTATATTTATGTTTATTTTTATGTTTACTAATTATATTTAAATATTGTAATATAAACATAGGATGATTTTTGAAGCTGTTCGGCAAAAATTCAGGAAAGCACAATATAAGGTGTAAGCAATGCCAAACATGTGGACGCCGATTAATCATTATTCATTCTTTTCCTTACATAAACTCAATCCATTACTTTAATATTTACAATACTTGTGGAACAAATGACTCGTGTCAGTAATTTATTAACTCAAAACCACTGCAAATTATTATTTATTTGGCCTACAGCGTGTCCAAGACTCGACGACGATTCGGGACAAGCCCACCGCCCGCCGTGACTCCGCATCACGAGTTTCAATAGAGCTCCTGCTACAGGGACAAAGATATCTGAGGTTCCTATGTGTGGCCTATTACCGGCCGTGGGGTTTTAATTAGATATAGTCTAAATCACGGTCAGTGTTCGCCGAGGCCGGGTCCAAAATTCACCTTGCACAGATGGGTGTTGGCCGTGAGCCCTAATGGGGTTGCCCTGGAAACGAATACAGCAGTGATAGAATTTCCGGGAAAGTGTCCGTATAGTGGTGGTCGGGGAACAGACAACTAGATCGATTCAGATAGTCAGGTTGGATGTCAGTTAATGAACTTTGCAGGCCCCGGTCAGTCCGTAACTTTCACTTATGCGCCTTTCCTAAGTCGCCTCATACTGGGATTCCGTAGGTAACCGTTCGTCGGTGCCACACACGTAGTAACTACGAGTCTGACTAGGTGACGGACCATTGAATTGCTGCAGACCAGGGGACTGAGTTGATATAAGTGACGGGCAATTTTACAGGCTACTTGCTCGGACAGGTGAGACGTCTGTCGAAGTGGAGCCCTGGATATTTCACACCAAGAGACTATGAAAGTCGAATATCGCCTACTTGTAGTCTGGAGAAGATACCACTGTGCTCTTGGCCACGATAAAGTAGAGCTCCATTTCACCGCCCACTCAACGTATGCGTCCAGGTGGTCCTGGAGCCACATAATGGCCATTTCACAGTACGATCGACCGTGGCGTCGACGAACATGACAAACTGGGTGTCAGGCAATTTGAACAACTTGAGAGAGAGAGAGAGAGAGAGAGAGAGAGAGAGAGAGAGTGTGTGTGTGTAGGATGTAACGTTAACAAGTGTCCTCACTATACATATTTGGAGTATATGCATCAGTATAAGAAAGAAAGTTCCTACAAGCATAGGTCTGGAATCATCTCATTCCTGTCTGGCCGTCATTTTTAAGGAAAACTTTATATCTGGAGAAAAAAAGAGATCTCTTTATGAAATATGGTACACACGTTTACAATAATGTCCTTTAATAAATAAAAAATCAGGATTATTTTATGGTCTTAAATTTCAAAATGGTGGTCACTTTACTTTTTTTATTAACAATAGCTCTGTAAATTTTCATTTTATACAATTATGCTTTATTAAGTAAAATATTAAGCATTTTAGTATGAACACGTCATCTTGTCATGATAGAAAACACCCTACCCATAAATTCTGAACACTTGATTTTTTGTGCCGGATATCCCCAGTATACGAAAAATGTATTTAAATTATTACTATTTTTTAAACAAACTCTGTGACAGTAATTTATAACAAAGCAGAGGACCAATTTTTTAATGAAATTATTAACGTTTCACAAATTTAACTGTAACTATTTATACACCAAAGTTGGAATTATTTAAAGTTAATAGAAAATTATAAAGGCATTTAGATTCGTAAATTATCGGTTTGCTTTAGTAAGTCCACTTATAAAACGTATAGTTTAAATAAATAATATTGTCTGTTACTTTTCTTAAAGACAATTCTTAAATTCATTTGCTTATGTTTCTTTCCTCATTTTTTACCAAGAATATTTTTCATTTTTTGTCGATAATGGCTAATTACAGTTTTGCTGAGATGTCGGATCTTACTGTCGCGAATGATCTTTCAAACTGCAATTGGCAGGACGCAAGGTAACTTTAGATAGAACGCTTTTCCAACCAAAACTTGCCAGGTGAGAAAATTTTTGTTAGACTGCATAATCGGCTAAAAAAAACTGGCTCGATTGTTCCTCAAAACGTTGATTGAAATAGAACATTTATAAGAAAAAGAAAAGTGTATTGAACAGAACTGGAGAATATTCTGAGTGATTAGAAGGAGAATTGCTGTTGTTGAAGGTGTGGATCACCCAACTGTATTCAAGATTTTACAAAACTAACAATTAAAATCGTACATCTACAAAGTGTACAAGCCCTTGAAGATGTTGTGTATGAACAGATACGGGTATTTTGTTTATTTTTCAACACAAAATTTCAATTGAACCGCACTTGTTTGGCCTTTGTCATGTTCACTGACGTAGCATATTTTACACAAAATGGAATTACTAGTGTCCATAATAATCATTACTGAACAGAAGAAAACCCTAACCACTGCATTCAAGTCTAGATTCCAATTTCTTTTCTGTCAATGTCTGGTCAGGTATTTTTGCTGTCAATCATTGGTGATATTTTTGCTGCCAAAACTATCTTGAATTTCTTCAAAAAATTTTCCTAACAATATTGTAGAGATTCCACTAGCCACTAGAAATCACATTTTACATAATGGTGCACGAGCACACTTTAATCACATTGTATGTTGCTTTTCGATGGATCTTGTAGTGATAGGTGGCTTCGCCGTGGTGCATAGACTGGCCTGCAAGATCACCAGATCTAGATCCATTAGGTTGTGATCTATGGGAGAGGGACCTAAAACACATAGTTTACTCAACTGCAACTGAAAATATTGAGGATTTACAGCAAAGAATTATTGAAGCTGGCCAGCATATCCGAAATACGCCAGGATTTTTAATTCCATGTTTCGAAAGGAATCGTGTTCCAGATAAGGGATGATTCTGATTGTACTGATTGTCCTCAAAACATGAAGAAAAGTCGTTTTCCGAAGTGTGTGTGTGCGTGCGCGTGCGTGCGTGCGTGCGTGCGTGCGTGCGTGCGTGTGTGTGTGTGTGTGTGTGTGTGTGTGTGTGTGTGTGTGTGTGTGTGTGTGTGTGTGTGTGTGTGTGTGTGTGTGTGTGTGTGTGTGTGTGTGTGTGTGTGTGTGTGTGTGTGTGTGTGTGTGTGTGTGTGTGTGTGTGTGTGTGTGTGTGTGTGTGTGTGTGTGTGTGTGTGTGTGATTTTTTCTATGGCAAACAACAACTCTTGCAAATTCAAACAGAATCAAATCATTTTTTGCATATTTGCCCGAGTTATAGAGGCCTCAAGGCCTATTGATTTTGGTAAAGATCGGCTAATGGTGAGGGGTAGTTTACCAGCAACATTTTACGTTTTAACAAGAGTAAAGTAATTAATTTTAATAAATAAAGTATCCTGAAAAAAGTCAAAATAATCCATTGTAGAAAGTTATATGAAATATCTGTAAATGAAAAGGGTAGTTGAATGGGGAGGTGTAATTTTCTATAAATGAAAATGGTAGTTGAAGGGGGAGGGGGAAATTTTTTTAAAACTACCTTTCTGATGTCAAATAAACTACTTCATTTTGAAGGATAAGATAGTTTAGTAATTACGTATAATGAAACTATTACTCGATAAAAGTGTAAATATCAAAGTGGTGTTGTTCGTTTAAGGGGGAGGGGTATTTACCTGCAGTGTTTTGTGTTTTAACTAGAGTAAAGTACTTAATTTTGATACATGAGTGCCTCGAAAATAAAGTCATATTAATCCAACGTAAAATGGTAAATGCGATATCTATAAATGGAGAGGGTAGTTGAAGGGGGAGGGGGTGATTTTGTGAAAATTACTTTGCTGATATCAAGTAAAGTACGAGTATTTAATTTTGAAGGATAAACAATGTACCTCAGCAATTACATATGAAAAAAATATTACTCTATGAAAGTATAAATATCGTTTTAATGGTCAAGATCGGTTGAGGAGGAGGGATGATTATCTGCATAGTTCAGTTTCTTTATAAGAATAAAGTACCTAATTTTTGTAGATAAAGTGACTCGAAAATGACATTATATTAAACGTCTACCCTATAATAACAGAAATATCTATAAATAGTGAAAATAATTTGACGGTTGGGGATATTTTTTTAAAAATTATCGAACCGATTTCAAGTAAATGATTTTAAATATTGTAATATATATAATTTGTCGGTCGGTTTATCAGCCACACGTTGGATGCGTCAATTTTGTAATATATAATTTTTTAATAAATTTATTGTTTATCGTTTACTTGATTGTTTTTTATTAATTGGTTTATTTTATTAAGTTACTTTAATTAATAAATAAGGATTATCAAGCGAAAACAGGTCGTCGCTGAGTTTACGGTTTCGAAAATGTCGCCAAAAATAATTGTTCTTAATAATTATTTAAATAGATTGTGTCGGTTCTTCACAATCGATTGGTGATCCGACTCAGTTTTATGGTTACCTGGCCTTTTCTAGTAATTGCTTGACGTTCCTCACTCTCGCCGTATTCCTCTTCTTGTTTATCGCCTGCACATCCTTTATCTAAATTTACTTTAACGAAATAAGATGCTTTATAAATTAATAAATCACTTTATTTGATGATTTTTAATCTCAGGGTAAAACGGTTCGTGAATCGAACGGAACAGTAACCGTTTCGACTCGCTCACCAAGCTCGATTCGAAAAAATACAATGTTAAAATGAAATACAATATTATTTTTATATCAGGTCGTGGATACTTTGAGCTGCTAAGAAAGATCAGAAAATGCCTACAGATAAAATACAATACATCACAATTAATTAATTAACCCTCTTAATAAATATTAAAATTTAAATAGTATTAATCTAAAAATATTACAATGCTGTCTTTTTCCAAGTGTCACTCGAAATGGCCAAGATGACTAAACAAACAAAATGGCTGTCGCCCAGCGTCTATGCGTACTGAAAACTGTCTCACCTATTTCCTTTAAATTAAATAGTGTTTTAATGGTTTTGTGTTCACAATGTTATTAAATAAAGGTTTGTTGAAGTACACAAGTGTCTGGATTAACCATGTTGGTGAAACTCGTGTAATGTGTGTTAAGGTTGTTTCGTTATGAGTTTATGAAGATTCTCACCACCCGGCGTATTAATTTGAATAAATCGTCGTCTTGTTATTCGGTCTTCAGTTATTTCTAGTATGGGTTGTTTGTGCGGTTCTCTAATGTGTTTTCTTAATTTGGTATAGCCATCTCTTTATTTTTACTTTCAATCATTAATTATTCAGCAAATACGATTCTCTGTTAAATGGAGTTCATCTATACAGCTTGAGTTTCAACAATAGACTAAACGAATTCTTCCGTTAAAAAAAACGGCTATGACCCGGTGCCCCGGCTTTTATGGGCTATGATTGGTTAATTTTTCCCTGACCCCGATCACGTGGTTTTAATTAATTGACATATGTAAATTTTAAATCTGTCACCTCAAATTACTCTTTATTTATTTTTGATTAAGTTAAATTTGAGTTATATAATGATGTTGTTTGGAAAAATAGAATTATTTTGATACCGAATGTGACCCATTTCGGTCCAGTATCACTTATTCTAACACATTTACAAATTTTTAGTTTTTAGGCTTTTACATATTTTTTTCTCAACACTTCTTATTTCCTTCTTTGTTATTTAAATCTGCCCTAATAGGGTTGTACTTATTAATAACAATAATGTCTGATATTTTTACCTTATATATAACATTACAATTTTAAATACCTATTCTTCATTTTCTTATAATAACAATAACATTGACAGCATGTCAGTTCAATGGCTTCTATTTGATTTTATCTGGTTTGGTTAATACTATTTTGGACATTTTACTGTTTAAGTTCAGCTCACCTCTTTTGGCCCATAGATCTAGCAATTTGCCATTCCTTTACAATGATTTATTACATAATATGAGGTTTCACCACGTACCTGATATTGATATTTCTGAACAGCTCTTATAACTATTGTTCTCGAAAAGTGAGCAAATCTTTTAACAAATAACTATAACATGATAAAATATAAACACTTACTTATAAGACAATATCCTGTGGGTATACATAAAACCTTTAAATAACTAATTCTAACACAATAAATCATGGGTGTACAAAAATACTTCAAACAATTAACTATAACATGGTACCTCCTGTGGGTATACAAAAACGCTTTACATAATGTAATAACTCCTGGGTATATAGAACCCTCTAAACACATATAACTTTTTATTTACTGGTTCTTAATGTATATTGTTTTGTACATAAGACCATTGCTTCACTTTCTCCCTTACCCACTGGTTTATAACATGATCTTTGATCATCACTATTTCCTTCTTTGTACACTTATCACTTCACTCACTTATAATATAAGTTTTTACAATTTTTCCTTAGACTAATGCATATATTTCTTACTCTTATTTATACCATTGCATTGCATTTTCTATAACTCTACCTAGTGTCTGATCTTTTCTCTTTAATTATTATTATTATTATTAATTTATGAAGTATTGTTTATTTATTTTTTACCTGGTTATCAACATGTTTTTAGTTTAGTTTCTTTTGTGAATTTTTTTATTTTCAGCTCTTCATGCATTTATGTAATTTGGTAATTAATGTGGTCTTCACTGTCTTGTTGCTTAGCATGTCTTTATTTTAATTAGTGGTTTCGTTGTTAGACTTGTTTATACCTCTCACTTATCATATCTATTGGGTTTATCACGTTATTAAGTTCTCTTCTTCTAATACCATCATAATTACGGTATTACATTTCTTTAACATTTATCTTTCTTCATCCATTGTTTTGTTTTAGCATGGAACCAGAAAAGTCTGCTTAATACACAT
Source organism: Magicicada septendecula (assembly GCA_034769895.1). NCBI lineage: Eukaryota > Metazoa > Arthropoda > Insecta > Hemiptera > Cicadidae > Magicicada > Magicicada septendecula. The sequence continues at coordinate 258,024,352 of CM068375.1, forward strand.
TTATTTGTAAGTTTCCTTTCATTTATTATTTGTTCTAGTACTTAGTCATTTATTATTTCTTTATCTGAATAGTTCTTCTATGCATGGTGGTGATATGTATCGCCACAATATATAAATCTTAGAACATGGAAGTAATGTATGGTTATCCACACCGATATTTTTAACAAGTGAGAAAATCGTTCCATCGCTACGCAGACTACACATGTGTGTTGCAAACAACAGAGGAAAATTTTAATATTTATTATTAATTCTACATAGCAAAACCCATTTATAATAAATTGTTCGACAATTTGCCTGATAAATCATAATTATAAAAAATTAAAATTTACGGAGCTATTAGATATCAAAATATTAAAGTGGCTTTAATCTTTTCAAAAATCATTATTGAAAAGCGATCCTCTACTTTGTTATAAATTACTCTTACAGAGTCACTTTGACAAACACAAACATATGTTTCACTACTTACAGAGTTACTAAATTTGTTAAGGAAATTAACGTTGAGTCATCAGTCGCACCAAACCCTATAGTGCTGTTCTTTTCTTTATCTGATACTTTGTTATAATGTGAAAAGAAAAGAAAAAAACTTAGTGATACCAATACAGTTATTCTTCAAGCTGTTGTTGATTTTATAACTGTAAAAATCCGGTTTGAAAGTCATATATGTGTGTGGCGCGTTACCCTGCTGAGCCCCAAAAACGTAACACACAACATACACCAGAAACAATGAAGACACTTACTACTACCTATGTCGCCTTACACAATATAAGATACTCCTAAAATAGTCTTAATGTCTAACATAATTACCTAAAGGCGGGGATGTATATAAAGTTAAAACTCAGTAAAAGCAGCTAGTGAGCAGAGTCAAGGTGCACCCGTTTATTTTAGAATAAAAATAAACTTCAGAACGTTATATAAGTTAATTGTGTTCCAGCCAGAGAAAGATGAATTACGGAGTCAACCAAATACAGAATAAATTAAATCCCAAAAATCACAAAAATTCCACAATAACATAATTCAATTACTAGATTAACCAATTACTAAAATTCCACAGTTACATCAATTAAATATTGGGTGAAATCGTTAAAAAATTCAATAATTGCATAAGTCAATGCCAGTTTACAATTTGTAATATAGGCTATCGCGTACAAGCTATGATCCGTTCATTAAATTTCTTAAAACCTTTTTTTTTTTCTTTTTACTGTAAAGTCCTTGCAAGATACAAGTTCATATTGCACAAAATGATAAATTTACTTCATCTTCCTTTTGACTAGTAATCTGGTACCTGGAAACTGCAGGTGAATATAACTAATGAATAATAATGTTACTTGAACATGTGAGTTGTGTTTGCTGGAGGCCTGCTGTTTCTGGTCATACCGTGCGTAAGCCAGTCATGGGAAGGCGTGTTTCTGCGCCGTCGTACGTATTCTTGAAAGTATGAAGAAATCATGCGGCGAATCAATACTCTCACGTTTGTGGGCCCATACGTGGAACCAAGCTTTACTTGGTGATGAGACTTCCAACCAACGTACCCACCAGGAGACGACGGGCGACTCTGCTTACAGCGCAGTTTGTTGGTAGACTCGCTGAACTTGTCGAGCGAAAAGCTTTACTAGAAAAGGGTCAGGGGGGGTGACGTCAGGGAACGCTGACCAAAGTACGAATAATTTTCCGTCGCGCGACTATTTAAACTTATTTTAATTGAATCGGTATTAACGCTTGTTGCATTCGGCAAGGGGTGCTGAATAACTGCAACAGAACTCCCCCCTCCCGAAACACAAGCGTCGGGTGCAGAAACGTCGGTTGTCCAAGGTCAAATTCACCAAAAGCAATATTCAATATTCACAAAACACCAATAATAATCGGTACGGTCAGTGTAACCAAACAGAGTCGAGTCTGGGAAAACCCATATTTTATGTACGTGAATGGGAAAATTCAGATACTAGCGCGGCACTAGCCGCCATCTGGAAACAAGACAAAGGGCTACCTTCCGTCACCTTAGAAACGTTGCCCGATCGTGACAACGCCTCGTTTCTGAACGTGAACGACGAGGGGGTGATCAGTCCCCGCGTCGCTCACCAGGCAAGGCGACCGAAAGTGGGGTTACAAATTAATATATTATTAAGCATGGAACATGTTCACGCCGGAACATGACGACTACGACTCAGCTTGTCAGGGTACAGGAGACTTGTCTTACAGTATGGTTTGAAATTTCTTTTACACGTTACAAACCAAACATTTGAAAGACAACAGCAAAAGCACTTGGTGACCGTAATTTTCAGAGTTCGATGACTGATGCTTTCCGGAAATAGTTTACGGCCAGACTTCAGGGGAGCAGGCACACTTAGCGCGCATCTGAGAGCGAGAGCTAGAACTAGAGGGGTCGCTCACCTTAAAAGCGCTGTGTGGGCACAGCGACTTTCATTCACTGCACGTGGACGACAAAGTGGAGAACACGTCTCCGCATCGTCCACTCATGCGAGGTGAGTCAAGAGGGGGGGCCTATATACACCATTACCACTACCCAGGTACATGGCTAAACCGGGACAAGGGGGGGTCACACCAGACTACACTGGCAACACGGGGTCACACCAGACTATACTGGGAAAGGGGGGTCACTATATACACCATTACCACACTGCAGGTACATGGCTAAACTGGGACAAGGGGAAATACACCAGACTACCCTGCCAATTTTAAATTGGCTTTTCTGGTGATTCACTCACGACGAGTTTCTTTTTCGACCTTTGTCTCTCAGCCCGAAAGTTTCGCACTGCCACTTATTACGACAGTGTCCACATATTACAAAACAGTATACCATACCCGTTTATGAACGATAAAATAGTGCTACCATAATAAGAAATCCTAATTGACATGACTCCGCGGACCTCTGGGGAACGGACCCATCACGCTTCCATAATATAGAGTACTGTAAGTAGGAGTTAAGCCTTTTTGCGAAAGTGCCTAATGGCAATGAGGGGGTGAGACAAGTAAGCAGGGAGTCGGTGATATCGACCTACATAACCATTAAAACTAACCATTAAACTGATGTTTATAAACGCTCCATCACTTTGGCCCATCAACAAAACCCAATTACGGCAATTATTTTGACATACTTTTTTATCTATATTAAAAATTTTTAATTCTATGATATATATTCCAATTAATTGAACACTCCTTCTGACGAGCAATTCAACGTATTATTTAAACAGACTTTGTAGATCTCGAATATGTCATTCGAATAATTTATAGATTCAGTCAGATAATAATTAAATATTACTCTTATTCTGTTAGCTGAAACATTTAAAACTCTCGGCTACTGTATGACCATCATATACTAACCTTTATTACTATATTTCACGTATAATTTTACGTATTAAGAGCCTATTACAGAAAGTCGTTTCCAAATTAAAGATGAAAAGGCATACTCTTCCGTCTACCAATTAATTCTGGAATTCTGATTCTTGGTTCCTTATTCTATACTATATATATATATAGACGAGAAAACAACAACTTTGGATACACATATCGGAATACTTGCAGATGATACAACGATAGCCAATTAAGAAGACAAACAGATTCACAGATAGGCTCTACACAAGCAGGCTCACATGAACATACCACAGGTTTGCTTAACGAATAGAGAAGAAAACTAAAAAAAAAACAAAAGCTCTCTCGTCACGTTCACACTAAAACGCACTGAATGTTGTAGAATTCAGTTAAATACTGATGTTTCTTTTATGAATTTGCTAACTGCTATAATTTTTTTTTTTTTTTTTTTTATTGTTTGACTAAGCTTTTTGTCATTACTGACATCTTCAGGTCTTAAACAACGTTGTTTAAGACCTGAAGATGTCAGTAATGACGAAAAGCTTAGTCAAACAATAAAAAAAAAATTATAGCAGTTAGCAAATTCATAAAAGAAATAGTAAGGATGGCTGCTAATTTAAACAATACGAAGAATAAATACTGATGTATTTAAACAGAATTTCATTCCGTATCTCAACTGTAACACGTTATCTAACAAAATGTTTATTATACTTAAGAAAAGATTGGATGTACAAAGAATTAATAAAATAAATTAAAGCGTTACGACGAGAGAAATAGAGAAATATCATTCTAAAGACAGGGTCAACTTAAATAGTAAAATGCTACCAAGAGGGCGTACTCACTATCAAGAGTGACGAATTTTGTTATAATATTTTGGAGTAGTCACCCAAGTAAATCACCAAGGTCGTATTCTTCCCGAAATGTATTTGCACTATTGACCTCGACACTCGTGTCTGGGATGTGAATAACAGGATTTAATATTGTATCATAGCCATTGAAATATAGGACACTACGTAGTTTTGTTTTGTTACATGGTTTAATGATTAACAGCCTGGTGTTAATTTTTGTTACGTTCGTGTTACTTTATTTTATCGTTTCTTATCATAACAAACAGATATATAAAAGAGTCGTGGAACTACGAAAAGAGTCCGTCTCCAATAATTGTACCCCGCCCTAACACATCAAGCTCCAGGTTCGCTCTTGGGTTATCTGGCAGAATCCCCTCTTTCGCCAATTCACCACGCATTCTGTTAAGCGACAGGTATCACTGACGGGCAAGTAAGAGTTGAACTGAAGTGTAAACGTTGACTACTAACAGCGTTTTACTTCAATAAATCAATACATTTTTACTTCTATTTATTTCAATATTATAATTTGTTACGAGGACTGCTTTCGTACTTTTCAGAAATTTTATTTCTACTAGTTGCTAATTCTGAAGTAAATATAACTTATTGCTAATTTATGTAAGTAAAAACCATATTTATTCTGGAGCTTCAGACGTCGTCGAAACATTTCTTAACGGCACTTTTCATTTTTTCTAATAATTACCATTAAAAAAAGTGAAGCTCCAAGTTTTTTCGTATTGCCATTATCCGCTACCAATGGCAGGTTTGAAAGAACTTGTTACAACTTTACACACGGCAAACACACAAAAATCCTTATTGCTCTTTAAATTAACAAACACCCCACTGTATATTACTGAGATTTCGCAAATTCGAGACTAGGGAATGTAGGCGGATAAGTATGCAACCCATCTTGCGGCAGTAGCAAACCTACACAAGATAACGTACAAACACAGTTGTTACAAAGGAGGTAATCAACGTTACTACTCAACTCAACAAGACCTACGTGTCAGACCAGACAGTAATGAAATTTTACAAAACAGAGTAATATTACGGACTTACACACAGGGTTCCTAATTAAACCAACTGTCTAACAAAGTTGCAGGAAAACAAACAAGTTTGTGTTGGAATTAGTGAAGTTCACAAACGCAAAATAATCAAGATGAAGCTAAGAACGTTTGTTATTAATAGTGTTTGCTATAGTGTTTGCTATTAATAGATATTCTGTGCGGTTAGTAACTTTATATGAACCTTGTTATCTATAAAGAAGTGTAACCCCCCCCCCTTTGGTCAGGGTCACAACACTGGGAACCCAAAGTGGGCTGCCATATGTAAAACACGTAACACGTGGTAATAATAAATAATAATTTATTCAAACGACACAAATTTATCACGATGAATAGAGCAGTAACTAGGGCTCCTGACTTTACAATTTTTCTACAATAGCTTTACATTACATTTATATTAAAAGATTCACATTACTGTCTCTTTTAAGAGCATTGACTAAATTACTTTAATAGGTGTACCTTATTATTAGGAAAATTATCTTTTTTTTTCTTTAACTTTAAATTCTATAAATTGAGACTAACTGTACGATTCACTTTAAGTATACATCAATTACTTATTTTCTACTCTCAAGTCACGGGTCTATGTCACTATGCTGCACAAGACACTACAAGTGCAGGTCTTAACAGACTCAATTTTCAGGACATAGTTTGTTAACACCTGTTTTATTATTTAAAATTATGGATAAAATACTATTACCCAGATTTCACTTTTCGACTCTTGAAAAATTGCGATCACTATGGTAGGTTGCTGAGTGAGGAAACTTGTATTGCGATAGAGGCCCCCAAAATGTATGAATGGTTTGAGATCACCTGATAGTCCTCCGATACTCGGGCTTTCCTATGATGAAGGCACACGCCGAGAGATGTCCACAAGCCGTGAAATGGTAATCTCCGTGACTACTTCAGCAAATGAAGAACGGTGCCAAAATCACAGTTTTCCGAACACGCACCGTTTGCTGGACTGAAGTTCAAACAAGCAGTTTTCACATGTTATTCATTCATACACCTGCAGCCTGCACATTGAGAGTAATTTAAATCTAACGGGTTAACCATCCGTGACATGTGCAGCGATATAATAGGATATACTTTTTAGTATAACAAGCGTGACTGATAGGTTATGCATTTTGCAATGAAATAAAGATCGTACAGAAAACTATTAACGAAACGTTATCAGCTAATGAATTGAAGATTAATCTTTACTAAAATATGCATAATTGCTCTAATTAATATTGTTACGACGGTCTACTCGATCGTCGTAGGTACAGTGGAAACAAAATAAGTACAAGACACCAATTAAGTCACTAATCACACCTTTAATTTTTACAGTTAAACAGTTCGTAAATAATAACACTGTCTTTTACAACAAATCAAATGAAAATTGTTCACACGCAATAAAATGTCCACTAAAATTAAACACAATTGTACTACAATTATACCGTCCGATTATAAAACACCGCTCTTAACTAATAACCACTTGAACGCGCACAGTAATATCGCTACTATAACTCTCGAACCGCAAGGTCAATAATTCGCACTAATACTGAACTGAACGTCGTTGAGTACTGGTATTTATACCGCCCCAAATTACTTAGATTATTCGATAGCGTCAGTATAGTTACGACGTAATTACTTGCGGCCTTGACACAGTCCGTGCGCCCGAGCGAAGTTTGGCACAGTCTAGAAAATGCGTCAACAAGCACGTACGCCACACACGTTACATTCCGGATCTCTTTTGAACATTCGATAAACACGTAGATTGTTCTGTGATGTCGTAACAATATCTTGATTGACAAAACATGAACCTGTTACATACTGTCTACGGAATGACTTCAAACTGTACATAATTACATTTTCATGAGAATCGTTAATTGATTATTACATAAGAATTACCGCTTTACATAATAAACTGAATGATTCATGATTTCTGAATTAATAAAGCAAATGTGTTCTGCACTTCCTTACCTCGTAAGGCAGAACAAATTACACAGACGTGATGGCAACAGCCAGGAGCCCTCGCTCTCTCGCTACTCACTACTTACAACAGTAAACCGGTGATAGGTAGTCCCCAGGCATGTCACTACAGACCAACGTGAGATAACGCGCGCCATCCATTCAACTTCGTATCGACGTCACGCCGATCACCACACGCATTCACTAAGCCTACCCCTGTGAGGCACATGTTTAGATAAGATAGGGGGGGAGACGAAATGTAACAAACCGTTACAGAAGTAATTAAAGCTTTTCTGTCTTTAAAAATTCGACCTAAATTTCGAGAAATTTACTTTGCCTTACTTACTTTACTACTTACTTTACTTTACTTACTTAATTTTGAGTACTTCAGAAATTAGTTATTATTTCTGCTTTTCCCCAAAAAGGTGATAGTTTGATTAACCACGACTATATGGTACATTTGTTTACTTCACGTTTAACGTCCTTTCCTTTTTTATTAGGTTAACAATCTAGTGTTTAATCTCAGCGTTTGAACTTTTTCTTGTCTTACAGTTTTTTATCATGTGCAGCCTGTTGTTCTGATCTTATGTATCAAGATGTGTTTACATTCCAGTTACCACTTAGCACTTGCTTGTTTCGATGTTGGGTGAAACGTAGTACTGACTTTCTACAACCTCCAAACCTAAACGCGCGTCATCTCATATAGGCGACGAAAACGGGCCCACTACGCCACCAAACTGAAGTCTAGATAAATGTATAGACAAGTATGTTTTTTTTTCAAGTACAATACTTAAATTTTTCTTATTTTCTTTGTTTGCACCAGCGGTTATCTTACATAGCTCTCACGTTAGCATGTTCGTAGATCCTTATAAACATTACAGTTCCTCGTCGTAATATAAATTCATATATTCCACTGTTTCAGTATTAATAATACAAACAACCCTGTAAAATAATGTACGTAGAACGTACAGTAGAGTTTTGCTAATCCATATTTTTATAATGCGGAATTCCGGGTAAACCGGCTCGGTTTTCTTAAAACACAAGATAACGTATACAAAAATGAAAATGATATCCATTTTCTGATATTTTTAAAATGTTAAGTGAAAGAGTATTAAAAACATTACCTTAGAGTAGCACTTCTTCACAATAAATTGTAAACTTCATGACTCTTCTTAAGCAAGAGACAATAAAAACAACCATTTATCTAAGTGCAGAAGTCTGGAAACAAATTACTAAAATATCGATATGGAGAACCATACATGACTTCCATGTTCTAATATTTATATTTAAAATCATTTTCGAAATGAAATATTCCATAGAAACTACGAAGTAGAAGATTCTAAGTAAGGATGAAGTAGACACAGACGTGAACGTCAAACCTTACAGAAGACAGTTCAGATGACAACAGTGTTACTGAAATAAATATTGGGCCAAGTCACTTTGAAGCGACCAAGATACTCAATGGGTTGTGGTTGATGATCTCCTTTGAGGGAGAGGGTGACACATCACCTGTTGAACTGATAACTGCGCGGCCAAGAAACATGCTTCTTCTTCGTTAAAAAGAAAAAAAGGACAATTTAAGTGATTTAAACAGTTACATTTTGCATATACTGTGGAAATAGCTACAGTTCTCTATTCTTTAATTGTTTTTACTGTACTAAGAAACGTTTGGTATTATTCTGTTCTCAAATTTTATATTGTGTAAGTATGTATTGTAAATTCCTTTTTCGACTAGTGTAACACTGTACTTGTGATTCTTGCTTAAAGTAATGTCTAGGTAATTTTTTAAATATAAACAGCATTCTGAATACCTAAAAGTGTTTTATTTTGATTTTACACCTGAAAGTAGTCGTACACGCATTTTTCCGGTTAATTCGGATTTTCCTTAATACGGACTCTACAGTCAAGTCCGGATTAGAGGGACTCTGGTCCGGCATTCCTGGACCTGAGTATGTCAAGATACGTAGAGGCACTGATATTGTTGCAGTCGTTCCGTCATTCCAGAGAGACTGTAAATAATGCTGTCGATACACGCTTTGTTAGATTCTGTTTCATAAATACCAAAAAGAATTAACTCCGTGGAATGAGGATTTTTTGTTATGTTATTATAGACTTTGCCAAGAATTCTACTTTGATCAACAAAAAAACTAATTTGATTTTTAAAAGCAGGTAATTTTAGTGTTCTATCTGTACTACTTTTAAATATCTTGCCTTGTACAAATTAAGTGAAAGTATTTAAAAAATCTATGTACTGTACAAATTTTATTACATGTCATCACATGTTAAAGCACTTTAGAGTATATACATAACATAAAAATATTGACAAATACAAGAAAATTTTAAAACTATAATAATTCAAAATGTATTACATTTATTTTCATAAAATTTACAAAATATAATATAACAGCGAAACATTTGTGTACAAATTTTCGGACTGAAGAATTAAGTAAAACGACTAATACAAGACACAATTTCTCATGAGAATTGATTAATCGACTACTCGTGTTCTATTTACCAAACAAGAAAATATTTTTTTTTGTAATTTTAGATTCTTTATGTACTCTAATTGGCTAAAACAGGAACCACAAAAACTTAAGTCGGAACACAATAATTTACGTATTTTCTGAACTTGTACAAGGTGGGCTTGACTGGAACGAGGCTCTGAGTTTATATCACCATTTCTTTTTTAAAATTAGTAGTTATCTGAGTGTGAATATGATTGAAGTCCCCCGTGGTAATTTTATTCAGAGGCATTATATTACACACGTAAGTTTTTTAGACTGATTTAACTGTATTAACCTTCATTAACCTTGCCAGCGACAATAGGGAATTTGCTGGGTATATTTCAAATTCGCGAAAATTTTTCTCAGCTCTTCTTCTTTGGATCATCCAACCTGGTAGTTTGAGATGCACAGCTTCCTCTTCTTTCTTCTCTCATCCCTCTTGACGAGATGTTCATCAGTTTTTGGTTTGTCACGGCCGGAGTTTAACCTTCGATTTTGGTGTCATGTTTCTGATATTGGGCAAAAAACTATTTAGGTTTCATTTTTAATTTCATTTTGAGTTAGATAAATTAAACCCAACTCGTTCTAGGTGTAGTGCCTTACTTGTATACGTTATGGGGAGGGTCTGACCTAAATTCACACACAGATGCATATAACAGGTATCTCTAAACTTAGTAGTAATTTTAACACAGTGCAGAGTTGATGACATTATGTCTACTTTATTTTTAATGAAAGTGACACACATTGTCTTCTTTAAAGTTTTTACAATCATCGTTACTTTACACAGTATAAACATACTCGGCGTGTCTAAAAACAAAACTCAAGTGGTATTCTCAAAGGACAGGATAACAGTGGCCGTGGTTTCCGCCGAAGGGTTAACTTTGTTTTCTGGCTGACAAATTGTCTTCTCTCTGAACAAATCGTCTACCGGGATGCCTTATAATCTTTTATTTAAACACGTTTTACAGCTTTTTTTAATCTACTTTGTATTTTTTATTCCTATTTTCGGTGATAAGAAAATTCAATAAACGGTTGTGTGCAAGTGCGCTCGATGTGACAGTTTGTATTAAAATAAATTGAAAAAAAAAATCGTTTTTACTTTTTTTATTGTTCAGAAGTATTCATGTATTGTAGTTCTAATAATTATTATTTTTAATAATTGTGAGGTTTAAAAATAATTTTTCGTTTTTTAGTTCTTAATTACGTTAACAAATAACGTAAATAATGGAAAACGTATTACGGTAACTAATCTTGTGTGTTGATACTATGCGATGGAGAAAAGAAAGGAGTTATTAGTAAAAATTATGAAATTTTCAATCAGTTTTCAGTAGTATACTAAATGTTTGAAATAAGACTTGAATAATTACGAAAATTATTACTGACTAGTGGAAAAGCAGCCTATAACTTCTTATCACAATACGTATACACATCTGTTTAACAGATGGTTGTCAAAGAGTAAAATGTTCTATTGCAATGTGATTTTGCGACGCCTAGAATAAACCCGTTCTTCTCTGTAATTTTTATTCAGACACAAAGCCAATCGACTTTTGATTCGATGAAATACTGACTTTCCGTTTGATGTCTGCCGAATAACACTGACTTGTTATTTTACAGAAATGATTTCTTACATTACGATATAGCCCGCATTATTTCCGTCTGTGTAGAATAATTTGCGCGTTATTGATATTGATTCTGTATGCTGCTGTTGTATACACACAGATTTTGCTCATCTTACGTGGGTCCATTGAATCGTTAGAATAAAATGACAGAGTACAATTCTTCCTGACTTGGGAATAATTTAGATGACGTGGGCAGGAAAACGTCAATGCTAACTGCGTGATAACAATCCAATTCAATCCACTCAATATCGCATATCTAGCTCTCAAATTCTGCACGCTACCGAGTCGTGGCCCGACCAGGGATTGGACTGCTGGTAGAAACTTGCTAACCACACCGACGTGTCGACAGAAAACACAGATTTGTTTGGTTGCACCCCTGCACCCCGCGCGTTATGACTACCAGAGACGACGATTGAAGGAATATAGGCAGCCTTATATTAGACGCAACCCGAATTTAGCGCGGCCAATTATCATTTTACAGGCACGCGATATTTAAAAGGTTGGCAACGTTGCCCTGTTTATGAAACTTTACAAAACTGCACGCTCAGATTACGATAAAAAAGAAAACAAAATATCAGTATGGAGAATCATACATGCCTTCCATGTTTAAGATTTTTTAAAATCATTTACTTGAATAATTTCTAAAAAAAAATCGCCCACCCTCAAACTATTTTCACTATTTATAGATATTTTTGTTATTTTGGGGTAGTCGTTTAATATAATGTTATTTTCGACTCACTTTATCTATAATAATTAGGTACTTTATTCTTATAAAGAAACTGAACTATGCAGATAATCATCCCTCCTCCTCAACCGATCCTCACCATTAATGATATTTACACTTTCATAGTTTTGTCATATGTAATTTCTAAGGTATCTTATACTTCAATGTTAAATATTCGTACTTTACTTGATTTCAGCAAAGCAATTTTCAAAAAATCACCCCCTCCCCCTTCAATCACCTACTCCATTTATAATTATCTCACTTACCATTGTACAGTGGGTTAATATGGCTTTATTTTCGGGGCACTTATTTATTAAAATTAAGTACTTTACTCTTGTTGAAACCTAAAATGTTGCAGGTGAATTACACCTCCCTCTTAACTGATCTTCACCAAAATCAATAGGCCTTGAGTCCTCTACAACTCGGGCACATATGCAAAAAATTATTTGATTCTGTTTGAATTTGCGGCAGTTATCGTTTGCCATATAAAAAATTCTACACGCGCACACACACACACACTTTTCAGAACATGACTTCTTCATATTTCGAGGGTAGTACAATCAGAATCTTCCCTTATCTCGAACATGATTTTTTTCGAGATCACCATACTTCCATTTCCATACGGAACATTGAAGTAAAAAAGGTTTATATTACGATAAACTATTACGATATTTTACGATAAAATGTAAGCCAGGGTCAATGATTTGCACCACCAGTTAAATATACTCAGGTGGGGCAATTTGTTTCTTGCTTCGTGTTATCTTGATGCATCCCATGTAATATTTAACCCTGTAATGCTTTTTTATTTTATTTTGACAATGAGAATACAGAAAAAGGTTTGTGAAATCGATTACAGAAGGTTTAAATGAGGTCTGTCCAAAGTTCTGTTCATTATAATAAAGTACAGGCCTAAGCTACAGTTTTACTGACAAACATTATTTGACCAAAACGCCAATTAGTGTGCGTTTGAGCACATTTTAATTTATTTAGAGTTGACGTAGAGTAAAATATTAAAGGAGGGTAAAATGTAGACACTACTAATTCAGAGTTGGGATGAATTCAGCTTTTTCGGCTTAAATTTCATCCCATTCATTTTGACTGCTGTTCGAACAGCTGTTACGTCAGCAAAATGTTCTGACTCTTTTACTAGAACAAACGAACTAGAATTATTTTAGAATTATGTTAAAATAATTAACAGTTTTAGGTTGGAAAATTTGTTCAGTAACCGGCAACATTCACCTCAACGACGTGTCTTCATTATTTACCCTACCGTAATTCTTTGATAAAATCCCTGCTACTGATTGTTTCACTATAATGCTAGAATTCTACGATGTTTTTCACTACTGAACGCTGTACTGTACTTAAATGGCTCCTGTTCTGGAGAATTTCTTCCTCAACTTTATGTTCTCCATAAATACATGCCAAGTCAGTAAAAATTAATTTCTTAGAGAAACTAAATACAAGCAATTATTTTCATAAAATAATGTTTTTCTTGATTAAGTGACAATTCTTTACTTTCTCCAGTTGTACAGTTATAACAAATATTAATAGTTTTTTGAGTCAAGAGACGATTGTGTTACGTTCTTATTACTATAACGTAGTATGTTTCAATCATAAGTTTAACTAGTAACCTCCCTGAGCTGCAGAACTCGCCCGCTATTTCCAATGAAATACATTTGTTAATTAACTAATTTCAGTACTAAATAATTTTTAAATTATCGGAAAAATTACATAAACCCCGATTACTCTGTTACGGTTTTAGTAATACAAGAATTGTAAAGCAAACAATCATAGAATTAGCATTGGTCATATAATCACCTCAGATCTATTGCTTTTAGTTAAATTTATAAAACGGACCAAAATTTGCAAAAGGTTAAATTTTTCAAATTATTTAAGACAGCTAGTTTGTGTTTTGAATCAATTTCCTTATAACTTTATGCTCACTTTTATAATTTTCTTAAACGTTTTACTTAATTTTGCCTCGAGCAGCCTGCAAAACTTAAAATTTCAGAGTGAGCACTATATTCGGATTAAGCTAAAATTGCATTTAGACTGTTAACGCGGCATATATTTTTCCAATTTTTGGTTTACTGACCTATAATTTTAAAATTGCTTAAAATGAACACTATATTCAGATTTAGCTTAAAATTCTCATCAGTTTGATACTCCAATACTTGGTTTGGTTTTTCGTGATTTTTTTTCAGAACTTTTACCCTCCCATTTTTGCCTGCAATCTCCCTATTTTGGAGATGAATTCTAAAAACAATAGCGTTTTGTAAGGTGCACGCGTTTGTCAATTTTTACGTAAATCGATTTTTGCTTTCAAAAAGTATCGTAAAATATCCCGATAGATAGAAAGACAGACAGACAGACGGTCGGATTAAAATTAAGACATCGCTTCGCTCGTTCAATAAAAAAGTTAAGTGTCTTATTTTTGTGTTGATAATTGAACACTTCACTTCCGACCTTGCTTTCAGTAAGTTTTATATTATAATATCTTACCGTTTATAGTTAGAGTAACGTCTTATTTAAACTCCGTTTAAACTGATCAATCGTAATAAATGAGATAACATAAAGTAGAAAACAAAAATTATTGTGCACAATTATGTAGGAAAAGGAGCCATTTCATATTGTTCCGAGCACGCATTCCTTTATCGGCGGCTTCCATTCGACCAGATGAACCGAAGTGTCACTAATTCGAAATTATCTCCCGCAACTCAATGGTCCCAACTACCTAGGTGTACAACGTCAAACTCACACATGTACCTGAGTCAACACACTGATTCCGGCGTTCTCAAAATCATTATAGCACAGGAGCAATCATCAGTCAACCACCTTTAATTAGACTTTACATCTTAAGCATGTTTTAGAAATGTATCTCTTCGGTTATGGATCTGTATATATCTTACCGAAAGGGGAATAATATTTGGTGTGCTGCCCTACTGTAGACTACATAGGCTTCCTTAAAACAGAGCCTTTAAAATTAGGGCTACCATAATTAAAACTTTCTTCATAACGCGGATAGTAGGCAGTCACGCTTTGTAGATTCGGAGGTCAAAAGGATTACTAATTGATTAGCTTTGTTTATTGATTGGCACTTGTACCGGTGACTATGGATGCCTCGTTTTGTTGTTCCTTCATCGACTTCCTGCAGTTCACACATTATACATAGGCCTACATATACAGTTATACAGACAAACGTAACGTACTCTGAGTTACTGTGTGACACAACATAGTGAATGGAACATTTGTTAAGCTTATTTGAAAATATATTTACATACGTTGTCCGCAATGGATTACAGTGTCCGGAGATCAATGTTACCGCTGTCGATTTGCTGCACTATCATCGGGTTTCAAACGGTTCTCGTCGTGAAGAAGACGAAGCTCAAACGCTGTGTACCAGCTGACTGCTGGACGCTGACTGCGGTTACTTTCGCTATTTAGACAGTTTTTACAGTTACAAAGTTAAGCACGAGGCAATTCAGTTTTATCAGCGTCACGTTCTTCCTCTTCCAATTCGTACGGATATCAATGGTGACGTATTATCGC
Source organism: Magicicada septendecula (assembly GCA_034769895.1). Classification (NCBI taxonomy): domain Eukaryota; kingdom Metazoa; phylum Arthropoda; class Insecta; order Hemiptera; family Cicadidae; genus Magicicada; species Magicicada septendecula. The sequence goes on from CM068375.1 coordinate 258,039,934, forward strand.
GTCAAATGTACGCTCCACGAAGATGTTATCAGCGGAATTATCGAAAACATAGATTACGCGGATAAGGGTTTGGAACGCGTTGGCGTGGAAGTGTCGTGTGGACAAGACCAGTTGCTGTGTACAACTTCCACGTTTGTGGTTTTACTAGTAGCTACAGCGTACTTAACCTACTTAACCCAAGACAAACAGATGCAATACCGTAACAGTTTGTTTAACGAAATGGTCTCCGTATTCAATTACTCGTTAAGGATAACACTATTTTACTCTAGAGTAATGTTGTTAGTTCAGTTTATATTTTTTCTGTACATAATACATCAGAGAATGAAACGTCTTCGCTACGCAGTTCGGAATAGTGAAAATTGGTTCAAAAGGCAAATCGCGTGGTCCAGAAACGCTCCCGTCTACGTAATGGAAAAATCAAGAGAATTGGTGTCGACTTATGTTAACGAAATTAATAGAATCGATCGTTGCATCTACGACGCGTTCTGTAGCGTCAGGCAATTTTACAATCACTATCCGCTTCTCAACTTAGCACTACACGTACAGGGGAATTCGTTTGTTCTGCTTTTCTCTGCAATCGACGGACGTCAGACAATCCATATGTATTATCAAATGTTTACCACGTTGCTGCAGGCTGTTTCTCCATTGCTACCAGTGAACATACAGCGTGAATTCAATAACATTCGCACTTTAATTTAATGGTTACATTTTATTGGTCAGGTCATAATACTCCTAGCACAACAAGCATTAAAGAATGGTTGTTTCAATGTAATTTCAAGGACCGAAAATTTCATTGTGGTTATTTCGAAGTAAATATGAATCTTCCGTCCGTTATATTTAATTTCATGACATTGCTAATTCTTAGTATGATATCATCTCTAAGATATTCGTAGATTAATGATATCTTATTTTTATAACGGGTGTAAATCGATGTTAAAATTTAATGCAACAGCATTTTATTTACATTTTACAGTTACATAAATGTAATTAATTATCGAACGTCCGAACCGAGTTTCAACTCGTCCGTTTGTCATTTGTCTGTCTATCTGCTGTCTATGTGTCTGCCTGTTTGGGGTATGTTTCGTGATAACTTTTTAATGCACCAACCGATTTTCTTAAAACCTGGCATGCCTATTCTTACTTTACTCCACAGGCCCCTTTTTTTTATTTTGAGATTAATAACTCGAAAAAATAGGGGACGGCAAGCAAAAATTTGAGAAGTCGATATTTTGATAAATTATGTGGGATATAAAAAATCCATGATGGGTATCAAATCAAAGATAATTTTAACCAACATTTGAATGAGGTTTTCAGTTAAAAAATTTTTTTTAATTTCAGGACACAGGGTCTAAAAAAAAGGATACAAAATTTAAAAAAAAGAAATTTAATCCATGCTGAATATCAGATTTGACGGACTTTTAATCCGAATCCAAATGAAATGCTTACTCTAAAAATTTGTTTAACTTTAGGAGCATCACGGGCAAAAAGTGCCAGTCAAAAATTTAAGAAAATTGTAATAGTCTATGTGCGGTGTCACGTAGTGAGAAATTTTACAAATTTTGGACTTCTGCATAACCGTTCACGTGTAATTATTAGTTACATACACGCATTAGTGAAAAGTATTAATAATATAGGCCTGTAGATAACTATGGAAAGATACGTGAACTTAATAGCAAGAACTCGATTATTTGTTACTTAGACAAAATTTTTTAATAAATTTAAGTATAATAACGATACCGTATTACAAATTTTTTTACTGTTGATTGTATGATTGTCTGTTTACACTTGTCATTTCATCAACAAAAATAGTAGAGTTACCAGAATTTTCATAATTTTCAGATAATTAAAAAATTATCAATAATCAAAATGTACTTTAACATTGAAATTCATTTAATCATAAATAAGTTTTACTGAAAGTAGTAACCGAGTTCTGCAGGTCTGCAAGCTTACTAGTAACGCACACAAATTTTCATTCAAGATATATAAAATATATTTTGTGCGCATTAAAGAACAGCATGTATGCATTTTATCGTCCTCATCAACATATTCTTCTTCCGTTTTCCACTGTTCCCACAAGAACAATCATTAGCATTGCTTTTCTCCTTATACGATATTATCGTGGCCAGTTCCCCTTCCTCGTCAGAATTCTGTTCAAAAGTAGTCTGATTTCTTTATTCTCCTCAGAGCCTTCTCATTAGTCACCATTTCAAACAATTTTATAGGGCGGAAGAGATAGATAGATAGATAGAGAAAGATGAGGATAGAGAGAAAGAATAAGCGGCGTTATTTTGATGACTTTGAGCATATTCTCATAAATATTAGAAAATTTTGTACATACAGTGTACGGAATGTTAAAATATAAAAATTGTACTTTCTGGTTTCAATAAAATTATTTGTTTAAACGTTTCTCAATCTTATTTATTAAATTAAAAATTTCGTTTTTGAAGATGGCTCGTTTTTGAATCACCAAAGTAGTTTAGACTGCCTTACGAGTGAGTTACTTAGAACAAAGGAAGTATGGTTCATGTTCAACAGCGCCCGTTACTAATCAGTATGTTGTTCCAGGCTTAGTCGGTGTGGAGGCTGAAAAACGCACTTAAGGTGGTCCGAACGATTCATGCGCTGAAAAATGAAATTATCCCAAAAAACTAGTTTTCTAATTAAATACTTAACTCAAAGAAATATTGTTTTTTAAGAAAAATTGTGTGTAACATGCTGAAAAATAAAACATAAGTATTTTTGTTTACATTAAAAATTAACAAGAACTGACCTTTTACCTATAATTTTTATCTATTAAGATTTTCCAGGTTGTAGAAAAAATTATCTTTTTTCTGCGTTTTATTTATGTTTTCCTCTGCATTAATTCCTAGCGTTTGATCTGTCTAGTTATAATTTCCGCTTACAAAGAATAGTATGCACTGAGATTAGAAATAACAGCATGTGCTGAACATGCTTGCATTTCCTTATTTATCCTCTCGGCTAGGTTACCCTCAGGTCGCCATATTACACTAAGAACTGGTCAATAGTACAATCAAATTAGACCATGAAAATCTATGAAAGTAAATAATTTATAGGAGTAAATTACTTTACAGCTCTATTTGTGTTTCTCTACAGTTGTATTTAAAAGCACGTAATATTGAATAAGTTAATAAATTACTACTTGTATCTGCACTAGCAGGGTAAAAATTGTGTGAAAATTGGTTTGTACCTCTTAAAGCTCATACTTTAAGTTTTTAGCTGTTACTTTTAAAGACTTTTAATAGTACTTTTAAATAGATTTTTTTGTCCGGTAGAAATTGACTAACAAAAAATATGGCCCACCCTTTTTAAAAAATATTTAATTTTAAACACTTTTAAAGGATAGTAGAGGGAAACTAAGGGTTCAAAGCCACAAAGGAATGCCGCCTTTCTTAAAAAACAATAAAAAACGATAAAAACATGATCTAAGAGATGACGCCGCCACCGCTGGACCCGCAGCATCCCAATGGACCACAGCACCGCGAATTCCCGCGAATAAATTTTTTTATTTTTTTATTTGATTTTTTTATTTTTTTATTAAATTGATTTTCATAACAAGGGGGTGGGATGAGGTTCAATGGACCACCAGCATCCGTGAATATAATTTTTTATTTTTTTAATAAAGCTGATTTGCATATCTAGGTTTTTTTTATTTTTTTAATAAGGTTGATTTGCATATCAGTGGGTGGTGGTGGGTGGGAGGTTCCAACTCGATGCATTATAGTGTATATTAAAATATATGATCAGGTGTACCAACCTTTGCATGAGTTCAAATTTGTCGTGTGTTATAATGTATAGTAAATCTATATGATCAGGTGTATCAACCTTTGTATTATTATTATAGTGTATAGATATTTTATATGAGCAGGTTTGTCACTAACATTTTCTGTGGCGGGGGGAGGGAAATTCAAATATGTGTTATATAGTGTATATATTAAAATATATGATCAGGGTTACCAATCTTACATTATTGTGTATAGAGCAGATCTGCCAACATTTTTTTCTCTTCTGTGGTGGGAAATTCAAACTATATGATCATGATTGTTACTCTCTCTCTCTCTCTCACTTTTGAATGTAAGTAAAACTATCTCTCTCCCTCTCTCTCACTCTCTCTTGTTGTCAAACGTTATGTTCAAACCGTTTCTCCTCTCCCTCTCTCTCTCTTTCTCTCCCTCTCTCTCTCTCTCTTTCTCTCTCTCTCTCTCTCTCACACTGTGTATATTGAGTAAATAATTTCAGCTTTCTCTCTATCTCTCACACTCGTTGTGTATGTCTCTCTCTCGTTGTCAAACGTTATGTTCAAACCGTTTCTCCTCTCTGTGGTCATTATCGCGCATGTATATGAAATTAGAAAGTTTATATTTATTCGACAAATAGTAACGCCCTCTCTCTCTCTCTCTCTCTCTCTCTCTCTCTCTCTCTCTCTCTCTCTCTCTCTCTCTCTCTCTCTCTCTCTCTCTCTCTCTCACTCTCACTCGTTTCAACTGTGCAAGGTTTCATACCGTTTCTCCTCTCTCTCTTACCGTGTACATTGAGTAGTCGGTGTGATGAGTAAATAATTTAAGCTCTCTCTCTCTCGTTGTCAAAACGTCGTCTTCATTTTTCAATGTATTAAATAATTAATTAATAGTTTTATAATGCAGTCAGTGTGATTGATCCTTGTTAGAAATATATATATTTGGCAAATATTAACTATGTATGTGTGTTGTTGTCAATGAACTACTTACCTGTGTGTGTGTGTGTGTGTGTGTGTGTGTGTGTGTGTGTGTGTGTGTGTGTGTGTGTGTGTGTGTGTGTGTGTGTGTGTGTGTGTGTGTGTGTGTGTGTGTGTGTGTGTGTGTGTGTGTGTGTGCTGTTACAGATGACAAATCCATACGTTAACGACTTAACAATCTTCAATACGCTCTTCTTCATGTGGTACAATACTTCTGTTTTATGATTGCAGTTTACACACACATAGGTTCAGTGGTGTATAGCGAAATAAATTAAAATTATACACACATGAAAACGGTGGTTGAAATTCATACAAATCTTCTGATGTAACAGTTCCCACAAGTAATACAGTTCACAAAAAAAAAAATTAATTGTACACATGTTCAGAGGTGTATAGCGAAATAAAATAAAGCCATAATTTCTTTAAATGATTAATATATTTTAAAATTCACAATATAAAATTGATTTTTTTTGAAAAGTTTATAAATTCGCAATTCATAAATAAATAAATACATTATAAAATTGATATTTTTTTCGAAAAGTTTATATATAATTGTGTCATACTTGTAGGAGAAGCAACCTGCAACATAACAATACAAACAGTATAAAAAATCAGGTTAAATATCACACACACACATACACACACATGTATAGTTGGCGGAATCAACGCTTTACGCCAGTAACTTCTTAAATTATGTGTCATTCTCTCTCTCTCATAAGTTAATGTCCATTCATCAAAACTTTGTAAATTAGAATCTGCACTACATTCAAACACATGCACACACAGTGATAAAAAAAATTGTTTATTAAAAGTAGTTTGTTACCTTAACGAGGTACTATTTCCACCTGCGCTGTTTGGTTCCTCATGCCTCTAAACACGAGATGTAGGTCGCTGGGGTTTATATGACGGAGCTCTTCATCTGTAAAGACGCCAGCATATCTCTTAGGTAGATATATACGATAGCGGTGCTCACAATCTTCCAACGTTATAAGCACAGACTTCCCATATCTTGTGTCCACATGCACCATGTTAACGATCGGATACTGCTTGTTCACTGTTAATTCTGCACACCGTTTGTACTCAATAGCAGAAACTGCATTGAATTTTGTGATAAACGACATTATTAGAAGTGAAGACGTCTGTATCAAACGAGGCGGAACTAAACAATGACTACAAAGAAGACTAGTGGAATGTAATGGTGGTGGTAGTTATCAGGAAATTTTTCATCCCCTGAAGCTTTGCATGTACATGCATGTAACATACATGCAGAGTTATGGCTGTTACATAATATATATATTAGGAAAGCCCACAGACTACTAGAAATAGTTATCGCCTGCAGGCACATACAAGTTTCCTAACGAAATTAACAATGCTATGAGACACTCACATTAAAAATGTTTGTATAATAGAAAAATCATTAATTATCCACTCTCTAAGTGCGTACACATTATGATTTGTACATAGTGTAGAAGAAGAATTGCAATGTGTAAGACATAACGTACCAGGGAATAGATATGGTATGTTTTTAGGGCAACCAATGTCATCAAGATTTATTATATGATGATGGATTATTTTCGATTCTAAAAAACGTTTTTTCTCAAGACCCTCCACAAACACATATTTATATATGTTCGTGTACGTTGTTAACACTGAAACAAGATTGTCGTACGGTGTCTCTCCTTCACTCCATCTCAGGCCATGATAGTTTGTCGTTAACCAGCAGTTGGTTCTAGTGTATTTCGAATTCGTAACGACTGTAGCAGGCGGGGCGAAAATCCAATGTCTGCATGCAAAACGTGTTATGTCCATAACCGACAACTCCTTTACTATATAATTGCCGTTGTCATCATAAAAGCAGTGAAAGTCAATTATTACAGCAGCGTTTTCCATTATACTATATTAAAAAAAAGAAACCACACATCACAAACTAATATGTATAAACACAAAGATCGTTACAATAATGATAATAATACGCAAACTTACGTTTACTGCCGTCCGAACTGAAGTGTGAGGAGGCAATAACTACAGAATTGTTCTCTAACTACAGCTACAATCGTTCAGTGTCGTTAACATTTGAAAAATTGATGGATTTGGTACTCGATATATTCTACTCTCACAGTATTTTCATTGATACATTTCGGAAACTGAGTACAGAATAAATCTACAATCACCCAGACGGAATCATTAAGTTTTACAAAAGATCTTATTGATCAGACGTATGAGTAATTATATTAATCTTTATGTAGAAAATACGCACGCATTCATAAAATACAGCACTCAGGTGTAGGGCAATTAATCCTTTTTGTATTGAACGTATTTAAGTAGGCCTACTCGTGATATCAGTAAATTCTATCTAAACGTCAACTCAAATTTCTAGTACATAAACGTACCTGGTAATCGCTTCTTGAGTCGTAGTCATTATTAAACTCGACATAACTACTTGTGTTACGCGATTGATGTTCATGTTAAACGATTGATGACTCATGTAATAATACAGATTAACCTCGTATAATAATAATTACATGACAACGTATTTAGAACACTTAAAATTGGAAATCTACAAACACATCAAAAATATCTGTCATGCGATTGATGTTCGTGTTAAACGATTGATGACTCATGTAATAATACAGATTAAAATAACAGTACCTGCTTCATTATCATATACACTATGTGCTATATATACATAAGGCTTTCAACACACACACACAAACACACACACACACCACATACCATAAATCCAGAACATGAAAGGTATTATAACAAACATTACGAAAACAAGTACGTATGGTCATGTACATAGATCAACGTTTAAACAAACAGATTAATACCTGAATAAATTTTTTAAAAACAGGACAGCGTATTTAGAACACTTAAGATTGGAAATCTACAAACACATCAAAAATATCTGTCAAACCCCTATCAAACAAAAACTCCGTTCTTATCGAGAGACAACAGTAACTGACCTAAGCACATGTGCTTCATTAGGCAACAGACCAAAAAATCAAAATAGACGACTATAAGCGCAATTTAAATAAAATCTGAATATTCAATAAATTATGTTAACTTATTAACATATGCAAATCTTTTACTTACTTCTTAAATGTTGTTGTTATACACACACACACAATAGTCGATTGTACGATGAGTGTCTCATACAAATGAGAAATAGTGACATGTCGTCTTGTGTGTATATATCATACGGCGGTAGGGTAGCACGTTTGAAAGTTGATGCACATTAAATTGTCTCTCTATCTCTCGCACTCTCTCTCTCTCTCTCTCTCTCTCTCTCTCTCTCGCTCTCTCTCTCTCTCTCTCTCTCTCTCTCACACACATTTCTGATTACTATACAAATAATTGCATGTATGTTCAGAGGTTTGGTGTCTAAATCGATGCATTTTACTTTCACTTTCTAATTTGACACATGGCTTACTTTCATACAGAAATAGTTATCGTCCGCGTCCGTCTACAAGTTTTGCTAAACGAAATTAAAAATGCTGTAATACATAACGTCCTGTGAAATAGATATGGTATGTTTTTAGGACAGCCAATGTCATTAAGATGTATTATAAGATGATGGATTATTTTCGAGAGCGGAGTCGCCACCAATTAATTTGTCACGTATCCGATAATGACTGTACGCAAGTGTATCACAACCATTGTCTAGTATATAGCGCTTATCATCATACGGTGACAACGCTTGCTTTCAAAGCGTGTAGGTCCGTCTGCATACAAGTCAGGTGTTTGAATACTATACATCAGACCGTCTGTATCTGTCATTAGCAATCTAACGTTACGACCGTACTTGCCGACAGCATAACGATAATACGTTTGACAACGAGAGAGAGAGAGAGAGAGAGAGAGAGAGAGAGAGAGAGAGAGAGAGAGAGAGAGAGAGAGAGAGAGAGAGAGAGAGAGAGAGGAGAAACGGTTTGAACATAACGTTTGACATTGTATATTGTAAGCATGAAATTATTATTATTTAAATCTGTTATCTGCTTTGTGTGGAAGTCTTTTATAAATATCAGGTCAGTGCGACACAACATGTAACAAACGTAATTGGATTTGCTTTCAACCCAAACGTGTGCGCTCGTTGTGTGTGCGTGTGTGTGTGTGTGTGTGTGTGTGTGCGTGCGCGTCGGATCATGACATAGTATTCGTAATGACCGAGGCACGTCCTTTATTGCATGAGGATATTCAGGTAGAGCAGAGCAGACACGTTTACGCAATATCAAGTGCACACACCCACACACACACACAAGAATCAGATTTTTTGTATACGTTCTAGGTGAAAAACTACTGGGGTGTCTCTGACTTTAGTTGGAAATAAATAACATTACAGATATTGATATGGTACTATGAGTAGCCTATACGTGAATACTATACATCAGACTGCATGTATCTGTCATTAGCAATCTAACGTTACGACGGCAGCATAACGATAATGAAAGTCATACATTATCGTTTTGCTAACGTTTGTATTTTGTCTAAGCTATGTTAACTTCACACACACACACACACACGGAAATGGAGGAAGAACTAGCATAGGAAATACAATTAAGTGTAACGATAAAAGAAGTGATTGGAAAGCCAACTGTGGGTGTCGAGACAAAACTCTTGCTTGTTCCTGAGTTGATAGACGCGCCTGAGGGCAAAGTGGCTGAAGATGAAGTTACGCAAGAGGTTGTTGACGAGAACCAAACAAACTTGGATCAGCCAGTAGTGTTTAGGTCATCAGTACATGACGCAACGGGAGTGATAGGTCCAATTAGGTTTGTTACACGTTGTGTCGCACTGACCTGATATTTATAGATGACCTCCATACAAATACAACAGCATAAAAATCATGTTAAATATCAAATTATCACATACACACACGCGCGCACACACACACGCACACACACACACACACATGTTAGGTTAAAATGCAGTTCACTTGCGTTTCACGTAAGGTTAAAATGCAGTCTACTTACGTTTCACGTTAGGTTAAAATGCAGTCCACGTACGTTTCACGTTAGGTTAAAATGCACACACACACACACACGTGTTAGGTTTCAACCTAACACGTGTGTATGTTATTTAAATAATAATTTAAATAACATACACGTGTGTGTGTGTGTGTGTGTGTGTGTGTGTGTGTGTGTGTGTGTGTGTGTGTGTGTGTGTGTGTGTGTGTGTGTGTGTGTGTGTGTGTGTGTGTGTGTGTGTGTGTGTGTGTGTGTGTGTGTGTGTGTGTGTGTGTGTGTGTGTGTGTGTGTGTGTGTGTGTGTGTGTGTGTGTGTGTGTGTGTGTGTGTGTGTGTGTGTGTGTGTGTGTGTGTGATTAGTTGTGGCATTTTCCGCCGACCTGAGACCGTACTGTGGCAACCTCAGTATTAGTGGCAACGTAAAACGCGTGCCACTAATAAAAGTTATATTTTCGCCTAAATTAAAATATTTTGTTGTAACCTATGTATTCGTAAGAGTATAAAACCACTCCTACTGTAACTTAGATGTAACGTTTCGGCATTTCAGAATTTTTTCTAGCTTTTACGACTACTGTTCCACAAAGTAGGAAAATGCATGGTTGTGTGAGTGTATGCAAACCACCGCATCTGTGGCACGCACACGCCACTGTACTCATACGAACCTAGCGTGCATTCTTGTCATCATATAATTGCAATGTCAAGGTCTCCAGACAGATTATACAACGTTGCCACGCTGAAATTCGCAAAATTAGCGGGAAACTAAATCTAAACTGTCCGCTGTGTGCCATATGAGTGACGCGGAGTGCTTTGAGTAGTGTGGCTGTAACGAAGGTGCATTACAGCGTTCTTGGATTAAAGCCTTCTTGGATTACAGCGCTTTAACCCAATAATCCAAATGGAATCAAGTTCCTTTATACAATAAAAGTCACTGTAATTTTTGCTAGACACATTATATTTAAGGTTGCATTTATAAACTTGTGTAACCGCCTTAACGTACTTTATATGAAGTATATAAAACAATAAGCTAGAATTAGTGCCGCAAATATATTACATTTGTTACGTAGGCAATAAACACATATGAAATTAGGTGTAATATACATTTTATATAAACCGTTTCCGTGCACGTGTGAAAATCAATTGTTCACCCACATGCCAATAACCTACCAACCTAAAATTTTTCAACTCACACGTTGCGGATGACAATATCCGCTTATGGTATTTTAGGATATACCAATGTTAACAGAGAAAAATAAAATGCAAGTAAATTTTAGAAACAAATCTTTAAAAGTGCGGCGACTGTACAACCCAGTGACAGGAAGTCTGCAGGTAAGGACTAAGAGAAGACAAAAGTGTGGAACTACCGTTATGGAGACAACCAATGGACAAAGAAAATTTTGTGTCGAGTACAGTGAAAGACAACAAAATATGATATATAACTTCTCATCCTTAACACTTTTAGCTAATCCCGTGACAAAAAAATAGACAAAAATTAATTTTGGTATTCTTCTAAAGAGATTATCTAAACATCAGTCGGATACAAACATCAGATAAACATATCTTTACTCATGTACTTAAGTACTTTATTAGCTTTGAAACAAACCAATTGAACTATGGAACCGTTTATGCACTATTACAATTGTTTATTTTTCCACACATTTTAGTACATGGAATTTTAATACATCATTTTACACAAAAATGATATACATGAAAGACAGAATATGGTATATAAACTTATAAAACGCATGAATAAAAACGAGAGATGCTGCGGATATTAACGTTATAAAAGACAAAAGTTATATCTCTTTTCAGAAAAGGAAACAAAAATGATGTATCTATTATTATAAAGGCATAAGTCTCTCCAATGGGAGTTACAAAATATGTAGTAGACCCCTTAATCAACGGCTGCAAACTATTTCCGATAACATATTATTAGAAGTACAGTTGGGCTTTAGAAAAGGACGTTCATGCATTGACGTGTATATATACTAAAGCAAAACATTGAAAAACGTCGGCAATTCAATTTAGAAACACACATAGCTTTTATAGATTACGGAAAAAGCCTTTGATAGAGTTAAAACTTTATGGGGATTTCTATAAGCCAGATGTATTTTGAGACACTCATTGATGCAATTAGGAGCCTATAGGCCTACTTGAACAATAGTACAGTATTGCAAAAGGATCAGTGTCACAACTGTCAAGAGAAATTGCGACGAATTAAGGTGTTTATTACGTATAATGAAAATAACAATTACCATAATCATAATAACAGTAAACGTCGCAGTCTATCACAGCCTACTTCTGACTCTTCGCTGACATTTTCTTAATCGCAATCTGGGTATCAAGGTCCAAGAAAATTTCATTCATAACAATTTCTTTTGAGATGCTGTTGTTTAATACAGCATACAGCACTAGTGTTCTGGAAAGTATAGCAAGCAACCTTTGTTTACAATGTACAGTTAATTATGAAGGACAGCAACAACGAGATGCTTAGTATACGCATTCCATTGTGATGTCGACAGAAACAAGATAAAACTTACATATTAGCGTAGTCGTCTCGGTAAAACAGTGGACAGCGTCATTCAAAGAAACGTTATCAGTCTCATTTTTTGCCACACGCTCGTTCGTTATCTCATCTTTCTTCTAAGCGTGCCCATACCAGAGCGATAGAATTTAACTTACAGCTGTAGTCGGCGGGAGCAGTCTTAGGACGTCATGTCCGTACTTTTGTGCTATTTCATCAATAAGAAATACTCTCTTTAATATTAGAATCTTTGATAATTAGTAGTAACGCTGGAAAGAGTGAGAGTGTGTGTGTGTGTGAGAGAGAGAAGGAAAGAAATAAAATGTGTGTTTGTGTCAGTTTCATAAAATAATGGCTTTCCCGGGAAAATATTTTAATTACGTTATTACACAAAATGAAAATTACGTGCACACACCACACAAACCTCGCTCAGTCAGAAGGTTAATATTCGGAAGCATTTGTTGTCACAATGTGCTCTTAATTGCGTAGCACTTTTCGAACCTGGTTCTGTACACTAATCAGATTCCTCTGTTAGTAAGATGAGATTGGTGTTTCAAATCCACAGTTATCGCTTATCGTTTTCAATGAAACCGACCAATTCATGTGCAGAAACATCGCAACAACGTAACTACACTGACGTCAGATAAAAAAAATTATTTACTATTTATAACAGTTGCTTTAATGCCGACTGTCATTTTTTTTTAAACGGGGAGTGTAATGGATGGTACTAACCCGGTATTACCGTTAATCTCTGTTCTATTAACAGGAAGAAAGCTAAAAATGAACTAAAACAAAGGAACTATGCAGTAACATATACCAGAAAAATTATACAATGTTGTTTTAAAAATACGGAATAGATGTAGCAATTAAAAATGTGAAAGAGTATTTGGTAAGATAAGGAATAAAAACATAGAAAATGCCAATCTTACAAAGAAGCGGAGTTTTTCTTAATATAAAATGCAAAAAAATGTAACAAAGTGTACCTAAGCGAGACAGGACGGAAATTTGAATGCAGGTTGTCTAACCATAAACGAGGAGACGGTAATAGAACAACAAATTCTTTATATGCAAGACATTTTTAAAAAGAGAATCACAAATTTCTTAATCCCCTTGCAAACTATGAGCTTTCAAAAGTAGTTAATAATACAGCTGAAAGACGACACTTGATAGGAGGAGAGGGAAAACACAAGTACAAAACAATAGACTATACTAAAACACGAAACGTACTGCAGAGCCTTTGACCACAGACATCACTGCACAAAGAATCATACCACTGTGGCAAAACACACAAACAGTCGCATAGACTTCAAAAAGGCTCTGGAATTTGCACATCATAAATATGTCAGACTACTATAGATATACAACATTAGCAGTGACAGGCGTAACAAGAGAGTAACGCCTGCTACCGCAGGTAATTAACTTTTACCGTAAGGGGCTGGAAATTTTTGGCCAACCACGTGGTTCTGTCTGTAACAAGTGAGTCTAAGAATTTCTTTATTTAGGCTATTATTGACACAGTTTCCTCTGTGCAACAATAAGTCTCTTCTGAGCAGCAATTGGTGTCAATTCTTTCTCGCAAAACAACGTAGTGGACCAGAATACCCGCACCACTGACATTATGCAACGCCAAAGTCACACGCAATACACAGCTAACGGACTACACTTCGTACGCAAATTTTTGTTTCGAATCTTAGTTGATTGCTCTATAAAGTGGACTGCACTGCCCCGTCACTTGTTTCCCTTATCCTATATGATTTTGTATTTCTGCTACACGTGTGCTGTCGTTTGTAACCATGCAAATGAAGAGCTTTTCATCTTTGATAGTATTCCATGTTGCGACAGGTGCGTCGCTAACGTTCCAAAGCTGAATAAATAAATAAAACTGTCCTTCAAGTACAACTTAAATAAAGCGGGTGATATAGCACAACCTTGTCGCAATTCCTTAGTGACTGAAGGTTCATCAGATAGTCTTGACCCTATCTTTGTGGTGCATAGTAATGTTGGTGTATAGCGCTTCCACAGCATAGAGCTTCCAGATCGCTTTACAGCTCTTCTTTTGGGTCTATGCCTGTACCCATTACTTTTTTGAAGAATTCTTCGTTCAATTTTAAGAAGAGGTTCCAAGTTTTGAAAGCACTTTGTTTCCACTCCATACATGATCACCGGCCTGGTCACAATGCTATAATGGCGGACATTTACACTTCTAGAAAGGTTTTGCTTTCCGTTTATATTATTAATAATAATAACAACATTTTTACAAGAATATACTTTTTTATTTTTTTGTGAATTACTATGATTTGTTAGTATTCAACTATCATCATCTGATATAAAATTATATATAATATTTTATATCACTATCAATATAATTTTATATCTGATTATGTTAGTTGAATACTATCAGAACACTGTAATTCACAAAATAATAAAAAAAAAAATTCTTCTAAAAAATGTTGTTATTATTAATAATAATATAAAACAGTAAATAATATACATTAAATTGCCCAAAAATGCTATCTGGTCTAAAATCTTTATAAGACAGGTCCACTTATACTGTTAAATACTTTGCCTATGTCTGTAAAAATCTAAGTGGGTCTTAAATTTATGCTAAGTTTACAACCTGTTCTCCAGTACTTGTTATGACATAAAAATTGCGTTTGTACAATATTTTTATTTCTTAAAGCCAGTCTGATTACTGATATGAAAACATACGAAACTTATTTTAATCTTCTAGCCTATTTACTATTTTAGTATAAAGTTTGTGTTACGTTTGTGGATGGAAGACTGATTCCTCTACAATATTGGTTTCATTGGATCCCCATTTTGTACAATCAAAACAGTAATCCGTATAAATTATGTGTGTGGATTTCTTGTGTTCAATAGTACATATTGATAAAATGGAGTATTAGTATAGAACTAGTTTCTTATACTTCAACAGCTTCAAATTGATATCACTTAAACAAGGAGCACTATTATTTTTTTGTGTCATCTACAGGCATCAACTCTTCCAAATTAACACTATGTAAACATACTAGATACATTTTGCTTTGTTAAAACTCTCTTCATATCCGTTATGTCAGCGTTGAGTCTAAGGATTTTATCATTCTTTCTCGTATATACGTGTACTTAAATGTTACTCTCGCCTTCACATCCGTGATAATTGTCTTCATTACACTATGGATAGCTGACTGATGACTTTGAATGTAGGCCTAATTTTCAGAAGTTACAAAAGACCTCTTCTTTGTCTTTACCTCTTCTTTGTGTTTCAACCTAAGAATTTTATTTGCAGCAGTTATGGGTTTGCCATATATTCGATATATTTGCTGCCTCTTCGAACATTCGTAAGCTTTAAACTTGTTTACTTTGATCTTATTTACTACACTTAAAATTTCTTAATAGCGATTATAATTTTAAAGGTAGAATTTGTTTCGACTTTAAAGGAGAATAAATTATCAAGATAAGCCTGTGAATAAGTTGCTGAAGGTAGCCAATCAACGTAAGCTATACTATCAATCGGCAAAGAAATCGAACTTTGTTTACTTTAATCGGATTAATCAATTTCAAGTAGTTTCAAATTCTATGACAGCGAATAGTCGTTTCAGGATATCTTTTCTTAGTAAATTCTTTTATAGAGTTTGTGTTTTATTTAAACTGAACAACGTAGATACACATATTACATAAATGACTTATATATTATATATAAACTATTACGTTTGCTTCAGCGGTATTGCTAATGTGTAATTTCGTAATCACTCTGCTACACTAAAATAAAAATACCTTTATGTGACGACTGTGGGTTCTAAAACGTTTAGCAAAAAAAAAAAAATAGATACAATTAAGTGGAAATAGAGCCATGTTTTAGTGTCTTCGTGTGTTTTAAACTCAAATAATAACCTTCTGTATAATAAATTAATAACCATATTTTGATACTGCAGTGTTGTATGGTTCATTGATTACATATTATATAATTTTATTGACTTTTACAAAACTTACAAAGTAAATCAGACTGTTATATCTCCAATATTTGCGTTTTGAAGAAACAGTAGAAGTGTAAAATGAGCAGCTGTTATTCAGTAGAGCAGTTCAGATAAACACGGAACGTTCTCAGTATATACACAAAACATTCAATGCCAGCAGCAATTCAAGTAGACGTAAACACAGTCTACTTTTTGGCGGGATTTTTAGCTGATTTCAGAGAAACAAATGAGTTGTTACGAAGAGTTTATAAATTGTGTAATTCTAATGGAAGTAAACGTATGTTGAAATGATAAATAAAACACGTTACTAGCGTTTTCAAACTACACAAAATATTATTTAAATATTTTCTGCTACCATATGCTGTTGATAATATAATTCAGTAAATCTGCTTAGTAGCTCTATTATGTAATCTTGCGGACAATTATGAATTATTGTATACACCGCAAATGACTAAATTGGTCATCTCATTTAGTCAGTCTTACACAATTATCACAGAGTCATTACAGGAAAATAAAGGGTTAGTAACATGTCCTATTCACAAACAACCTTTTTATTTTAGTTTTGTAACTTTCATCTATCTGCTAGTCGTGTTCGCTCAACATACTCGTGCGATTGATTGCTTCTCTCACGCTTGTGTCCAGTGCATATTTAATTATTGTACGCTGCACTATTGTGACTCCATAATTTTCACTACGTTGCCTTGACTTGTTCCTAAATTTCTTTAACAAATTGTTGCCGTCTTTGATTTTTTTCCACTAATTGAATTTTATGTATCATTTGCAATTCCGACCTTTATTCCGCAGGTTTTGGTCCTCGCGCTCGTATCGCTCAGCATCACATATCGCACACCTCGCCTCCCAACATTAAATAAATTCGTTGGCTACATTACAGTTTTTAAAAACGTTTAATATACGCGATACGTTTCTTTTGAACTTTTTAAAGTTAGAAGAATGAAGACACGGTAGTGTATAAACAAAGATTATAAGGTCAACGGATTGTCTTTAGTCACGAGTCAGCTGTTGAAACAAAGACAGTTCATTCAGTGTATCTGGTGTCATGTAGAAGTTGAGATAATACACAGATGACTTTTGTAATCGCTGCTATTTAGTAATACGTACGAATTTGTTGTTGTGGCAGCAAGTTCCTTTTGGTTGACACCTGAGTGTTGCTGAGGTTTTGTAATCTTTATCGTTAGCGATAAATGTAATTATTGTTGTGGCGAGTATTTTTTGTTTGCGTTTGCTAACTGACAGTTGAGTGTGTTTGAGATTGTGTGATTTTTGCAGTAAGTGACACTTATAACTGTTGTTGTGGTCCGTTTTGTGTCACTTCCCCAGCCTGTGGAAACGTGCAAAAATCGCCATGATTCCCAAACCTCGTAAGCTGCGTATAGGGCTACTTACCGAGAATCATCGCCCAATATCTCTATTGCCAGTCATCTCGAAAGCGTTCGAACGGCACCTGCACAGCCGATATGCGCCCCTGTTGGATGGTTTCATTCGGCAGTAGCAATTCGGCTTTCGCAGAGAGCACTCGACGACCCTTCAACTCGTCAGGGTTGTTACCCAATTGACGAACGCCGAGAACAAGCGTCAGTCCTCCGTCGCTGTATTGCTCGACATGAGTAAACCCTTCTATCGAGTCTGGCGAAGGCCTTCTCTACAAACTAGCCCAATCCCCTCTCCCTGTCTCTTTCGTTCATCTTCTGCGATCGTATCTTTGCGACCGCGTCTGTAGAGTACGCGTCGTACCCATCCGTTCGACCGATCGTCGCAGGCATTCTTCAGGGATCTGTCCTAGGCCACGTTCTGTACCTTCTGTACACGAACGACCTGTCTGTACAGCCTGGAGTCATTTATCGCTCTATGCGATGACGCCATGTTTCATGCTAGCTCAGCGAACCTTAGTTTTGCCTGGTGCAACGTCAGCTCGTCCAACTTCCAGACTGGCTTTGGAAGTGGAGAATGGCGATCAATGTGGAGAAAACCGAGGCGATCGCCTTTTCTCGTAAATTTACTTCCCGCTTCCAGTCTCTCTCCCTAGAAGGGAGTCCAATCGTATGGAAACGGTCTGTAAAATACTTGGACGTCACTGTTGACTGGCGCCTAAGCTTTGAAACCCACGTCTCCCTGAGTCTTCAGTGTGCCTGCGGCGTCAAACCCTAAATATATCCCTTTCTCACTCATCGGAGTTCAGTGCCTGTGCGCACTAAACTCACCATCTATTTGATCTTTCTCAGAGCAATATTAACATCTGCAGCCTCTGCCTTTTGGGCATAATTCAGCCCAAACATTGTCGCCTGTTTGGAAGCTTTCCAATCCCAGGTCCTCTGGTACATCTCAAACTCTCCCTGGTTTGTCAGATATGATGCTATCAGGCGAGAGTTGAAGGTTCCTTCTCTGACCGAATTCGTTTGGTCCGTACCCTTCAATATCTTTGCCCGAGCCTCTGTCTTCATTTCAAGGCGGGAACTTTCTTAAATTTTTAAATAAACTTTTAACTTGATTTCAAGGCCTTGTTTTCTGAGTTACTGCGATCCATTAATCTCTTGTACCGATGAGAATTAGAATTGAGATTACCGAAAAAGATCTGTAACGCTGTTTAACAGCTGACTGGAATAAAGTCTACACACCTTGTGATATTGACGCAGCAGCTTACTATCTAAACAAGACCTTGTCTGCTATTATTAAAAAGCACGTATCAGTAAGGAAATTATTGTAAAAGAAGGATCCAGCTTGGTTTTCTAACTAGACCTTAGTCCCTGACGCATACCAACTGCTTCGTTTACTTCCATATCTCTTCGTAGAGCTGAGTAAGGAGCGAATATCCAATTTTTACCCAATGCTATGAGCAGGTACGAAATCCTCCGATGTTGAATTAGGCGGGAAATGTACCGTAAAAGACACAACGTGCCGTTTAATATAGGCCTACTGTACGTGTGTTAAGTAATAGTGTGTCGATAATTATAGTACAGTAACACCAGCATGACAATAGTTCACGTTTAAAATATTACTTTACTGCTTCAGTTTAATTATCTGTGCGTGTGTTAATTAACAGTGTGCGACGATCATCTATTAATTATAATTTTATTCTTTAATATCACTGTAAGTATCAAATGTCTTCGTAGTTCGTTTTATAATATACATTTTTATTTAATTTACATTATCCGTGCGTGTGTTTATCGAGTTTGTTGTGTGATATTCATTTGTTAATTTTTTGTGATTTTTTTTAGATTTTCATAATCTAGTATTTATTCCCTTTTTATTTTTGGTTTATTAAAATCAGTGAGCTTAAACAATACTTATGTTCGTAGTGCGGTAAGGATTGTGAAAATGTAGATAATCTTAACCAGCATTCGAAATTACATCCCGAAGAAGTAAACAGTGGAATGCCGGTTTTGAGCAACTTGAAGTCACGTACACAGCAATGTAACATCTGTGATAAACAGTTAAAGCACTGATACACATTTAAACGTCATGAACGCAAATCCCACGGTGCAGGGGTATCAGCACCGAATAAAGTTAAGTGCCCCTTATCCCTTATGTGTTCTTGCGGCAGCGATTGAACTTGAACACATCGAATTGCAGCACAACATATCAGTAAAGTCTGAAATTAAAGAATTTAAATCCTTAGAAAGTTTCTTGGATTAAAAACAAGCCATTGAAAAAGAAACATTTTCAAGATACGTTAAAAAGCGTGGCTCCCATTCTGCTACCGTCAGCACAAAGAGACATTATTATATATGTCATAGGTCCGGGCAATTTGTGTCTGAAAGTAAAGGTAGTCGGCACTTAAAATTACAGGGAAGTAACAAAATCAATGCTGTCTGTCCGGCAAGCATTCGCGTCACTGAAACTGAAGATGGTACCACTTCAAGCAATACTTAATAAAATGTGCGATTCCGTGACAGGCTGTAAATTAAAAAGAATTCATTTATTAACGAAGCAAGACCTGTACAACATCGAGCACGCATATAATTTATGCTCGAAGTCGGTGAGACGTCAAGAAGATGGTACAAGGGTTGAAGCGTTGGTCAACGAGGTCATTTCCAGTGATCAGACTTGTGTATTATTTTATAAGCCTCAAGGGGTCGTCAGAGAAACTGGCCAAACTTTAAAAACAGACGATTTTGTTTAATTATAATGAACAATGCACAGAGTGAAATACTGAAGAAATATGGCAGTGTTTGTATATGCATTGATGGCACCCACGGTTTGAACAGTAACGGTTTTTAACTAATAACCCTACTTGTTTTAAACGACATGAGAAAGGGATTTCCATGTGCTTTTCTCATATTAAATCGAACTGACGAAAAAGTGCTTTCTTTGTTTTTTCAGTATATCAAGGCAGAAGTAGGCGAAGTTTTACCGAAAATGTTTATGTCCGATTTGGATGAATCCTTTTATAATGCGTGGATGTCAACAATGCAAGCTCCGGCAATGAAATTGTACTGCACTTGGCACGTTGACAGGGCTTGGAGAAGGAATATTAGTTCCAAAGTAAAAAGCAAAGAGAAGCAGGGTTACGTTTATAGTAGAATAGTCAGGACATTAATGCAGGAAAGAGACTCTTCTGCATTCGAATGAAATCTGCCTGAAGCAATTAGGCGACTACTTGATGATAAAGACATTTCTGAATTCGGCACTTATTTTGATCAAACGTTCTCAAAAAATATTCAGTCTTGGGCCTACTGCCATCGACTTCAAGGAGGTCTGAACACCAACATGCATATCGAAAGAATGCATCATACAATTAAATATATATATTTACACGGCAAAAATGTAAAACATTTGGACAAAGCGATAGTTGCTCTAATGTCTTTCGTCCGCGATAAGTTGTTTGATAGTCCTATTATCTTAAGCAAAGGCAAATTAACTACAAAGTTGAAAGACATTACAAAAAGACATAAGCCTATCAGAGAAATCGACAGTAACTCAATTATCAGAGAAGGAACAGGCAATGGGTGGAAAGTACCGTCGTCTTCTGGCATGAAAGAGGTACATATATTTAGTACATGAAAATGATGTGCAGTGAAAATGCAATTTGATCTGTGTAGACTGTGATGTGAGTATACATAAATATTCATGCACGTGTGTAGAACTTGTATTAAGTGGAATATGTGTAAACATATTCATGATGTCCTGCAGGATTAACAAAGCAGGGCGTAGTTTTCAGTCGAATTGTAACAATATCGAAGACGATGGTGACGATCGGTTGTTTGTGCATCCGGAGAACGAAATTGATACGACGGAAAAACAAGAAATATTATCCCAAGTCAGCAAAAGAGAAAGTTTTATGACATCTATGGGCAATCGAAAAGAATCACACAAAGGGGATTGAATTGAATTAGTTAATAGTGTAGCCATATTAGAAGAACTGGAAGTGATTAAACGACAAAATTCGCTCTCGCGTTGCAGTTCAAAATGTGCTTAGCTGTTCGACTTCTTAGAAAAGAAATATCGTGCTACAGAGGAGAATTGATTCCACCAAAAAAAAGGAAATTAACACATGGTAATATTATGGTAAAGCCCAATGAAACCAATATACAGAACACTGCTCTGTCGCTGCTGCTGCAAAAAAATGATTGTTATAAAGTTAAACAGAATTTTAAATAATTTTTAAGTTTGTTAGTTGAAGTATCATTATACATTATTCATTAAATTATTAAATATTCAGCGCGTGTGTACTTAATGTGCATATAAGATTATGTATTTAATAATGTGGCATTTTGTTAATAATTATCGATGTGTTTTCGTTCCAATGATTGTCGGGCATCTGTGAACAATTCGATTCATACTGGATCAACTGCTTTCGAAGTGTGTACAGTCTTACGTAACTGGAGCGTATCAGCTGTGAGTGGAAATGACAAACGAGGTCAGCATTTTTAAACAATACAAACATAAATAAAGATTCAGTTGTACACGTCATAGTTTGGCGCGAAGGAAGTTCCGTAAAAATCGTGTTGCTCAATAAATATTTGTTTCTCAGTATGTGTCTGGTTGCCAGCTGTACTGAAACGCAATCAACCTGTACGAACATTTTACGGAAAGAAACGAACATAAGCGTAGCAGTCGGTATTCGTCAGGGGGTAAGGTTTAGTGGTTTACTACAGAGGTAATAAAATGCCTAAAGCAAAAGAGTACAGAACATAAAAAGTTTAAGAAAACGAGTATGATTCAGCATTGCGAGAATTTTCGATGTTCAGAAAGGGGAAGATGCTTCTCTGAAGAGAAATTGAGAATAGCAGTTTGTTCTTGCGCTCTGTTTGCATCAGAATAAATTCTGTTTCCCTGTTAGATAGAAATCTTTAAGAAGGCTATAGGGGGATATGTGGAGGCCATCCTTTAAACAAAATTATTGTTTTTATTACTTCTACTCCATTCGTATTATTATTTATAATTATTGTATTTACTTATATATATGCGCATAAAATTTTCATTTGATTTTGATACTTCTGATGTTGAAAGTTTCAACCATGGGTACATTCAAGATATTCCAGCGTTTGTTTTTAGAATTTACTTTTTTGGAAATCTACATATAGGCTATAGTTCAGTAAGGGACACAAATTTGCGGAAGTTATGTACTTCGTACGACCTTCGGAAGTGGCTCATTCTTCAGGTCATATTTCCAGGACCTCGGTAAAAATACAGTTTTTCTTAAAGTATCAAGTTTAATTAAATATAAAATAGCTATCATATTTCACAGTACGGAGATACCCTGTAGTGTTGAACATATCATTATGTCAAACATAAACACCAGATTTATAGTTTTACATTAAAAAATAAATAATATTTTGTTTCAACAAGAATATGTTTTTTACTATTTATTACACTGTTTCAACAGTTTTATTATACATTACTATCATCTTCAGGAACAGAATGTGCAAAGAAATAGTTATACAAATTTAAAATCTATTGTTTATAAAAGCTGTTTTTTATATAAGGCTATATGATTTATATGTTTTATGTTTATAAATGGTATATATATATATATATGTGTGTGTGTGTGTTTGTGTGTATACATTTTTCTATAAAAATGTATCAAAATGGCGTGTTTTCAAAATGTATACGTTTTGGCGTCTACCTGAAAACGAAGAGTATATTGAAATTTTATTGTAACATTATGTTCTTGTGAATATGTTATTTGTTTTGCATTTTATATTTCAATATACTCTTATAATAAGCAAATAATTTTTTTTGTACAAAACGCTGTCATTATGGCATCTTTTCATAATTACGACAATAGGGCGTCTTTTCAGTTTTCCAACAATTAAGCATCTGAAATAATGTATACTTTTTCGAATTTCGCCGTTTTTGCTTCCAGCGACGTTTGCCAGTTTTCAACCACGGGTATTGCACAGTTTTCGTTGACGCTTATTTGTTTTTATGAAAGAGTGACTAACTGCAGGCGAATGACCTGGCAGTTATTTTTGTTCCTTCGTTCACCCGCTACCTTTACATCATAATTTTAACTAGTAGTGTCAAATATTTATCAACAATTTTTAAACTTCACTATCCAATTCTATTAACCGTGGTAATATAATTATTTTGTTTTACGAAGCATGCCAACGTAGCGTACTGGCCTTTCGAATTATGTAAAAATTGACCACTTCTCGTCGGACCAAATAACGTAATTAACGAGGATGTTAATATTTTCTCACATGCATCGACACCGAGCGATAATGTAACGTTGATCTCATTTACTAGAGAAATTTCTTATGCAATTGGCAGTCAAAAGTAATAAATGTAATGCCAAACGTAATAAACATATACTAGTTATATAACAAATATAATCAGTTATATTTTTTTTCAATATTCATCATTATACATACAGTATTTCGAAGTAATGCTATAAAACATTTATTTGTATCTTTTTTGCGGTTAACAAAATTTTATAATTTTAGTTTGTAGTTCTGTAGTTGTTAATAGTCTATAGTTCTGTTTGGGATTGAGATTGGTAAATAGATAGATAGATAGACAGACAGACAGACAGATAGATAGGTAGATAGATGGAGATAAAGAGTGAGAGAGGAGGGAGAGAGAGAAATAGTAAAAGGATAAAAGTGCGTAATTAAGAGATTAGGAGAGAGAGAATAAGTAGGGAGAGAGAGAGAGAGAGAGAGAGAGAGAGAGAGAGAGAGAGAGAGAGAGAGAGAGAGAGAGAGAGAGAGAGAGAGAGCTAAATGGGAGTCAAGAGTCAGATACACAGACAATGGCAGAAAGCTACTGTACGTATTTTTTTGGTAATAAGATTTATATTTTTATTAGTAAGAGATATAAAGAAGGGGAGAAAGAGAGAGATGCAAAAATTCAAATGTGCAAAAATGTACATAATAATAATTACTTCTTGTGTTAGAGACAGACGGAGAGGAGGAAGACAGAGGGTTGTGAGATAGGATAAAAGTTTGTATTATATTAGTTCTATTTGTGTTAGAGATTAAATAGCAAGATGACGCGAGACGCAGGCAGGGAAAGAGAGAGACACACACACAATATTAAAATGTTTTGGGTTGAGGGTACTAGAAGTCGTCGGATACCTGCTTTACATCTATTTTTATTTTATTTTTTTTTAGATTTTTTCTAATTTACTTGTACTATAGCTAAATTTATTGACCACAAATTACTGTACATTCGATTTAAAAATTGCGTGTAAAAATAATCAGTAGCCGCTAAAAATTTATTAAACCATTCTTCTGCAGAAAAACACTTTTCTCCAAATATATTCAATCAAATACATCTGAAATATACTAATAGACATTCTGCTGACTCTTCTCCGCATATCACGCTTAACTTTAGACCATTAGTTCTCGATCGTTTGTGTGTGAACAGCAGAATTGCGAGGACATACAAGATTAAGCGAAAGGTTCACAGACAGAAGTAGGCCTATATACCCATACATTTGGGTATGTATGGGTACTCGCGAGTTGTACCCGTGCCACATATCTGCAACTATAGTGGTTCCTGGTTCCATATTATTTAAAATTACACAATTTAGTGAGTTTGCATCACGTTTATCCACCACCTATAGGAACAATTTCTTTATTCTCCTGCAAATGCTCTCAAATACCCACCGAGTTTTTGTTATTCGGCCTCTGTTGTACTTCCTTAAGCAAACGCACTTTCATCAATTTCAGTATCTCCCGGGCCGCCAATTTTTGAGCTGTTATCTATCAACCAGACAGTAAGGATCTCCCTGAATTCGTTTATTAATTTTTGCGTAGTTTTCCTGTTTATGTCGATCTGTTTTGAAATGACTGAAATTTGATATTTCAAAATCCAAGTACACACACAATACAGATAATGCAGGAACACGCGCTATTCCGAAAAACTGTAAGCATGTATGTTTTTTGTAGCTCTGCAATTCCTTCTACCACATCTGAAGGTAACGTTTCTTTATCCTTTTACATTTGTTAACATATTACCATCACACTTTACACATTGTATTGATAACGGAAGAATATTTTAGTCTCAAACACATTTTCTGATACCCTTTTTTTTTAATGAAACACCGAAAATTATTAACACTTTTGTATTCCATTTCAGTAAGATACGGATGTGCACAACGCTGATGAATGAATGTTAATTCAAGTTTTTTCGTTTCCCTTTTATCCCTTAGTTTAAAGCGAAGGTCTTCTTTCATCGCAAATGACACACAATCTCAGGGCACTTTATATTTTATAATACTTCATAATTTATAATAAATGTGTTACATCGCGTTATAATCGTTCATTTAAGTACTAAGTAGGCCTGTAATGTGAGCGCTGATGTTGCTAGGTATAAGTCTATGTAGGCCTACTTGTGCCTCGTATCAGGTTACTAATTAATGATGGCTACATGTTCATAATAGTTATATTATATCTTATAATGTGTATTTTATAATCATTTAAGGAATTTCGTATTCTGTTAAATAACCGCATTTAACTACTTTTGTACGCAAATTGTGTGTTAATGCTCGTACTCAAGTAAATATTACAAAAAAGTAATATAGTAGTTATCAAAAAGGAACTTATGAGAACTGTACAAACGTGACGTATTGAGTCGCATTATATATAGGATGCGACGTTCTGGCAGCGCGTTTAATTGATGTTCTATACAAATTATGTCATGTGACTTCTAAACTAAATGAAGTATGGTAAAAAATGTATACAGCTCCCCTCTGTCTGTATACCTCTCTCACACTTTCTTGCTCACTCTCTCTCTCTCTCACTCCCCCCTCTCTCTCACCCACGCCCTCTCTCACTTTCTCTCACTCTTTATTTTCTCAAGTGTTTATGAAATATGAAGGACACTGGAATATGGTAAACTCATAGTAATGTTTATTTGGCTGAGACAAGATAAACGAGAAACGTGATTACATATCTGGCGGGAACGATGATGCATTTTGCAAACTGGCGTTTACGTCACACACGTCCGTCTTTTCTACAAACATTGTGCACAGTTTAATC
Organism: Magicicada septendecula; assembly: GCA_034769895.1. Taxonomy (NCBI): domain Eukaryota; kingdom Metazoa; phylum Arthropoda; class Insecta; order Hemiptera; family Cicadidae; genus Magicicada; species Magicicada septendecula. Next base: position 258,066,572 of record CM068375.1, read on the forward strand.
TGAGTTGTGGTATCGCGAACTCAGAAATGGTTAATACACGTCAGCCACTGCTGTGTAGAGTGATAATGTGTTGTCTATTCAGCGTAACATCACAGGTCTCCAGCACAGAGACAAGATTTCTCATTCATCAGAATCCCTCCAACAGGACTCTCTACTCAAGGTCAAATAACATTCTTAATGTTTTAATGGCACAGCGTGTATGTTTACAAAACATACTACCTGTTTGGGCTGACACATATATACACATCTACGTCCGAACTCATGCAACTGTACATCAGCTGTCTGTTTTTACGTTTCCACAAAACATGTTCCAGAAAATCGCGTTATGTTAAAATAATATGAACATTTTATAGTAAAAAAATAATAATAATAACAATTTGTAAGCTTAAGCATTCATAACATAAGAGTTTTTCAACGTTCCTTTCTCCCCCTCCCGCCGAAGACACACGCACTTTCTCTCACTCTCTCTCTCTCTCTCTCTCTCTCTCTATATATATATATATATATATATATATATCACACACACAAATAAAATACGTATTAGACTACATCATTGTCTGATGTCCAATGTCCAATCACCTATCGCAGTGGTCTCAAGGCCCCTTTCAGTTCCGAGTCTATACTCTCTCTGCAGCTACTTCTTGGGCTGCCTGGTATTCTTCCTTCCTTGTGTTTCTACTCTAACATGTGTTTTTGGAATCTCAAAAACGTAAATAGGTCTACACGAAATTACAATCTGATCCCAAATAAAGAACTTAATTATCAATTACAGTACTTTCATTGCCAAATAAGAAAGAAAAAGATCATTGTGTAGGCCTATGTGTAAACGGTTAAAAATCTAATACACCCTCGGTCAAAAGGATGGCAGTCGGGAGCAATGGTTATTTATTTATGTGTGTAGTTACGTTGTTGTCATGTTACTCTACATCATTAAACGACGACTATACCGACAGCAAAATGACGACGACACGATAGGCCGATTCACTTAAAGCTGGGATTCATGAATACTAATTGTGACTACACAGCGGCAACGTGTACTCAAAACTGTTATCTTGTCTCACTAAAGGTATAATCTGATTGGCGCATAGATACAGTTTCGGAAAGTGCTGCGTAATTAAATAAGTTATTACATCAGAGGCTTCTGATTGTCATGCATATATTTGTGTAAATATATAATAAAGTAGGAGTAGTAATTTAAGTACTTGTTATACTGTTACGTATAATTTAATAATGAAAATTAGGTTTATCAGAAAATGTAAATAAATTATCTAAAATGCACATTATTACTTTCAAATATCACTCGTTTTTACGCGGACATAAAGCATTGTCTTCTTTTGTTCAACTTGTCTGGTGATTATATTCACATAACAGTTGTGACTACATATCCAAGACCGGAAAAGAATGAATACGAGTTTGTTTATTCGAACAGGACTGCGTATTATGTCTTCAACTGGCTTGTGTGCATAGTATACACAAGGCAGCTGATCTCTGTTATTACATAGTTCTCCTTGATAATACCACATCTGACAACAATTGCTGCATACCTTCATGCAACAATTTTGTTAGTCATCAGTACGAAAACTTGTATACATGACAAATTGTAGTAAGCAATTCGAACTAACCAGTTACACGGCCGTGAATTGATCACAGGACTTGTCTGGATGTTATCGAGGAATAGTTATTTCGGGACAAAAATCTCGTAACAAATAGAATTTTCGTAAGAATGTATATAACTATTTCTTCAGGCTACAAATAAAACATTTCCATGAGAGATTACTGTCTATTGTGAAGCCAAGATATTTCATTTGCTTAGTATGATCAGTCACCAAGCAGCTGTACATGCTTGACATGTTTTTGACATGATGATTCATAAAAAACAATGCGAAAATTCAACCTTGTCTCTCAAAAAGAAAATCATATATTTTTTTACTTAAAACCGTACTGTATTTTACTAAATCAATACTTCAGTTTATCTAATTCGACAATCCTTTAACTGGGAAATAAAAAATACATACAATAGTTATTTATTTTTAATTTACTGTTTTAAAAACATCGTGCCATGGCTGACACTTTTTGCTACAGTCTATTTCTTGATGTATATAATATATTTAATATTTATTGAAAAACCAAAAACCAACGGGAAGTCATAACAACCGCCAACCAGCACACAGGTACTCCACAATTTTCAAAATTAGGAGGCTCATGATGGGAACACTAAGGGTAACGAAACATGTTCCAAATAAGGGAAAAATAACATTTTGAGGTAAAGTAAATATAAATTTTAAATATTATTTATATATATATGTATTTAATATATAAAAATAAGTTTTGTACAGTTCCATTTTGTGCTTCAAATTCTTTTAAAAGTAAAGTACTGGATTGTATATACTGAGACGATCGAGCGGGAGGGAGAATTACAGTACATTGCCATCTGTCTGTTGGCAGATTCACATATTCACATAGAGTCGGCTTGTGTGTACACTATTTGCGATGAGTACTGTTACGTGAGCAAAACGCGACAGTGATTTTCGTAATGAATTTGAACGAAGGAATTTCTATACACACGTATTGAGTGTTATCGCGGGGCAGGTACATCGTACGCCCATCTGTCTTTCATTAATCTTTTATTGGAAGAATCTACCACATTTAAGCACTGTCTGAATGGAATTAATATTTAATGATTTTACTGTCATTCCTTGCGTTTCGTTAACGAGTCAGTTATTCCAATTCCTAATGTCATAACGGCCTAATTCCCTTCCAGAACTCAGGTAAGTACGCAACTGAAAGAATTGCTTCTTAACAGCATTAATTTTGTCCAAACCATCCGGAAATATAATAGTGTGAGGGCATTCTCTTACTTTTTGGTCACGAAAATCATATCCCTGGTACAGGTTTCTACTCCTTAAAAATTTAGGGACAGATTCACTGATATATTTCCGATTATTTACCACTTGCTGGCGGCAAACCTTATTCTTTGGCAGAATATGACATACGTATTGTTCGTAATGAAAACGAAGAGTTTCAACACTCGTTACTTACAATCCTGGCAGCTTTCTAGCTAATAATCCTTACGCACTACACGGCCGAGGTTATCGAACATGAAGGAGCAGACTACGTAACATGACTCTTCGGTACCAGGATCTGATGGCGATCGTACAGTACGCAAATCTGGAAAACTGGACAGGTTTTTAACTATGACCTGCAATCCGAAATGGACAGATATAACTTCTTAACTTGGTGAAAATGAAAAATCTGCCGATCGTCGTGATAGGTTTCTGGAGTGTTTGTTATAAACTCAACTAGTGATAAAAATGATTTACTAAAAAATCACTCATTGTGAGCAGTTGTTATCCTACACATATTTATTATTTATATATTTATTATTGAATCCCAGAAACGTGATTAATACACTACCTCATGCTTATCCTAAGTTGTGTGCGGAGAAATACCTGACCCAGTCAGTTTTCCAAGGATTCATAAAATTGTTATCTCGACTATGATACATGAATCTTGTAGAGCTCGTAATCCTAATATTCCTTTCATGATTGATGGAATGTGTACACATAATAACCGAGCAACGTTTTACATTAAACTACTGAAAATAACAATGGTTATCCAAAGTACCGGAGAGGAGATGACGGAATTGTTGAAGTAAAAGGAATATATCATTTGATAATCGTGATTCGTTCTCTACAATCACTTCCTAATTCTACAGTACAATGCTCACATCAATATTGAAAACCTATTCCAATACATGTATAAATAATGTGACTCAACATGTATGCAATTCGTAAGAAGCGTCAGTGACGATCATTAACTGGATATGTTGTAACTATAACATACGCGAATATGCCATACTTTAGCTCTCATCAGATATTCTGTGCCTTCATTCAAAATAAATGCATGATCAGTCACATACAATCGTTCGCTTAGCTGTGCTTGAAGATGGATATTATAATGTGTATTAGGGCAGGGGATGAGAATGCAATCCAAGGACCTGCAACAAAACGCACAACATTGATGAAATCATGGTTTGATTTTAATCAATGCGATCCCTGTGCTTGTCAATTCCTGTATACTGGTATTTCAGGACTTTATGGATTCGCTGATAATAAATGGATTCCAGGAAAGAGAGATGGTTGCAAAATGATAGGGAGAATGTACACTGTCGCACCAAACGATCATAACAGATTTTACATACGTATGTTACTACTTCATATTAAAGGAGGAACATCACTCGCATGTCCACGCAGCTACAGCAATACATACGCAACTTATAAGCCATACAAAGGAGCGGCTCTTGCATGTGGGTTACTTGAAATTGACACAGATTGGCACAAATGTTGGGAGGAAATGCAGAGCACATACTGTACATGTCGTGTCAACTACGAGAGTTGTTCTCATTAATGTGCTACTTCTACAAACCAACATTACCTTTTCAAGTGTAAACGATTATCAAAATACTAATGTAGACGATACGCAGGCCCTTGAAGGAAATGCAGCATTGCAGGATATAGATTACATTGTAAGAAGTAATGGTTTGGAGTGAAGGAACATCGGCTTGCCAATACCAAATAATCCAATGCTTATTAACCCTGTACGCAATGTGAATGAAGAGGCCAGTCATGGTGCTAATATACATAGCAAATTAAATGAAAAACAGAAATTAGTTGTAATTAAAATTATGTGGGCCATAGCAGGCGAGACAATTGAGAAGCTGTTATTCTTAGAAGCCCCAGCAGAACGTAGCATGACCTACGTATTCGGAAATATTCTGAATATTGTTAGTGAACAGGCTCATTTAGCTTTAGCAACAAAATGGACATGCAAACCTGTGCAATTCTTGGCTGCAGGAATTATACTCCATTAGTTATTTGATCTTCTTGTTCCAGTGTTGCCTTCTTCAGTTTCTTCCATTAAGGCTATGTCAGGAAACGCTACAGTTCTACACGAAGAGTCAGTTATTTTAATTGATGAGATGTCAACGATCTCTGCAGTAGCAGTATGGATCATTTACTTCGAAACATAATGAAGTGTATAGTTCGGTGTATACTTCGAGACATCCATTATTAAGTATAGTTCAGACGGATGGAAAAGTGATACTTTTAGTGGAGAGTTTAGACAGGTCTTAACGTTAGTCCCAAAGGCGGGACAAACAAACAAAACTTTGATTTTTATGACCATATAGTATTTGACCTAAAATATGTGTGTCAGTGCGAATTAACAACAATTTGTGGAGTGGAATGGAGTGGAAACTTCGATTGGGGAACAGAACTTTTCCTGTGATGGAAACACAGCATGATGGAAATATTTTTAATATTCCCAGCAGATTTATATGCAAGAAATATTCAGTTGTTAACCATATAGTTTGCAAAATTAATTGGATGGAAATAATGAAAATTATTTCAAATAATAAGTTTATAAATAAAATAAAATAAAATAATATGTTTAGAAACTCAAACCTGAATTATTGATTGTCCGTTAAACGACAACTGCAACCTGATCAACCAGAGCTGAGCTGTGTTTACTTTCAGGGGATTTTGACAGAGTAGGCCTACTGCAGTGTAGACTCGATCTATGCCAAGATGGTGATACGGCATATACAAAGAACGTCGTATACACAGAAATACTGTTAAAGAACGACGCAACCACCTAGGCTACTTTTATCACCGACGACTAACAGCGCAAAACTGGTGGGAATAAAGTTTGTTTCTGAGTTTATTGAAATATTAAATGAAAGGAATTCTTAATAAATTTGTGTCTCATTTCATTGAGTTTATTGAAATATTAAATGAAAGGAATTCTTAATAAATTTGTGTCTCATTTCATTGAAATAACTTTAAACATTCTCAATAAATTGGCGGTATTGCCCCACCAAACCACCAGTTAGTTACAAAATTTTACGCTCTTCATCTGAAAATCGCATATAACTTAAAGAATCTAAACTAAAATGTAAATTTCCGGTAAGCTACTGTCGTTGTACCACTGAATTTTCAATCATGAGAATATTTTTCTGTATTAGCGTTGTAATAATAAAACAACGGGGACAAAAACACAATTGTCATTATATTATTCAAAAATTGCACAGACTTTTTTATACGGAAAACTATCTAAAAATATAGTTGTCATTGACACTCTAACTAAACAATAATTTGAAATAATTGCACCCTTTCCACTAAAATACGTTCTTCGTTTG